>CM077167.1:117024290-117420765 GCA_039583875.1 Platanthera guangdongensis
TAGTTTTAGCAGTTCTTTTTGTATATTTGTTTTGTTTTTGCGGGGAGCTCACCCCTGCAGGTATGCATGGCAAAATTGTATTGGCGGGGTTGTGATTTTAGTATGGCCGGGCATGCTTCAGGATTACACGCGTCTTTGGTGAGCGTCCTGGCTGAGCATTGGGTAACCGTCTTCCTTGTTGGGTATTGTATCCACAATTACCTGGATTTGAGGAAGCCACATGTCAAGCTAAGATGAATTCACAATGTATTTGATGAAACATCTTAAGTTGTACTTGCAGCTCCTCCACGCTAAGTGCACACCAATGTCAGGGTGCAGTAGGTCAATATACACGGGCTGCAAGACATAATCCCTCGTTGAGCAGATCAGTGTGTTGGCCTAGTTGTACTCTCTCTATTGGAGTGCACTTACTTTCAAGTACAGGGCCATTCATATGCAAGAGAAGACAAGGAGCATGGATGGGTCAAGGAGCAGCTCTGGGTGGAAAAAGACGAAAATTCGTCCAAGGAAATTCGACGAGAATCACCAGTGATTCTCGCCGATTCGGCGAGAATCACTAGTGATTCTCGCCGAATCGACGAGAATCATTAGTGATTCTCGCCGACCCCTTCTGGCTGCCTCAAAACGGTGCCAAGTAAGATTCGGCGAGAATCACTAGTGATTCTCGCCGAACCAGTGGTTAAGCAGCTCATGAATACCAAGTGAAAATCGCTGAGAATCAGTAAGTGATTCGGCGAGAATCACTAGCGATTCTCGACGATTCTCGACGAATCGTCGAGACTCACTTGGTGATTCTCGCCGATCGTCGAGAATCACCTGCGATTCTCGCCGATTTTCACTTTCCATTTCTCGGGATGCTGCTGGGACCGGATTATGCCGCTGGACTAGTTTGACCGGGATTTCGGGGTTATACGTGTGGGTCCCACAAACAACGTCATATTGGAGTTATCTACAGTATATATATTCGGGTATTTTGAACAGTAAAGAAGAGACAAAAAATCAGAAACCGAGCCGCGACGTACCCTAAAATCGCGATTCCTCTCCGCCGCCGCCGTCACGCTCGGGCAAGTGGTCGCCGCTGCTGATCGATTTTCTTCCCGATCTCCGGCGACAGAAGCTTAGCAAAGCTTGAGTCTCATGCGTCTATCCAGAGATCCCTTGTCTCTCGATTTGTTGACCGGGGAAAAACTTCCCCATCCGAATCGATCGAGACGACCGATCCTCGTGTGACCGTTGGTAGACCTAGCTAGCTTCGCTACGAAGTTTGGATCTCAAAGTACTGCTGCCGCGCACCTTCGTTGCCGCCGATCCCGAACCAAGCTGCCGCTCGAATTGCCACCCCCGGTTTCAGGAGATCCTCTCCAAGAGAGACCAAGGTTGTAGGACTATTCGTGACTTCACGAACACGTCGTCGAACGAAGAGGAACACCGTAGTCTCCAAAAGAAGTTGTATCTCGTGTACATCTATATTTACTTTTGTTGTAAAGGAACTTTTGTTCCGTGTTTGTAAGGATTGTGTGCAACCCGTTTGTGGGGTGTTGACTCTCACGTATGAAGGGTTCCTTCCGAATAGTGCAGGGATTGGATTTCAATCTGTTGGAGAAGAGACCGAGTCGTCCCTTGTTGGGAGATAGGTCGAAGGGGGAAAGGGATGTACCCAAGTCGGGGAACCACTATTAAATGCCTGTGTATTCTGTGTGCTGGCTTTTTTATTTTATTGTGCAGGTACATTCGTAAATTCCGCAAAAGCGCTACACGTCACCTATCCCCCCCCCCCCATAGGTGCACCATAGCTGACACTAGGTGGACTTTCAAGTCGTATCAGAGCCAGGTTGCTCATCAAAAAGGTTAACACCTTGAGTCGAATCCTGCCACCAGTGTCAGAAGCATGGAGCTGGATTATGAGATACCGCCACTCAAACTCCCCGCATGCACAAGGATTATTATCCCATCTAGAGAATGAGAGTGTCATTTCACCTTGATGCTATCGATCCTCGAGCATCCTCATCCTGGAAGAGGGTCCGTTTATTCCATGAAGACACTCCGACTCTGGGATCCAACTGCCCATGGGCATTGCTGAGATGTCAGAGACGGAACTATCACTATTTCACTTGGACGAGAGGATTTCGTCAAAATTATATGAATATCTGGTCTGGAGCCTCTCGCTCTAGATTGGAAAATGTAGGACGGCTAAATCCATGTGGGTGATGATATCAGAGTTGATGGGGGAGTCAGAGAAAGCTAGAATATGTGTCAACCAGACGAGGAAGCCTATGTGGGGTCCTCACCTCTGAAGATGAAGGCAAGCATCACTCGGACAACATCAAGAGCTCCAGTGTCCGTATCAGAGACTGACGAGACCAGTGAGGAAAGTAGCTCTGACGAGGATGAACAATGGTCACTGACTCTAATGACAATAACACAGATGAGCAGGTAACATCTTCATCCTGCCCATATCTTTTGACCTTTCTGAAGACAGAAAACTGCTCTCCTCCAGAAATTCTGATTCCCTGAAGAGAGCCCTTCGGAAAGCAACCTACTTGCTGAGGAGCAAGCTCGAGAGATGCTCGACTGAAGATCTTGTTGGTTCTCCAATTGGCGTCCAACAAGATCAAGGACTCTAAGATCTCAGCTCTAGAGGTAGTCTAGATAATGAGAAACGTATAGTATCAAACTTTTCCAAAGTTGCTGCTATAAAGAGAAAGCAAGAAAGGGTGGATCTCCCGGATTATCAAGGCATGGAGAAATGGGGAAACGGTATTCCGACCCCCCACTCCAAGCAGGAAGGCAACTTATCATGCCTTCAGGTATGACCACAGGATAGTCGTGGTCACTGCAAGGGTGATCTGTCCCGATGTGGAAACGTCCATAGTGCAAGGGCCGTCATGGCCACCCATGAGGAAATACCTAAGGCTCATTCTGAGCCCTTTGTATTCACTGCCACTGCCTCAACACAGTGTGGATCTGCATGTCCCAGCTCACAGAAGACTTCTCACCACTCGAGGACACGGGATAGAGAGGATAGAAGCCATGATGTCAGGTTCTATGGGGCCTCTGTAAGGGAGATGCCTGAAAGAATGACCACCTTCCCGGTCTCATAACGCTCACAACATGCATTCTTTCCACCCTTCCACGTGTCACGATGGAAGAGGAATTTTTGTGACAAGATCATGCCCTATCCGTTTAGACCTAGGACCGTGACTACATCAGTCACTAGATCAGGTCGGAAATGGCGATACAACATTCACCCATGTTGGTGCTGCGGCAAAGTGGGGGCACTTTGCCATCGACTGTTGGCACAACCCCTCTGTGCCCACGCAAGGGCTTATCCACATTCTCGGGACAGAGGTAGTCTTCCAGACAGGTTTTCTGAAGGAAGGCAATTGCGTGCTTTATGCTAACAGGAACCTAGGACCAATATGATTTGGGTTCCTAAGGTAAAGTAATTCTTTCTTGCAGGGTAGTCTAGGTTCCCGTGAATATAATGGGACCTAGACAGTAGGTGGCTCAAGACTAAATTGGAACAAGCATCTGCAATAATAGATGTGATATCTGTTTGAGCATACTCACATTGAGCCTCTAATGTGTTCTACCTGTGGGACTAAGACGATGACTCTCAAAATCCCAGGTAATTTTGATCAGTTCAAGGACTTGCGTCATATTGCATCCTCATTTAAAATATATATATATATATATATATTTCTATCCATGTGTATATTTATACTTATGCTTATACATGTATGTGGGCACCTCTAAGGATAGGTTAACTCGATGCATGCAAACTTTTACATCAATAAAGAGTTAACGATATGTCATCGTGAATCTCGACAACTCACAATTGACATCAAAAAGTCTTTGGAAAAGCCTCGTTCAAATCCAAATAGATTGACTTTAAAATATACATGTATTTATAATTTTTATATTGACTTGACATCAGAAGAATTCAAAAATGTTGCAATGCTTCTCAACGTGAAAATTCCTAGTCAAGAAACCTCTCAATTTCGAATTAGACAAATCCCGCCGACCCATTATATACTTGAAATCTCGCCGAATTAGACAAATCACGCCGACCCTTCGCCTTCTTCACGAATCCCGCCTCACGTCGCAGCAGATATCCCGCAAGAGCTCTTCCACCGACTCGCCGAAACCCGCAGACTTGCCGAAACCCACAAGAGCTCTTCCGCCGACTCGCCGAAACCCGCAGGCTTGCCGAAACCCACAAGAGCTCTCCCGCCGACTCGCAGAAACCCACAGGAATCTCGTCGATCATCTTCTCGCTGCAAGATTCTTCGCCACCGTTTGTCTCGCAAAATTCTCGTCGGATCCCGCACCGTCCTCGCTGTTTCCCGCAGGGTCTACACCGAAGGTCTTCCCAAACGACGCTCATGGAAGATCTCTCGCAGGCAGCCCACCAACTCATTTCCGTCTAAGCCTTTAGGTAACCTCTTCCTCACCCGTCCTTGGACGTCATCACTTGTGACGATTTCCTTTTTGATTGATCATTAAAGCTTAGAGTAGGGCTTCTCTCTCTAGATCTGCTATGTCTCCAAGGACAACTGCTGGGTTGGTCACTGGTTGCGAGCTTGCTCGGACTGGGTTCTCTCACGCCTCGGACGAATTCCGCAACATCATTCTGATGCTGGAAGAGGCTGGACTAACATTCGTCCTGGAGCACCCTTGCAAAATCCTGGACAAAGAGGTGATGGAGTTCTTCGCCACCGCAAGACTCCGAAATGGCGACTCACTAATCAAAAGCAAGGTGGCTGGGGCAAAGGTCAAGCTGTCTGCCAGCAAGCTGACTCGCTACCTGCAGCTTTCTAGCTCGGAGCATGAGGACTATATGGAGGACGAGGACAAAACCAGAACTCTCCTAATCTGCGGTCTCCCACGAGGAACTCGGTCAATAAAGAGAAAGGATATGAATGAAGAAGGGAAGCTCATGTCTGATATTATTGGAAAGGTGCTCATCTGCAAGCCGGGCTCTCATGACCATATCTCCGGAGATATGTTCAAGATCCTGATAGTTGTTGTCTGTCGTAAGAGGTTCAACTGGGGGGAGTTGTTGTTCGAGAAGATCAAGGACACCTTGGGCACTCCGAGTTTTGGCCGCATCATAAGTCTATATCTAAACCAGCTAAATGGTGACAAGTTTGACATGAGCAAAGGTGTCCCTCTCCACTACTTGAAGAAGATGGACACAAGTGTGTTTGATCGATGGGAGAGGCGTATTGGGCAGACTGCAGTGGAAGAGCAACAGGGAGTATCTCCAGCAGTAACCCCCGGTGAAATTCCTGATACCTTGACTGCAGGAATCGAGGGGGAGCCTCTACCCTCGCATACTGATGTAGTATCTGACATCTCCCAGCTGGCCAGAGATGCTGTGGCAGATCTACACGAAGAAAGTGAACCTGAGCTGGAGCATGGGGAGGCCCCGAACCGAAACGACCAAGGAGCCGAAGCTACTGGAATGGAGACTGCTGACAACGAGTTGGAAGATGCTGCTGATATAGATGATTTCTTGGATGATGATAGAGAGGAAGATGGGAATGAGGGACATGAATTATTGGAGGCTCCAGATCTTGTTGAACCTCCATCTGACAAGCCTGCACCAGTGGAGGGGGAGTCAGACAAATCTACAGAGGCCGCCAGCATTCCTCCATTAGAGACTGTGCTTGTATCCAGCTCTACAGATGCGTCTGCTGAAGGGCAAGGTCCACAAGTGCCTCCGGCTCTTCCATTACGAGATGAGCTAGCCACTCACACAGTAAATGTCATTCAGGGAATTGTGAATGAACTCAAAGACTCCTTTGCTAACGCTCAGAATAAACTGCTGAAAAGGATTAAGAATTCTGAAAATCTGATGCTCAAGAATATGGTGGAAATCAACCATAAACTGGACGTGATGGAGAAGAAATTTGAAGAGAAGTATACCGCGGCCGGCGAAGCTGTCACACTTCTTATGGCCGGATTGAAGAAAAACACCGACACTCTTTCCGTCGTCAATTAGAATGCACATGTTGTAGCCAACAACATTCAAAAGTTTGACGGTAATATGGTAACTCTTAACGCCAATCAGCAAGACTTAGTCAATGAATTCTCCCGGACCACCAAGCATATTGATGACTCCCTGCACTCTTATGCAAACTGCATCGCTGTAGAAGCCAAAAAGGGGGAGAAGGACTACATAGCTAAGATGGCTGAGCTCCGAGAAGTCATGATCAAAAACTTCGAACAGTCCAACAAAGACGTTTATGACAGCTGCTGGTGGATGCTCCACCAGGCGTTAGGCGTTGCCTTGCCTGAAAAGCCTGCGGATATTCATGCTCCTGAGACATCTACGGCCGCTGAGGGAGTAAGTGCTGCTGAGGGAATAAGTGCAAGTGCTGCAGATGTTCCCATAAGTGAAGCTGATGCTAGGGCTCTCTCCAAAGCTAAACTGAGGAGCATGTTTGATCAAGAGGCCCTAACAAAAGCCAAGGCCAAGAGAAAAGCTCAGGAAGGGATCTCCAAGGAGACACTAGCTGAAAAGAGGATCAGAATGAGTGAGGAGGATGTACGAAATGAAAAATGGAGTCCAGTTTCAAGGAACATCATCTTAGACACCTTCTGGCTGCAAGAAAGAGGAGAGATCAATCGAAACGAAGTATATAGCCAGTATGAGTGGGAAACGCACAAAACGTTTGAAGCGAAACGCAACATCTTTTTCAGAAACAACAAGGATGCAGATAAAGTTCCTCCTCCTAGGTATTACCCGAAGCCCAAAGAATACATAGAGAGGCAAAGCAAGAAGTACTTGGCTCAAAATCTTAAGGGTGACTTAGCTAAGGGAAAATAGTCAATAACTTATAGCTTGTCACTTTATCTTAAAAACATTTAATGATTATTGTTATCATATGAACAATTCTGAGATTATATGTGTATATATATATATTGGTATATATATTTGAATTTGTGAATGACTCAAGTTGTGATCTGGTTGCATATATTCTCTTATGCTGCATGTTTAATTTCTGAATGCTATGGTTATTATTTGATAGGTGTTATTCATCTTAGCTAGTAGGGTTTTGGCTTCGTCAAATAGGGGGAGATTGTTGGGTATTGTATCCACAATTACCTGGATTTGAGGAAGCCACCTGTCAAGCTAAGATGAATTCACAATGTATTTGATGAAACATCTTAAGTTGTACTTGCAGCTCCTCCACGCTAAGTGCACACCAATGTCAGGGTGCAGTAGGTCAATATACACGGGTCTGCAAGACGTAATCCCTCGTTGAGCAGATCAGTGTGTTGGCCTACGTGTACTCTCTCTATTGGAGTGCACTTACTTTCAAGTACAGGGCCGTTCATATGCAAGAGAAGACAAGGAGCATGGATGGGTCAAGGAGCAGCTCCTGGGTGGAAGATGAAAATTCGTCCAAGGAAAATTCGACGAGAATTACCAAGTGATTCTCGCCGATTCGGCGAGAATCACTAGTGATTCTCGCCGAATCGACGAGAATCATTAGTGATTCTCGCCGACCCCTTCTAGCTGCCTCAAAACGGTGCCAAGTAAGATTCGGCGAGAATCACTAGTGATTCTCGCCGAACCAGTGGTTAAGCAGCTCATGAATACCAAGTGATAATCGCTGAGAATCAATAAGTGATTCGGCGAGAATCACTAGCGATTCTCGACGAATCGTCGAGAATCACTTGGTGATTCTCGCCGATTCGTCGAGAATCACCTGCGATTCTCGCCGATTTTCACTTTCCAATTTCTCGGGATGCTGCTGGACCGGATTATGCCGCTGGACTAGTTTGAACCGGATTTCTGGGTTATACGTGTGGGTCCCACAAACGGTCATATTGGAGTTATCTACAGTATATATATTCGGGTATTTTGAACAGTAAAGCAGAGACAAAAAATCAGAAACCGAGCCGCGACGTAACCCTAAAATCGCGATTCCTCTCCGCCGCCGCCGTCACGCTCGGGCAAGTTGGTCGCCGCTGCTGATCGATTTTCTTCCCGATCTCCGGCGACAGAAACTTAGCAAAGCTTGAGTCTCACGCGTCTATCCAGAGATCCCTTGTCTCTCGATTTGTTGACCGGGAAAAACTTCCCCGTCTGAATCGATCGAGACGACCGATCCTCGTGTGACCGTTGGTAGACCTAGCTAGCTTCGCTATGAAGTTTGGATCTCAAAGTACTGCTGCCGCGCACCTTCGTTGTCGCCGATCCCGAACCAAGCTGCCGCTCGAATTGCCGCCGCCGGTTCCGGGGAGATCCTCTCCAAGAGAGACCAAGGTTGTAGACTATTCGTTGACTTCACGAACACGTCGTCGAACGAAGAGGAACACCGTAGTCTCCAAAAGAAGTTTGTATCTCGTGTACATTCTATATTTACTTTTATTGTAAAGGAACTTTTGTTCCGTGTTGTAAGGGTTGGGTGCAACCCGTTTTGTGGGAGTGTTGACTCTCACGTGTGGAAGGGTTCCTTCCGATAGTGCAGGGATTGAATTTCAATCCTGTTGGAGAAGAGACCGAGTCGTCCCTTGTTGGGAGATAGGTCGAAGGGGGAAAGTGGATGTACCCAAGTCGGGGAACCACTATAAATTGCCTGTGTATTCTGTGTGCTGTGTTTTTTATTTTTATTGTGCAGGTACATTCGTAAATTCCGCAAAAGCGCTACACGTCACCTATCCCCCCCCCATAGGTGCACATAGCTGACACTAGGTGGACTTTCATCCCTTAGCACTTTATGATTTTAATTTCTCTATCATATGTTGTGTCGTTTAGTTTAAGTCTGGGGGAGAGATTTGTTACATATTGCACGCACACATTTCTTGTGCATACTAGAAGCCTTTATTGTTTTATTTTGCTTAGTTCATTGCATCACACACCACTGCACCCACATGAGCGCGTGCTTAGCTGTTAGTGTGTCGCGAGTTAAACTCATTTCTTCGTTAGATTTGGGAAAATTATGGTGCTGGCTTAGGATTGTGAGACAGAGTAAAATGTTGACCTTGCTGTGCTCCTAGTCAACTGCTCTCGTCTCGTGTAGAAATTGGAGTAGATTTAATTTTTCTGTATGCTTTTAGTTTTATATTTTTCTAATTGCGTAATTACTTTTTATTCTACTCAAAAGTTGGTGAATCCGATGTGAATCCGAATGTAGCTTAGGGATGTGTGTAGACTGCCGTTAGGTTCGTATTGCTCGAGTCGGGAGGAGGGATAGTCTTTCTCGTTGGCTAAGAACTTGCCCCAAGCTTTTCTTGAAACATGGGTATAGGTTAGTCATGCATGAGCGTGATGTAGGCCATCATTCGTGATGTAGGCCATCATTTTGCCCTGGTTGAGCTTTGTACCGTTCCCGACGTCTTCTCCTCGCTAGCCCCATTGTGCCTACCCCTCCTTTTGATTTAGCTCCACCATGATTTCACCAAAGCCTCATAGCCAATCCTAGTCGCACACCCAAGTTGAGCTTTAGTGTTTATATTTTAATGTTGGGGTGTGATGTGGTGTTATTACATGCGAAAATGTGGATGTGCTCCAAAGCTTATATTTGCTGAATTTGTTAAAAGAAAAGTAATTTGAAAAAGAAAAAGAAAAGTTAAAAAAAATGATGTTAAAGTGAAAAAGTGAAAAGTAAAAGTAAAATTGAAAATCCTATTTGAGATGTGAGTATTTTTGGAGTAGGCGGTGCACACCCATATGTTAAAAGTTAAGTCTGGGGGTGTGGTGTAGCCGCATATATTTTGGTTAGCTGATGGATTCCTTTTATACTAGTTCATTTGGGTTAGGTGCATAACCTTCCTGTTTATCTTTGTTTACCTCACTGAAACCCAAGCCCCATCTCTTCAACTAAAGTCCTACTGATTCGTGTGTGAACAAAACCAGTGCCGTGGAGAGAATACGAAAGGGCTAGCATATGGTCACCAACATTGGTGGATTCCTTTGGAGGTTATCCCGAGCCCCGATCTTTGGCAATGCTCGCCTAGCGATTAGTCTACTTTCTCCCTACGCATGACCGGATGATTCATCGTGATTCTATTTTTGAGTAATAATAAAATGCTGATACGAATTGTGAAAAGTATAAACTATTTTGTATACTTAGAAATTTTTTCTATTATATTTTTACGCGTGCGAGCATGCGACTTCGCATGGTACTCCGTATCGCAATTTCTTTGTTAACTAGTATTTTTCCCTATCTGATTAGATTTTGTTTGCTCGGGACGCGCAAATAGTTAAGTCTGGGGGTGTGATGAGTCCACTTTATATACCTATTTTTGGACTCATCTGGGCTAGTTTTCACACGGTTGCACTTCACTTTTAGTTCTTTATCATTCCTATTTCATCTAATCTTTATTTCCATAGGAAGTGCACATTTATGCCAGTGGTTGTGTATTTTGTTATTTTTATAGTTTGTACTCCCTTTTGTGATTGTCTGGAATGTCTGCACAGATTAGTGATTTGTTTTTCCTATCGGTACAGGGGTCGTGTGCGTGTTCCGGGATGGCTGTGAAACAGGAATACTGCGCACGATCATGGGATATAATGCGCACGACCACTGGTCGTGCGCCCCTGATCGTGCGCACTACTATACGTTTTCCAAAATCAGCCCGGGGTAAGCGCACGACCACTGGACATAATGCACACGACCTCCGGTCGTGTGCGACTGATCGTCTGCATTGATTCCTCTTTTCTGGAGTCCTGTCTGGGGTAATCGCACGACCATTGGACTTAGTGCGCACGACCACTAGTCGTGCGCCACTACTCGTGCACGTTATCCCAGTTCTTCTTCCTGATCTTCCATGCCAGTGCGCACGAGCACCGGACATAGTGCGCATGACCACTGGTCGTGCGCCTGTGATCGTGCGCATTGTTCATTTCTGCTTTGTATAAATCGTGCAGGTCTCGCCCTAATTCGAGAGAGGATCCGGAGCTCGACATTTCTCCGCCGTTTTCCGCCTTCTCCGCCGTTCCCCTTCATCTTCCACCCTAGGGAGGTGCTCCGGGCAAGCTTTCACCGCCAAATCCAAGCCGGAGCTTCCTCTCGGCCTTCTCCTTCATCCGTGAGCTTCAAGTAGGGTTTGACGCCATAGCCATCAAGCAAAGGAAAGCTAGAAAACTTCGTCCGCTATTGTGAGATGAAGAAGACGGACCATTGGAAGGTGGAGACAACCCTTCTCTTTCCCGGACGCAGTTGAGGACCGAGCTTGGACGCGGAATGACAACCCGACGATTCCAACCGTGAATCCTCAGCAAGGCTTCGGATTCGGTCGATCTCTTGACTTGTTCTTGCTTTATTGTTGAATATTGGTGTTTAACTTTATTTATAATTGATGAAGTATGCTTAGTTTGTAAAACATTTTTATACAATTATGTCTATGTGATTGTATGTTTTTGTTATTTACTTGAGTTGCGCCATATTCCATCCACCACCATCCACCCTTGCCGCACTAGCAATTGCTAGTGGCGTGCGTTGCGAAGAGGTGCTCACGACCCTCATTCCGCCGTTCTCACCACCTCATCCGCAATCCTACTCGTCCATCTGCCTAGCGATTCGGTGCATAGCGGCCCGACTAGTCTTCCATCCCGCCTGTCAAAGCATCGCATAGCGGCATTGCATAAGAGTAGTTGTTAGATTTTTACTTTATTTTTATCGCAACAATCCAAACCCCCCCTTAGTTAGCTCCGACCTGAGGACTTCAATCTCAAGCCCTCCTCGAAATTAACTCCACCTTACTGTGTTCCTTGTGAGATCGATACTTGGGAAAACCCCCATTTTATATTACTTGTGTGACCGGTTCACTGCCGTGATCTTAAGCATCAAACTCCACCATCCGGTGCCTTACATTATAATACTTCGCCTGCCGACTTTGAGCCTCCAACATTCGATCCCATATCAGCCTAACCGCTGCATCGGTATACTCAATATATTCAACACCCAAAGCCTTCGGGTCTTTATCTTGCACCCAAGATAAGGGGGTTCTACACCTCCTTCCATAAAAAGCTTCATGAGGAGTCATGCTGATACTAGCCTAGTGGCTATTATTGTAGCATGATTGTACCAACGATAAGAGCCTTTTCCACGTCTCTCCTCTATTCAACACACATAATCTCAACAAATCTTACAATGTCTGAATGGTCCTTTCAGATTATCCGTATTTTTGGGGATGAAACGCGGTGCTGAAGGTAAGGCACGAGACCAAATACGCCTGTACCACCTTCCACTCCCTTGAGGTGAAACGACCATCCCGATCTGAAACGATTGTCTTAGGCACGCCATGATACCGTACGAACTGCTCCACAAAGTGGCGTACTAAGACATCCACATGAGCTTCTTTCATCATTGGGATAAACCGGGCTACTTTCGTCAGGCGATCAACTATCACCCACACCGAATCATTTCCTGAGCATGAGCGAGGTAACCCATGGACAAAGTCGATGGAGATATCCTCAAACTTCCACTAGTGGATGGGCAATGATTGTAGCAAACCACCGGGACTCTTGCATTTCTCCTTCACCATTTGATAAGCTTCGCAATGTGTAATAAAATATCAGACATCCTTTTTCATTCCCGGCCAACACATGGTCTTCCGTAGGCCGGCGTACATCTTAGCAATGCCCGAGTGCACTGAATATTGAGAGCAAGTAGCCTCTCTCAAGATATCCTCCCGGATTTTATCGCCTTTGGGAATGTAGAGCCGGCCACGAAAATAAATGAGGCTATCTTTTAGCGTATACTCATCTGTAGTCCCATCTTCGATTGACTTGATTACCGGGGCCAGAGCCGCATCCATACCTTGCTCCACTCTGATTCGGTCCCGGATATCACAAACTATGCTCATGCTTGCCAAGTACTCTTTATACTCTGCCGAAGGAGCCTTAAATATCAATGTAATATCCATCTCCTCAATCATCCGAGCCAACTCCATACTCATCAACCGAGACTCTGGGCTAGAACCTGGTACCTTTCTACTCAAAGCATCGGCCACCAAGTTCACCTTTTTGGGGTGGTAGTTCATGGTGAACTCATAGTCACATAGAAATTCTAACCACCGCCGTTGTCTCAAGTTCAACTCCTTCTGAGTATGAACGTACTTCAAGTTTTTGTGATCTGAAAAGATCTCGCAGTGGACGCCGTATAGATAATGCCTCCAAACCTTCAAGTCAATCACCACTGCTCCTAGCTCCAAATCGTGAACCGGGTAATTGACTTCATGTTTCTTCAGTTGTCTTGAAGCATAAGCAAAAACATGTCCGTGCTGCATCAATACCGCTCCCATCCCTTGATATGATGCGTCAGTGTAAACTTGAAATTCTTCCTTCCCAGACCGAAGTGCAAGGATGGGGGCGGAGGTAAGTCTATTCTTCAGTTCTTGGAATGCCGCTTCACATTGGGGTGTCCACTCAAATGGCACACCTTTCTTCGTCAATGAAGTAAGAAGGAGGACACTCTTGGAGAATCCTTTTACGAACTTGCGGTAATAACCGGCAAGTCCAAGGATGCTCCTCACATCGACCGCCTAATTCAAGTGCAACGACTCCTTCACATAACACACCTTGGCCGGATCCACCGCTAGTCCTGCTCCACTAATCACATGCCCCAAGAAAGCAACCTCTTTAAGACAGAATTCACACTTGCTGAACTTGGCGAACAAGGCGTGCTCTTTTAATTTCTTCAATACAAAGTTCAAGTGCTCAACATGCTCCTCCTCCATCTTTGAGTAGACCAGGATGTCGTCGATGAAAACAATGACAAAGATATCCAAGTATGATTCAAATACCTTGTTCATCAGGCTCATAAAAGCCGAAGGGGCATTTGTTAGCCCAAACGACATTACAGAGAACTCCTACAACCCTTATCTTGAACTAAAGGCCGTTTTCTGGATGTCACCTTCTTGTATTCTCAACTGATAATACCCTGAGTGAAAGTCCGGCTTAGAAAACCAATGCGCTCCCACTAGTTGATCTAACAACACGTCGATTCGAGGTAGCAGATAAGTGTTCCGCACCGTTAGCCGATTGAGTTCACGATACTCTATCCACAAACGCAGGGTCCCATCCTTCTTCTTCACGAAAAATACAGGGGCTCCCCAGGGTGACGAATTGGGGCGAACGAACCCTGACTCCACCAGTTCTTGCAGTTGAACTCTAAACTCCGTGAGTTCCTTTGGGGCCATTCAGTAAGGGGCCTTGGATACAGGCTTGGCACCCGGTACTAGATTAATCTAGAAGTCAACCTCTCTATGCAGGGGTAATCCTGACAGTTTCTCAGGAAATACATCGGGGAAGTCCCGCACTACCCGTATATCTTTTATATCCAATGCTATCTCCTTCAACTCGAACCAGATCATGAGGACTTCATATGTGCTTTTACTGCCTGAACTGAAGATAACAACATATGAGGTGCGCAGCTAATACCTTGTAAGATGACGTCGGTGTCTCCATGTCTCAAGTAGATTCGTCTCTCTGCACAGTCTATCCTCGCAAAGTGCCAGTCCAACCACATCATGCCCAAAATGATGTCAAACTCCGGCATTCTCAAGATCGTGGCATGCGTATCAAAGGCTTTTACCCCGATGAATATCTCGAACTAGCACTTAGCGGTTGCAATCATCTCCGAGCCGTTCGGTAGGCGCACTCATCGGGCTATACCAGTAAAGTATTGTATGCCCTCCATGTCCTTAATGAAGTCCTCAGACACAAAGGAGTGTGAGGCACCGGTATCGAACAGTGCATAGGCCGTCTTCGCGCCAACTATCACGGTGCTTAAGTACCAATAACCAAAACTTATTGCTAGGTGTCTAGTATGTCTCCAGCAACTTTAAGTTAGACAATGAAAACGTGATAATCAATTAAATCATACCTGCAATCACATCTTGGGGATTCCATTCTTGCGACATGTCTAGCTCATACACTTGATCCCGAGCAGGGCCAGGTTTTCCTCCTCGCGGTCCTCGTCCTCGACCATGCATATAACCATGCCCCCGTGGAGCTGATGGGGGAAGAGCAGGAGGGACATTCCCAAACAACCGCGGGCAGAAATGTAAAATGTGGCCCGGATGGTTGCATTCAAAACACACCAGCCCATGACGCCCTTCAGGTTGCTGAAATTGTTGAGGCTGCGGTGGTGGAGGCAACACAAGCGGTTGCGGAACCGGATTCTCTACTCTAAAATCTCGGTGGAAACGTCCTCCACCTCTTTGATGTCCCCTTCCTCTCCTAAAGTCCTGCCTCCTTCTATTGCTTGGGCCAGCTTCTATCACGCCCTCCACAGGTCTCGTACCACTACTCAAGTGGTCCGCCTCCAATCTCTTCACCATGTCAATAATCTCTGCCAAACTAGCGTACGCTATAAACAAAAGGGCCTACTGTAGGGGATCTCGCAGCCCTTCTTAGAAGCGTTTGTCGTATCCTCTATCATCCAGGTCATATGAGTCCGCGAACCTTACGATATGCTGGAACTCTCGCTGGTATTGCGTAACCGATTTTCATCCCTTCTTTAGTAGTAGAAACATCTGCTCGAGCTCATCTCGAGCCGATGTGGGAATGAAGTGCTCCAAGAAGACACCCAAGAACTCGCTCCAACTTATCTCGGTATACACTTGTCCTTGGAACGTGGAGCCCATGAGTGAGTTCCACCACCTCTTAGCATGTAGATCCAAGATGGACACCGCCAACGATATAGCCATGTTGGCCGGGCAACGGATCCCCACGAATAGCTCTTGCACCGTGTCTAGCCATTCCTCCATGCATACGACCAACTCCGTACCGAGGTAGGTGGGAGGGGAGAGAGCCCGATAGGTGCTCAGCTAGTTAGAACCCGGAGACTGTTGTTGAACCGGAGGCTACTGCGCCCTAAAGGCATCCAGGATGGCGCTGAGCGTCTGCCCCAACTCGGATTGTTGAAACTGAGTGGGTATGGAAGGGGTAGGAGTGCCCCCCATCGGCTCAACGTGCACTGGAATCTACACGTAAAACAAACACGTATGGTCAGGTTGGCTAATCTTGAGGTCAAAGTTGGACAACTTAGTGTAAATTACATATGGGCACACCATTGCTTCCGCTAAGTCAGTTTGTCCGCAAACTGACTAATCGAATGGCGGTGGTACCATTGTTGAATGACTTCTTTAGTTGAGGATCGTGGCAAACTGATACCATTTGTAAGACCCCCCCTCCTCCGGATCCCAAAACACGACACGAAGTGGGGTCTTATGCCCGGAATAGCCGCCTTGCGGTAGTATTAGCACACAGACTAACTTATACCACAAGACACCTATTCCGCCGGCTACAACAAATATCAATATAAACATGGCAACTCAACCATAATATAAAAGAGAAGTCAAACTATCAAGTACAAGTATCTACTGCAGGAAAGTAACTTAACTTATAAGGATGCACATACAAGATTATAAGTTAAGTATCGGGTTACATAAAAGTAACTCATCATATACGAGTGCCCATACAAACTTATATGATGAGGATCTTGTTTGTGTAATGCTATGTAATGGTATGTATGCTTTGCAATGACTCACCCATGATCATACCATGCAAACGCTATGTCGCATAGACTAGTAGTTCACACAATTTGAGTAGGTAGCTAACCTCTCAGGCATCAACCGCCGTGGCCAGGCGATGACAGTAGAGCAGGCATCTCTACTACTAGGCGGGTATCCAAACTACTTCACCTAGTCCTCCGTATGCCTCAATGCTAAGAACACAACAGCGGAGCCCATGCGTACTACGGCCCAGCGGGGTCTCGGGTAGATGTGCACCGAGAACACAGTCCGAACTGGCTTGGTGTGTCCCGGAAGGGGCCTCGGAAGAAAGTAAGAGGACAAAGCCCAACCGTTCATTTGGCACGGAAGGGGCCCTGGGACATGAACACCGAGGACACATCCCAACCGCCCAAAGTCTAACAATCAACTCCTGTCGTTGTGATGATTGGCGGGCCCGTAGACCTGCCACACTATCCTTAACCTAGGATTACGATATCGTGTGTTGACTCACACTACATGCAAATTACACATCACCATGGCATGGAAGGAGCCTTGAAAGTAAGCACGAGGACACATCCCAACCATGCACTCGTTGTTCATGTCCTGGGGCCCCTTCCACACCGAGTGGATGGTTGGGCTGTGTCCTCGTGCTTACTTCCAAGGTCCCTTCCATCCCATTGTGATTTGCAATTTGCATGCGGTGTGAGTCAACACGCGGTGTCGTAATCCTGGGTTAAGGATAGTGTGGTAGGTCTACGGGCTCGCCGATCATCACACCGACGGTAGTTGACAGTTAGACTTTGGGTGGTTGTGTTGTGTCCTCGGTGTTCACGTCCCGGGGCCCCTTCCGTGCCAAGTGAATGGTTGGGCTGTGTCCTCACGCTTTCTTCCGAGGCCCCTTCCGGGTCACACCAGGCTAATTCGGGCTGTGTTCTCGGTGCACATCTACCCGAGACCCCGCTGGGCCATAGTACGCATGGGCTCCGCTGTTGTGTTCTTAGCATTGAGGCGTACGGAAGCCTAGCTGAAGTAGTGTGGATACCTGCCTAGTAGTAGAGATGCCCGCTCTACTGTAATTGCCTGGCCACGACAGTTGATGCCTGAGAGGTTAGCTACATGCTCGAATAGTGGGAACTACTAGTCTATGTCGACATAGCGTTTGCATGGTGTGATCATGGGTGAGTCATTGCATAACATACATACGATTACATAGCATTGCACAAATAAGATCCTCATCGTATAAGTTTGTATGGGAACTGTTATACGATGAGTTACTTTTATGTAACTTGATCATTAACTTATAAGCTTGTATGAGCATCCTTTTAAGTTAAGTTACTTTCCTGTTGTAGATACTTGTACTTGATAGTTTGACTTCTCTTTTATATTATGGTTGGGTTGGCATGTATATATTGATATTGGTTGTAGGCAGCAGAATAGGCGTCTTGTGGTACAGGTTACCCCGTGCGCTAATGCTACCGCAAGGCTGCTATTCCGGGCATAAGACCCTCCTTCGTGCCGTGTTTTGGAATCCGGAAGGGGGGTCTTACATCTACTATGCTAATCAGAAGTTAACATTACAAAAATATCCAAAAACGAAAAGGAAAATAGTGGATGCAATATTTTTAAGAAAGTAAAGAGAATAAAGAACGAAAAACCAAAATAGAAATGCGAGTTTTAGCAAAACGCTTCACATTATCGTGCTACCGCAAATTAGAAACACGACAAGGCAAACACTTTACTTGTGAAACATAATTAGAAAGATTGAATAGAAATATTATAATTATCTAAGTCGTTATAAGGAATATTGAGAAAAACAAAACAAAAATAAGGGATGCTAATGAAATACCAAAATCAGTTTAAACTAAACAAATAACATATATAATTTTTTTAGTTTTGAAATATTCTCTTTTTTGGATTTTTAAGATATTTTCTTTTTTTTGTATTCTTAAGATATATATATAAAAAATAATTTTTATTTTTTTAAAAGGAAACAAAATAAAGACAAGAGAAGGAGGAAATCTTCCCGCAAGCTTTAAATAGACATTGTTCTCAATGGACAAAAGTGGGGAATGGGAGAGAAGAATTAAAACATAAATATAAGTACAGAATTGAAAAACAGGTACTTCCCTGAATTTACCAGTCGTGGAAGGTTGATTGATGCAGCTCCCCCATCCTTGCATTTTGGATCTTCATGAAATATCTTCTTTGGAATTCGTGATGGATTCAGCAGCATTGGAGCAGGCGATCGCAGAAGCTTCAGCTTGTCGGAGCCATCCAGGGAAAAAATTGTAAAATAAAAAAATAGAAAATTAACTTGGGTTGCCTCACAAGAGCACCCTTTATTTAAAACGACATTTGTACTCGATGCAACAGAATACTATTGTCCAAACGATTATTTGCCAGAATAATAAATAAAGTTTTTAACAAAAATAAATAGTCTTAAGATAGTTAGAGTTCATGAAGAATAGAATTTACATTGTTTGGACCGACATCATCACCACAAAATTAAATTTAAGACGCTGCCCATTCACTTTGAACTCACCCTTATCAGGATGTGAAATTAAAACAGTGTCTTACAGAAAAATTTCTTTAACAGTAAACGGCCCAGACCATCGTGATTTTAACTTGCCTGGAAATAAATGTAATCGTGAATTATATAAAAGAACTTGGTCACCCGGCTTGAAGGTTTTTGAGTGCTTTAAGTATTTGTTGTGAAAACGTTTCGTCCGCTCTTTATAATTTTTTTATTTTTGTAAGCTTTAGAGCGCCACTCGTCGAGTTCGTTAAGTTGAAATTTTCTATTATCGCCGACAGAGTGGGAATCGAAATTTAAAAACCTTAATGCCCAAAATGCACGGTATTCTAATTCTACGGGTAAATGACACGATTTTCCATAGACCAACCAATATGGCGTACAAACGATGGCGGTTTTGTACGCTATTCGGTAGGACCTTAGAGAATCATCTAATTTGGTTGACCAGTCTTTTCTAGAGGTGGAAATAGTCCTTTATAAAATTCTTTTAAGCTCTTTGTTCGCTACTTCGACTTTTTCGTTAGTTTGGGGTTGGTTGGCAGTTGAAAGCTTATGTGTAATGCCGTATTTAATAAGAATTTTTGAAAACTGCGTGTTACAAAATTGTGAACCCCTATCGCTAACGATGGCTCGTGGCGTGCCGAATCAAGAAAATAATTTTTTCAAAAACGTAATTACGACTCGGGCATCGTTAGTTGGAAGAGCTTGGGCTTCAGCCCAACGCGAAACATAATCTACAACAACTAAAATGTATTTAATCTCGAAGCTAGAAGGAAAAGGGCCAACAAAATCAATTCCCCACAGGTCGAAAACCTCACACTCAAGGAAATAATTTTGCAACATTTCATATTTATTGAAAATATTTCCCGACCGTTGGCAACTATCACACCTACTCACAAAGGCTTGCACGTCTTTAAATAGGCTAGGCTAGTAAAAACCCGCGCAAAGCACTTTGTGGGGGGTGCGAGCAGCTTGATAGTGACCAACAGTCGGTCCTTCATGTAAATGTTTTAAAATATCTAATCCTTCTTCAAAAGATACACGTCTCCTTATCACTTGGTCCGCACAGACTCTGAAAAGATGTGGGTCCTCCCAAAAAGTTTTCTTTAACTCAGAAAAGAATTTCTTCTTTTGCTGAGAGGAGAACACTTTTAGGAGCACACGAGCGACTAAATTGTTGGCTATGTGTGCACACCAAGGAGAGGGGGATGTGTTAATTAAAACCAGCTTCTCATCGGGGAAGAAATCATTAAAAAAAATTTCATCTAATTTTACTATATAAGGATTATCTAATCGTGAGAGATGGTCGGCGGCCAAATTCTCGGCTCCTAGCATATCACCGATTTCTAAGTAAAACTCCTGGAGGAGTAAGACCCAACGAATCAGGCTTGGCTTGGCATCCATCTTAGCAAGAAGATACTTGAGGGCCGAGTTGTCCGTAAAAACAATAATTTTGGAAAGCATAATATAAGGGAGGAATTTATCAAACGAGAAAACAATATCTAGGAGCTCCTTCTCGGTTGTGGTATAATTATCTTGTGCTGATGTAAGTGTTTTACTTGCATAATAGATGGGGTGGAAGTTTTTAGATATTCGTTGTCCTAGTACGGCTCCCATCGCGAAACTACTCGCACCGCACATAATTTTAAAGGGAAGGTCCCCCAACAGAGATATCATGATAGGGACATTAATTAACTTTTCTTTTACTATTTCAAAGGCAGATAGACAAAGGTCATCAAAAATAAATGTGGCGTCTTTTTCCAGAAGATGAGTAAGGGGTTTGGTGATTTTGGAGAAGTATTTTATGAAGCAGTGATAGAAGCCAGCCTGTCCTAGGAAACTTCTTATAGCTTTGACATTCATAGGCGGCGGTAGCTTCTCGATAACTTCAATCTTAGCTATGTCTATTTCAATTCCTTTTGCAGAAATCTTATGACCCTAAACTAACTCTTCCCTCACAATAAAATGGCATTTTTCCAAATTTAGGGCAAGGTTAGTTTCTTCGCATTTTTCTAAGACTTTTCAAGATTTTCTAAGCAACCATCAATGGCATCGCCGAACACGGAGAAATCATCCATAAACACCTCCATAATGCTTTCTACGTACTTCTCAAAGATAGTGAGCATACATCACTGGAATGTAGTTGGCGCATTGCATAATCCAAATGACATTCTTCGGTAAGTGAAGGTGCCGAAGGGACAAGTAAACCTAGTTTTCTCCTTGTACTCGGGAGAGATGGGGATTTGAAAGTACCTCGAGAGACCATCGAGAAAATAGTAAAAGCTATTACCGGATAATCACTCTAAAATATGATCAATGAATGGCAAGGGAAAGTGGTCCTTGCGGGTGGCGTAGTTTAACTTACGATAGTCAATACACATTCGCCACCCTGTCACCGTCCATGTCGGGATCAAGTCATTATTCTCATTACTAACTACAGTTATCTGTCCCTTTTTCGGCACTACCTGGATAGGGATAACCCACTTACTCTCAGATATAGGATAGAAAATTCCTGCGTCTAACAGTTTCATCACCTCGCTGATGCGTGTAAATCGGCATGCGCACCGGTCGCACAAGTAATAAAGTTTTGGGAATAAATCCCCGAGTGTCAGTCTCTTGAGGAATGCAATTAGCGTAGAGTGGCAACAATACAGAAAATATTGTTATGAGAGTTATAAATAGAAAAAAAAGAGTAAAAAAGAGGACATGGGATATTGTGGATGTTTGATCTACTAAACTAGTAAAAGCTATGCGGGTTTAAGGCACCGCTTCGCAAGGTGGAGTGGGTGTTTCGGCTGCGATGCCGAACTTCGGTTGGGCGAGTGGATGGAAAGCTAATGGATGGAAGTGTTCTTGTGTGGAGTGCAATCGGGTGAGACACGGGAATGGAGTGGATGTGGGGAGAGCGAGGCGCATTCACAGACACTACTGACAAGCATAAGAAAAATACTAACATCCCATTAGATATAAAGTAAACTTGATGTTCATGGATGGAAGTGTTCATTACAACCATACTACAGAGGAATGGGAAGAGGATTAAACCAAAAGAGAGTGAAGATCCACCGCGGGAAGTGGCCGGAGTAGCGAGTTGTCTATCCGCTTCTGGCTTGAGTCCAAGGAGGCTTCTGGTACCAACGAGCTGTCACCACGAAGGCCTTTAAGTCCGTTCTCTAGGTTATCTTCTTCACCAACTCCGGTGGAAAGCTTGGAGTTGAGGTCGTCAATGCCCGAGGGATTCACCAGAGAGTTTGAAAAGCTTCGTAGTAGTTGGCAATGGCCTCTCGACGAAGGTGGAGGTGATGGAGCAGCTGGAGAAGTGAAATGGCGATTCCCGCGCACTCTCCGATCACAGCAAATGATAGGCGTTGATCTAAATCGCGGAGCAGGGCCTTAAACACGGATGCAGCAGAAGCAGTGCACACGATCAGTGGCGCACGACCAGTGGTCGTGCGCACTGTCGATCGATGATCGTGCGCTATTTCGAAATAGACCTGCAACCTGGATAAGAAGCATCAGCAAATATGTGCACGATCAGTGGCGCACGACCAGTGGTCGTGCGCACTAAATCCACTGATCGTGCGATTGGCAGGGACAGATTTACAGAAAGCAAGGGGTAAACGTGCACGAGGAATGCCGCATGACCAGTGGTCGTGCGCACTACGGCCAGTGCTCGTGCGATTACCCAGACAGTATTAGGAAAATGAGAATGTAATGCACACGATCGGTGGCGCACAACCAGTGGTCGTGCGCAATAAGTCCAGTGGTCGTGCGCAGTATACCTGCATCGTCGGGGTCTCCTGAGAGGTTCTGAAGCACGCACACAAACCCTACACCAGCAGAAGAGGCTGAAAGGCCACCAAACGTGCACACCACATTCCCAAGATAGGGTTAAAGAACAACAAAGACCAAGAAACACAAGAAGCACAAAGAAACGGGCCTATAGTGCACTTAATCGTGAAATAGGCACATAAGCAAATATAAGCAATAAAGGCTCTCAAGTGTAGTGCTAAGACGATAAAACAGGCCCAGATGAGTCCAAAAATCAGTTTAAACTGTGGACTCATCACACCCCCAGACTTAACCATTTGCACGTCCCGAGCAAATCATCACTCCGTAGACTAGAAAATAGCTAGCTGGTTCAGAAATTTCAAAAAGAAGTACGACGAAAAATCAAATACATCATGGGCATAGAAGATATAATAGAAAAACTTTTTAATTATACGCCGTAGTTTAAACTATTCGACAGACGTAAAAACATATTGTAATTACTCAAAATAAGAATTCTGTAGAATCTTGCGATCATGTGTAGGAAGAAAGTAGGCAGGCCACTAAGGTGAGCATTGCCAAAGTTCGGGACTCAGGATGACCTCCAAAGGAATCCACCAATGTTGGGGACCATATGCTTGCACGTTCACACTCTCTCCACGGCGCGGGTTAGACTCAAGCGTGAATCAGTAGGACTTGTAGGAGAAAATGGGGCTTAGGCGACGACTTGATAGTCAAAGATAAATATGAAGGCTCTACGTAATCAAAGCGAGCGAATAAAACCCAAACCAATACAGCCACTTAGAAATGAATGGGGCACACGCCCCCAAACTGAGCTTGAAAACCGGGCGTGAACACGGCCGAACCCGACTAAAATCAAAAAAATAGGATGGGGATAGAATTCTCAAAGCAATTCTTTCAGAATTTTTTTTCTTTTGCGCTTAGCTGCTTTTTTTATTTCTTTTCTGCGCTTACAATCCCCAACGTAGCAATTAAAACGAGAATGAATTCAGCACCCCAATAAACGATGTCCACATATCACACCCTTGGGAAAAAAAATAAATACAAACAAGCTCAAGCATTTGATTGCGATGGTGGGTTTAGCTTCAGGCCTTGGTGAATATGAGTGGAGCTGAATCAAAGAAAGGGTAGGCACAAATTTGGCATGCAACGGTTAACGGGTAGGAAACGCTAAACAAGGCTCAAACTAGACAAAATGAAGGCCTACATCATGCTCAGCTTGACTAACCGTGCACCAATGCTTCGAGAGTAGCTTAGTGCAAGTTCTTAGCCACCGATAAAGATGATCCTTCCTCCCGACTCGAGCAATACGAGTCTAGTGGCGGCTACAAACATTCCTACAGTATCGTTTGATTACTCTAGATTCAGATTTGGAGTAGTACAAACAATATTTACATTTGCAGAAAAATATAAATCTACGAGCATAAAGAAAAATTAATTCTATCCTAGTTCTACACAAACCATGAGAACTCGAGTAGGCAAAAGTGATGGCTGCGGCGCGTCTTCGTGCTAGGAGAGTACGTTCGATCTTTGGGTCGTAGGCGACAAAATCTCTTATAGCTCGGCCTTGCATTCACTGTGGCAAACACTACACACAAAAGAAGGAAAGAGCAGTAAAAAAAAACTAACTCTTATAATAATATTTTCAATCATCCTGCATCACTTTACAGTTGCACTCCCCAGCAACGGTGCCAAAAACTTGATGCGTGTAAATCGGCAAGCTCACCAGTCGCACAAGTAATAAAGTTTTGGGAATAAATCCCCGAGTGTCGATCTCTTAAGGAAAGCAGTTAGCATAGAGCGGCAACAGTACAGAAAATATTGTTATGAGAGTTATAAATAGAAAAAAAATGAGTAAAAAGAGGACTTGGGATATTGTGGATGTTTGATCTACTAAACTAGTAAAAGCTATGCGGGTCGAAGGCACCTCTTCGCAAGGTGGAGTGGGTGTTTCGGCTGCGATGCCGAACTTCAGTTGGGCGAGTGGACGGAAAGCTAATGGATGGAAGTGTTCTTGTGTGGAGTGCAATCGGGTGAGACACGGGAATGGAGTGGATGTGGGGTGAGCGAGGCGCATTCACAGACCCTAAACACAAGCATAAGAAAAATACTAACATCCCATTAAATATAAAGTAAACTTGTTGTTCATGGATGAAAGTGTTCATTACAACCATACTACAGAGGAAGGGGAAGATGATTAAACCAAAAGAGAGTGAAGATCCACCGCGGGTCGTGGCCGGAGTAGCGAGTTGTCAATCCGCTTCCGGGCTCAGTCCAAGGAGGCTTCCGGTACCAACGAGCTGTCACCTCGAATACCTTTAAGTCCGTTCTCTAGGTTATCTTCTTCACCAACTCCGGTGGAAAGCTTGGAGTTGAGGTCGTCAATGGCCGAGGGCTTCGCCAGAGAGTTTGAAAAGCTTCGGAGTAGTTGGCAATGGCCTCTCGACGAAGTTGGAGGTGATGGAGCAGCTAGAGAAGTGAAATGGTGATTCCCGCGCACTCTCCGATCACAGCAAATTACAGGCGTTGACCTAAATCGCGGAGCAGGGCCTTAAACACGGAGGTAGCAGAAGAAGTGCACACGATCAGTGGCACACGACCAGTGGTCGTGCGTACTGTCGGTCGATGATCGTGCGTTATTTCGAAATAGACCTGAAACCTGGATAAGAAGCATCAGAAAATTTGCGCAGGATCAGTGGCGCATGACCACTGGTCGTGCGCACTAAATCCACTGATCGTGCGATTGACAGGGACAGATTTACAGAAAGCAAGGGGTAAACGCGCACGAGCAATGGCGCACGACCAGTGGTCGTGCGCACTACGGCCAGTGCTCGTGCGACTACCTAGACAGGATTAGGAAAATGAGAATGTAATGCGCACGATCGGTGGCACACGACAAGTGGTCGTGCGTAATAAGTCCAGTGGTCGTGCGCAGTATTCCTGCATCGTCGGGGTCTCCCGAGCGGTTCCAGAGCACGCACACGAACCCTGCACCAGCAGAAGAGGCTGAAAGGCCACCAAACATGCACACCACATTCCCAAGACAGTTTTAAAGAACAACAAAGACAAAGAAACACAAGAAGCACACAGAAACGGGCCTATAGTGCACTTAATCGTGAAATAGGCACATAAGCAAATATAAGCAATAAAAGCTCTCAAGTGTAGTGCTAAGACGATAAAACTGGCCCAGATGAGTCCAAAAATCAGTGTAAAATGAGGACTCATCACTCGCCCTTTACGAATTCTTTCATATTTGGATTTATACGGTGCTGTTGTTGGATTGAATTATCTGAATTACCTTCCAATAGGATTTTGTGGGTGCAGAAAGATGGACTTATGCCCTTGATATCAGATATCTGCCAGGCAATACCTCGACGATGTTTATGTAATATTAGTAAGAGCTTATCATTTTGCACTTCAGTTAGGTAGGCTGAAACTATTATTGGTAGCTTGGACTCCTTTCTAGGAAGGCATACCTAAGATGTTCTGGCAGTTCTTTTAATTCTAGGGTAGGGGGTTCTTCATATGACATTTTGGAAATTCTTTCTTTTTCAAAAACAATGTCTTCATAGACTTTTTCTTCATATGGAAAATTGAAAGGAGTGGAGCTAGTGGCCATGGTGGCTTCTTGCAGAGATTCATTTGGAAGAGTAGAGGAAGAACAAAAATCAGAAAATTTATTTTCACTTTCAGAAAGGTTGTAGGAAGATTCTAAACTATGGCATATAAGAAAAAACAGGAGTCGTCATTTTCTAGGGTGTTCTTCATCAAAGGGGTGATAGAGAACATCACATCATCATCGCCTACTCGTAGGAAGAGCTTACCATTACTTAGGTCAATGATAGCTCGGGATGTGGCAAGGAAGGGTCGGCCAAGGATCAAGGGAACCTCGACGTCTTCTTCGATGTCAAATAAGATGAAATCCACCGGGAAGATGAATTTGTTGACTTTAACTAAGACATCCTCCACGATTCCTAACGGGTATTTAACGGATCTATCAGTGAGCTAGATACTCTTGTGTGTGGGGTTGAGGCTACCAATTCCTAACTTATTGAATAATGAGAGGGGAATCTGGTTGATAATCGCAACTAAGTCGGCCAATGCGTGCTTGAAAAAAAGTTCACCAAAGACACACGATATATAAAAACTACACAGATCACTGATCTTCCTATATAAACAAATTGTCAAAACCGCAGACCACTCAGCATTTAGCGCTACGTGTGACAAGTTTTCTAAATTCTTTTAGTCAGGTGGTCCTTAAGATACTTAGCGTACTTCAGCATTTGGGAGATTACTTCGTGGAAGGGTAGATTTTTGTGGATTTGTTTAAATATTTCTAGGAAGCGGGAGTATTGATCGTCCTGAAATTGCTTGTCAAGTTCGGAAGCGTATGGTGGATTTGGATTATTTTTAAAAATGTTAGGTGGAAAGAGGCCTTTTTCTTCAACAGGGAGAGGGGTGATAACTTCTTCTTTAGTAGAGGGTGAAATGATAAAATTTTTCTCGGCGGAGGGTTGATTTTTTAGAATGGGAGCGGAGCTTTGATTTTTAAAATGGAGGCGGAGCTTTCCTCGGGATGTTTGTTAACCATACCAGAAACTTGCTTCCCACTCCGAAGATTTATAACTTTCACTTGCTCTCTCGGGTTGGGCTCGGTGTTGGTAGGAAGAGACCCGGCGGGTCGCTCAGAAATAATTTTTGCGAGTTGTCCTACTTGATTCTCTAAACTTTTAACGGTCTCGGTTAGGGTTCTTATAGTAGCGTCATTAACATTCATATATTTTAAAAAACATCTCCTCCAAACTTGGAGGTTTTGGAAAATTTTGAGGAGGTAGTGATGGTGCATAAAAATCATTTTGTGGTGGCGGGCACATTATGTCCAGGGGATTAATCCACAAAAAGTTCGAGTGGTTTCGTAAAGCGGGATTATAACTATTCGGAAAAGTAAAGCCCAGAACGGGCAAATTAGCAGCAGAAAAATTATGAAAAGCATTTTTAGGCATATTATTAATATAATCTAATTGTTCAGGAGTAGGAGTTGCAGATTCCCATACCTGAGGGGCGGAGGCAGCAGTCATCTTCGTTATCTTTTAACTTAAAATTTCCACTTGTAGCGCTAGTTGGGAGACGTTATCTACTTAAAATATACCTGCATATTTGTTTGGGCGGGACCTAGTCACATTCCACTGAGATGTGTTCATGGCCATGTCCTTGAAAAGCTCAAGCGCTTCTTCCGCGGTTTTGTGTTTTAAGGTACCACCGGAAGTTGCGTCTATCATTTGCTTTGTGCTTTGATTTAGCCTGTTATAAAATGTCTGCACTTGTAACCAAACAAACAACGCGTGATGGGGTATCATCTTAAGAGTTCTTCAAATCTTTCCCAAGTTTCATACAAAGTTTCAGAATCTATTTGTCCAATGGAAGAAATATCATTCCTAAGTTCTGCGGTTTTACCTGGCGGAAAATAGTTCGCCAGAACTTTTTCAGTCAGTGATCCCAGGTGGTGATGTTGTTTTTTGTTAGAGTGTCCAGCCATTACTTAGCCATGGTTCTAAGGTATAATGGGAAGAGTCTTAGCCTAATAGCATCATTTATAATACCATTGATTTTAAAGGTGTCATAAATCTCAAGAAAGCTAGCTATATGCGCGTTCGGATCTTCATCTTGAAGTCCGACATATTGCACATACTACTGCACTATTTGAATTATGCTAGGCTTAATTTCAAAATTATTATTAGTTATAGCAGGGCAAACTATGCTTGATTCTGTACCCTCTAGATTCGGTCGTGCATAATAGAACATAGGCCTATACACGACTTCCTCTACGTGTGGTTCTTCCATGCTTAGGGCAGGGGGTTCTTCCATTCTTAGGGTAGAAAATGACTCGGAATCCTCAACCAGTATTTGGAGAGTACGGCCATGAAATCGCGATCTTCTCCGAAGAGTACACTCAATTTTGTCGTCCAAGTCCAAAAAAACCGACGGATTCCCACGGGTCATGCACTAGAAGAAGAGAATATGATGAAAGAGAAATAAATAAACTAGAAAAAGAGTTAATAATTATTTTTTGGAAATAGATTTCTTTTATGTTTTAACTCCCGAACGTCCCAAGTGATACCCGATGAAGGGTTCGCAAGGTACTAGACAAGATAGTGGCATTTAAATCCACATTGCCCTTTTCGGGAGAGTTTGGTGGTGTAGAAAAATTGTGATGTGGGTTTCTATTAAGAGAGGTAATATTTTTTTGAATTTTTAATTTTTTAAAGAAGGAGGATGAGAAAGAGAAGTAATAAAAGTAATAGGTTCGTGCGTGGAAGAATATTTGCAAAGAGAATAAAAACCAAACTAGTAATCCAACGAGGCAAGTATACCTATCGAATTATAGCTAGGGGACACAAGTGTCGGATTGAAATCTGGGAACTGTTGATTAATCTTACTCACACGAAGACTATTATCTTATCGAGAGATTGTTTAGGGTTGTTGACGAATTTAAAAGAAGAGACTACTAGCAAAAATAAAGACACACTTGCACTTAAACAGAAAGGCCACAACTAGCGATTAAAACGAGGGGTTGAACAATGGTAAAGAAAAGCACTCGATCGAGAATCACCTCAGCTAAAGTTGATCAAGAACATGCGATAATAAACTCTAACTTAATAAAGCAATGGACTATGACCGTGGAGGTTCCAAAAGCATGAACACACTTCTCTCAAAGTCGTGCCCATCTGAGTTTAGGAAGGTCCGACCGAACTCTCGTCCAAATCGTAGGCCTAAAGCTCGCTTTACGTTGTGAACCCCGCTATTGGATTTCACTCCAATCCATGAGATTTAATGTCTGCCTCTCACGAGGGGTGCGTGCAACTCTCTTTGCTCTTGAGCATTCACTCCAAACTACGAGCCTCTCGGCTAACTAAGAGTGGAAACAAACTTGGAAAATATAAATCGATAAGATATCTCGAAACATGATTAATCAAGAGTAAATCAAAGGTCTAAGCCTTACAAAGAAACTGCAAACTAGAGCATCATAACTAAATCAACTCGAACCTCGGATCATCAAGATCGAGTACAAGGAGGGTTAGTTAACCATGGAGAAATGGAGGATGAGAGTTGGGTAGAAGAACAATAAGAAAACAAAGAAAAGGTGCACTTTTTATTAATGTAAAAAAGGAGATACAACTTGAAATAAGAGATTACGAGTGCAATGAAATAAAAACCTAGGCTAGCAATAATATTAAGCTACTAAAGAAGTTACAAAAAATTATTACATAAGATGTAAACTAAAACTAAACTGGCAAAAACTGAAAACAGAAAGGAGGGAAGAACAGTAAGGGAGAAATGAAAATGGCAACACATCCCCTCTCCCAAAATTCTATCTTTTTTCTCAAGGGTCAGTGCTCTATTTATAGAGTTTTTGAGGAGCAGGAAATGCATTAAGCCTTGCATGTGAATTGACATTGGTATGGGTTCTGGTGGGAAAATATGATTAGATGGGTACGAGTGACGTGCATTAATGGCGACAACAGGCTTTTGGAAGAGCAGGACTTGTCCTCTGGTAGCAGGTGAGCTCGACGAATTGGAGGAGGGGGCTCGATAAAATCAGAGGAGAAGAAGGGAGAGCTCGACGAAATTTGAGGAGTTCGTCGAATTTGAGGACGTTCGTCAAACGCAGAAAAAAGGCTGGGTCGACGAATTAAGCTGAGGTCGATGAACTGGCTGAGCTCGAAGAAATGCTCTCGGCAAAATGTGCTCAACGAAAGGTTGAAGGCTGAGGTGGATGATCTCTGCTGATGGGTTAGCTCAACGAATTCTAGATAGAAGGTGAGTTTGACGAATTTGAAGACGTTCGTTGAACACAGAAAGAAGGCTGGGTCGATGAATTAAGCTGAGCTCAATGAACTAGCTGAGCTTGGCAAAATGCGCTCGACGAAATGAGCTCGACGAAAGGCTGTGTTCGACGAATTTTTTACAAAAGGCGAGTTCGACGAATTCTTGACAGAAGGCGAGTTCAACGAATTTGAAGACATTCATCGAACCCAGAAAGAAGGCGGAGATCGATAAATTAAGCTGAGATCGACAAACTGGCTGTGCTCGATGAAATGAGCTCGATGAAATGAGCTCGACGAATGCCTGAGTTCGACGAATTCTTCTGAGATCGACGAAATGGCTTCTGGCAGCAATCTTCCTTGGGATCAGGCTACACGCCCGGTGACACACCCAGGGAAGGCGTGTTAGGGGAGCGTGTCAGGTCATTTTGGATGAAAACCGAGAAAATCTGCTAAAAGAAGAGAAAACATTAGTTGTATTAAAATATATACAGAACAAGGTCCAAATAAAACTTTACAAACATGATTTCTATATTAAAAAACTAATAATTACACTAGTAGTTTAGACTACAATACGTATTATAAAAAATACCAATCATAAGGAGTCACTCAGCACATATCCAGAACCCGGTTTAAGTCCAAAAAAGATGAGAGCCAAGGCAGATGGCGTTGAGTGACATAACATCACACAACGTGTTGGAACCCCAGTTAGGATTTGGGCAAGGAACACTATTAAGGTTGCTTAGATTGACCCAACATGTATAGTCATGGGTCATAGGACCTTTTTCCAGGACAGGTCATTCAGAAGGTTTCTCCAGAATTGCTGAAAGAAGTCCAAGAAATGCAGTTAAGACAAAGTCAGAGAATCAGATCGACGATCGTCGAATATAGTTCGACGAACGGCGATCTCCGGTTGACGAATTCTGAGTTGCTTCTCTGAACTCAGGTCGACGATCTCAAGACTATAGCAAGGCTGTGTCGACACCATCACAGCAACTGTGTCAACACTCAATAGTTCTCTCAGCTCGATGAACACAGAAACTGAGCTCGATGAATTACAAGCTCCGGTCGACGAACGCAGACAAGATATTCAGCTCGAAGAATCTAGCTGAGCTCGACGAATGTTAAACTCAGGTCGACGATCGATGAACTCGACGAATGCTCATGTTGACAATTTCTGTGGAATCAGTAACAATTGGCAGAATTAATTGAGGATTAATTACAATCAACATTTTCAGTAAAAATAGCCGTTTAAACGGACAGTTACAGAAGAATTAAGTAAGGATCAATTTCCAAAGCATCTTCACTCTCGGGAATGTTCCTTCCGCCATCAAGATTAAGGAATTCAAATACAACAAACAAAGAGAGGAGATTGATCAATGTAGAGAAAAATAAGAGACAGAAGAAGAACATACAGAAAGGGCAATATCACTGAAACAACTAGCAGCCCTAGACCAGAGGAGACAACAATCATAAAAAGAAGAAGAACATCTATTCATATAAAGAGTCTTCTTCTTCCTTCATCTCTGTAGGACAACTTCAAGGACAATAAATAACATATCAGTCAGAAGTTCCTGAAGATTACTCTGGTCCAGGCATTTTAGGTCTTTGAAGACCTATTACCCTGAAGCAGAGCTCCAGTCTTCTGTGAACCATTCTACATCTCAGGGGGAGCTGTTTGCTAACATCAATATCCACAAGTCTTCTCACTGATTGTTGATAGAGAAGACACCATCACTCTTTTCCCCCTCCTGTATAAAGGGTTGTCATCTCCCTTCAAAAGTGATTCCTGGTTCACAAGACTCCTTCCAAAAGACTTGAGGTTTTGGTTTTTGGCGACCTGATAAAAAACCATTGGTGTCAGGCACCTGATCAAAAAACTGAGTAGATTCCTACCATGGTGGTAGAAGAGTTGACTACCCAGATTTGGGGAACCATTATAAAATCCTTGTGTCTCTTCTGTGTGGCTTGATTTTTTTCTGCATTGCTTATTTTATTTTTGTTTTTGTGCTGTGATATTTATAGCTTTAATCAGCTTAAGTTAAGATCTATCACTTTCAATTGGTATTAGAGGGAGGTTGGTTAAAATACCACACCTTAAGTGGTTGTACAGGATAACACCTGAACCACAAAGATCCTTTGGTAGATCTTAAGAATCTTTTGAGTTCTATCATGACACAAATTGCAGATTTTTCAAGCACCAGACTTCCCATGTGCAATCTAGATATGCTTGCACTATGGAAGACAAGGATTAGATTTTATATGGACTCCATTGATGAAAACATCTTCAAATCTATTTTGTCAGGTCCAGCTCCACATCAGCAAAAAACAAGTCCAGATGTTGTTTCATCATCCCAATGGACAGATACCCAACAAAAGATGAAGATTGCTGATGCACAAGCAATGAACATTCTGCACAATCAATGTCTGATGACATTTTTGAAGAACTTGTTGTATGTTCATCTGTAAAAGAGATGTAGGACTCCATCACAACAATGGCTGCTGGATTAGCAAAAGAAAGAATAATTGAAGCTGAATCCTGGAGTGATGAAGAAGAAGCAAGAGCAAAAGAATTTTGCCTAATGATAATAGATGCTTCTCGCAGCAGCTATGCTGAAGAATCTGAAGAATCAGAGTGTGAATCAGATGAAGAGGATCAGGTTATTTCTTCCCTTAACTCTTCTTTAGCTAAATTTAACACTGATTTCAGATTACCTCATGAAAATCATCAGAAAATCTTAGTTCAAAATATTTCGTCGAATGGAGATTGATGACATCAATACTGTTCGTCGAACTCATCTCGACGAACTATGAACAAAGATTTTTCTTTGAACTGTTCAGGAATCTGTGCTCGACGAAATAGATATCATTCGTCGAACTCAGATTGACGAAAATATTTTTCGTCGAACTCAGAATTTCAAAACATAAATTTTTATTCCTTTATTTCAGACTATTATAAAAGTGAACCAGGACCCAAGGTTATCTGGGTCCAGAACTCCTAACATCTCCTTGCAGGAACAAAATTCAGTCCAGCAAATATACAAGGTATCAGTGGCTGAATACTTTGTAGAAGGCTATGTATATAGGGGGAGTTTGGCTAGTTGCAGTAATTTAGTTCTTGTTTTATTTGTTCTGTTTGAAAGCTTCCATGTACATTTGCTGATGTCATATAAATCAAGCAGATTATTTTTGCTTTGCATTTTTGCTCTGGTCTAGGGCTGCTTTGATACCAATTGAAAGTGATAGATCTTAACTTAAACTGATTAGAGTTATAAATATCACAGTACAAAAACAAAACTAAAATAAGCAATGCAGAAAGAAATAAAGCAACACAGAAGAGACACAAGGATTTTATAGTGGTTCCCCAAATCTGGATAGTCCACTCTACTACCACCCTGGTAGGAATCGACTCAGGTTTTTGATCAGGTGCCTGACACCAATGGGTTTTGATCAGGTCCCCAAAAACCAAAACCTCAAGTCTTTTGGAAGGAGACTTGTGAACCAGGAATCACTTTTTAAGAGAGTTGACAACCCTTTATACAGGAGGGGGAAAATAGTAATTTTGTATTATCTGTCAGCAATCAGAGAGAAGAATTGTGGATTGATGATGTTAGCAGATTTGCTCCCCTTGAGATGTAGAATGGTTCAGGGAAAACTGGAGCTCTACTTCAAGCTGATAGGTCTTCAAAGACTTAGAATGCCTGGACCAGAGTAATCTTCAAGAACTTCTGACTGATATGTTGTTTGTTGTCCTTGAATTTGTCCTGTAGAGATGAAGGAAGAAGAAGACTCTTGATATGAATGGATGTTCTTCTTCTTCTTATGATTGCTGTCTCCTCTGGTCTAGGGCTGCTAGTTGTTTCAGTGATATTTCCCTTTCTATATGTTCTTCTTCTGTCTCTTATTTTTCTCTACAGTGATCAATCTCCTCTCTCTGTCTGTTGTATTTGAATTCCTTAATCTTGATGGCGGAAGGAACATTCCCGAGAGTGAAGATGCTTTGGAAATTGATCCTTACTTAATTCTTCTGTAACTGTCTGTTTGAACTGCTATTTTTACTGGAAATGTTGACTGTAATTAATCCTCAATTAATTGTGCCCACTGTTACTGATTCCACAGAAATCATCGACCTAAGCATTCGTCGAGTTCATCGATCGTCGACCTGAGTTCTACATTCGTCGAACTCAGCTAGATTCGTCGAGCTTAATATCTTGTCTGTGTTCGTCGACCGGAGCTAGCAATTCATCGAGCTCAGTTTCTGTGTTCGTCGAGTTAAGAGAACTGTTGAGTTTCGACACAGTTGCTGTGATGGTGTCGACACATCCTTGCTTGAGTCTTGAGAACGTCGACCTGAGTTCAGAGAAGCAACTCAGAATTCGTCGACCGGAGATCGCCGTTCGTCGAACTGCATTCGATGATTGTCGATCTGATTCTCTGAATTTGTCTTAACTGCATTTCTTGGACTTCTTTCAGCAATTCTGGAGAAACCTTCTGAATGAACTGTCCTGGAAAAAGGTCCTATGACCCATGACTATACATGTTGGGTCAATCTAAGCAACCCTAATAGTGTTCCTTGCGCAAATCCTAACTGGGGTTCCAACAAAACGCTTCATGGTTTTCTGGAATATTTTCTAAGTCCAGATGTTGATGACCACTGCTGACATCATCAAAGCCAAAATTGCAGGAAGCCTTTGCAGGAAAGCTGCTTTAGCACCAAAAGACCTTTCTTCCTTTTCTGATGAAGTTTTGCGCTCACCAATCCGTAGTGGGCCCACATAGTATTGTGTCGTTGATTCAAATCAAGGCATATAAAATGGGAAACAGAAAAGGAATTAGGGTTAGCGAATAAAACGAACACACAAAGAAAAAAACAAAAAAAGTGTCGGGTGGACGACCCTCCGTCAAGCTTGAAAGCAAAAGTCCAGCCAAGATATCCTGAAGGCAAAGAAGGATAGCTGGAGCACTTCAAGATCAGCAAGTTTGTTCTAAACAGAATAGTTTTAGCTGATTCATCTCATCAGCAACTCGATAGCTGCTTTTCTGTGTAATAGTGAAGTGATAGCTATAGAAGAAGGCTGATTCCTTCTACAGCAAATGTGTTGGACTGAAATCTGCTCAGTCCAGCAAAGTTGACTCAGAGTTATTTATCTGAGTCAGTTATTTTATTTTCTTCAACTTACTCTATCATTTCCTGTAGGATTCAATAGATCAGAATCTGAGTGTAGGGCACTTTGTGCCTGAGATAGGTGACAAATTTGTCACTAAGATAGGATCCAAGTGAGGATCTAAGCTGTAGGGCTTAAATGCCTGAGGTACGAGAGTATTACTCTCTGAGGTAGGTTCCATGTGTGGATCTGATGTAGGTCTATCGTCCCAGCCTAAGTGTAGGGCCATGTGCGTGAGGTAGGTGATTGAAGAGTCATAGAGTTGTAGTTGACAAGATTGTCACTAAGTTGTAGGCCTTGGAGGAGGCTGAGCTATAGGTACCTGTAAGGTTACTATGTTGTAGGAGTGTTGCAGTACTCTGAGAGTAGGGTTATGTGCCTGAAGCTGTAGGGCTGAAGAGCCTGAGTGTAGGCCTTAGAAATAAGGTTGAGGTAGGTGATCTGTGGATCACTGAGCAGTAGGAGTTCTGTAGAGCTCTGAGGTAGGACCCCTGTGGTTCTGAGTTGGATTCTGAGAAGAATTTGTGTGTAAGGCTGAGGGCCTGAGGTGTAAGCACAGACGAGCATAAGTGGAGGAGTTTGTGTCGAGTCCAACAAATAAGTTGGATAGGTGGGAGGGAAAGTGGTTGTACCTAATTGGGGAACCACTATAAATTCTGGTGTTTGCTGTGTGTGCTTATTTTTCTTTGTCATTGCAGGATTTAAGGACAAGCTCTAGAAAGATCAACTAGAAAACAACAAAAGATTTATTAAATGCATAAAGACCTATTCACCCCCTACTAGGTGATTAGCTAACCTAAAGTTAAATAACTTTCAAGTGGTATCAGAGTGAAGTTACTCAAAAAGGATTTAACAATCTGAGTTTACCTCCAGGGTTATCTGTAAGATAAAGAGTGTGTTCAAAAAGGAACCATAAGGAATGGAGCTTCAAATCTGCAATAAGGAGAACTTTAAGACTTGGAAACCAGACGACACAAGAAATATAAAAGTATAGAACTTCAAGTCTGCAGTAGTAAATTAATCAAAATATAAAAGTATAGAAACTAACTACCCCAGATACAGCAAGAAAACAAAAGAAAGAGGGCAATCAGACGACACAAGAAATTTATAGTGGTTCCCCAACCTGGGTACATCCACTCTTCTACCACCCTGGTAAGAATCCACTCAGGTTCTTGATCAGGCGCCTGACACCAATGAGCTTTTGATCAGGTGCTCAAAAACTAAATCGCCAAGTCTTTTGATAAGGTGACTTGTAACCAGGAATCACTTTTGAAGGGAGATGACAACCCTTTACACAATAGTGGTGAGAGATTTGATTATCTCTTCTCTATCAACAATCACAGAGAAGACTTGTCGATTATTTATGGTAGCAAATGGCTCCCCCTGAGATATTGAATGGTTCATGGAAATATGAAAGCCTTGCTGCAGGGTGATAGGCCTTCAAGATTTTATACTTTATCTGCAGGATCTTCTCGACAGATTTAACAGTTGTTTTCCTTGGAAGTCCTGGAGTGTTGAAGTAAGAAGACACTTGATTTTGTATGATTGTTCTTCTTCTTCTGAGAGAAGATCTTCTTCTTATATCAGAGCTTTTGTGAAAGGAGCAGAGAGACTGTTGAAGACAGACTGATTGAAAAACTATGTCTGTGTATGTTGTGTCTCTACAGTTGCTCTGGTACTCTGATTGTTCTTGCTTGCTTGCTTTCTCCTTTCTTTCTTTCCTTTGTATGCTGTCAGGAAAGAGAGAAGAATCCCTTTTTTATTTCCTGAGGAAATTTCCTTTCGAAATTTGAATCTTCTATAATCAATGCTAACGGTCCTTGAAAATAAACTGCATTGATTCCTTTCCCCAACTGTCCTTTGGAAAAATGGAAAACAATAATTTTGATGAAAACCGTGATTAATGTACTGTCCAACGGTAATATTTAGAGAATATTTTATCATTAATCATTCAGAAATTATAGCCATAGACTAAGGACAGAACGAATAGATGCTCAATCTGAAATCGTCGAACTGATGACAGAATTCGTCGAGCTGAGTCCACAGTTCATCGAGCTAAGTTGCTGTGTTCGTAGATCAGTTAACTTCTGTTCATTGAACTGAGTTCCAAGATCATCGAGCTAATAACAGAACTGCATGTTTCAGAACTTTGCCTTTTCTGCATCTGAAGTTCGTCGAGCTGATAACTATGTTCGTCAACTAGAGTTCAACAACTATTCTGGACTTAGAATATTCACAGTTGTATCTGAAATGAAAGTTAAAGTCTCCATAATTCGTCGACCTAAGATTTGAATTCGTCGAGCTAAGTTTTTGGAGTTGTCAAATATTTTGTGTGTCAACACAATTTCTCCTGGTGTCGACACAGATGGTGTCGACTGATATCCTGTGTGTCGACATAAGTCTTTTGTGTGGTGTCAACACAACCTTTCCAAACTGTCGAGTGATGGTCTGTGTGTTGACACAACTACTGCTAGTGTCGACTTAGACGGTGTTGATATATACTCTGAGTGTCGACACAAGTCTTCTGTGTGGTGTCGACACAAGTCTTCTGTGTGGTGTCGACACAACCTTTCCAAAGTGTCGACTAATGATCCATGTGTCGACTAATGATCCGTGTGTCGACACAAGTCTTGAAATATTCTAAGTCTTGAGTCTCTGGCAGTTTTGTTGATAGCTGGTCCATGTGATGTTGACTCTAAAGACTTGGCCTAGACTCTAGGACACAACAATGACCCTGGCTATACATGTTGGGTCACATGATCCTAGTTTAGTGACTTAGTGAACCTTGCCCAAATCAAACTAGGGTTCCAACAATCTCACCCTATTTAGGTGAGGTCACTTAATTACTGACTCAATACAGACTCATAATAAAATGAAAAACTAACAAAGTAATAAAAACATATATCTGCAAATAAAACTAAACATATGTAGCAAATATATATACACATGTAAGCTTTGTTCTGAAATAAGGAAACAATTATAATTTAAACAGATGGTAAACCAGTGCAGAGTTTATCTTCCTTGTTTCTTGTCCTTTTACTTTTCTTCTTTGCCTTTCTCGCCTGGCTTTGTGAAGATAATTTCTCTGTTAGAATTTGAAGTTTGCACTCTTGTCATTGTCATATCAGCTGCCCCTATGATCTTCAAAGATGTAGCCCTGGGGACAAATGCTTCTAGATGCAGCTTCATATAGTCATCCAGATTGAAGAATTTGTTGGCTTTCTCAATTCTCTTTAGTTCTTCTTTCCTGTACTTTGACATTATAGAATATTCAAAAGGATCCTTTCCTTCAGCTTTTGCCTTGTTGATCTTAGAAAGGCCTAAAAATTCCTAGAATCTGGCCATTCTAGCTGTAGTAGCTGTTTCAGGATCTTCAAAAGGAACAGGAGGAGAGGTTGACCTTTTAGAACTTTCAGCTTGTTGATGTTCAGTGAATTGTTGTTGTTATTGTTGATGTTAATGTTGTTGATGTTGTTGCTGCAGCTGATTTTGCTTTCCTGAAGAGTTTTGTCTGTGCTGGCTGCTTTCATGTGATCTCCATTGGTGTCTTTGATATGTTTGAAGTGGGACAGATGTTTGAGAATGTGTGCTTGAAGCACCAGCAGCTGGAGGAGCAGGAGGAGGTGGATCTCTTCTATATTTCTGAGCTGGAGTATGAGAGTATCTTCTGCTTTTTTTCCTTTCCTTCTGCTGGTTTTTAGATAGCCATATCCAGGCTGTCATCCCTTTGTATGGAGTTATCTTTTGGAGAATATAATAGGGAATGTCATTGTTTGGATTAGGCTTAGGAGGAGGAGGAGGAGAGGTTTTTCTTTTCTTTGATACTGACTTCCTCTTAGGTTCATCATCTGAATCAACTTCTTCATCCTCATCCTCATCATTATCATTATTTGATCCCTGAGGGTTGTCATATAGATAATTTAGAGCTTTCAGAGCCTCATTAGAAATGATTGGCTTTTCAGGAGCTTGAGCAGAAACTTCAACAGGACCAGGAGAAGAAGCGATAGGATAGACTAGGAACTGCTTCTAACAGTGCTTTCAGCATCTGCCTTACTTTCTTCTTCTATATCAGCCAAAATAAAATCATCCAGATTTAGCATGGGAGATTCATCCATTACAAATGTTGGAACAGAAATAACTTCTCCTGGAGATGGCAAGCCTGCTGGCTTTGAAATATCAAAACTATCTCTAAGTTGCTTAGCAACTTTTGGAGAGATTGAGGAAGTATATGGTACAATAGACATAGATGGCTTAGTCTATACTGCTGGAATAACTTTAAAAATGCAGTATCAAAAACTTTTAGTAATCGAACTAAGTCTACTGTGGGATTTAACATGAAATCAAAAATAGAAAGAATTTCTTCAGTAACTAATTTTTCAGTAACTGACTCATCAAAGTCCATGTCAGTCTCAATGAAATGAATCAAATCAATTAAATCTCTGTCATCAGGATTAAAATCTGCATCCCCTGGAATTAAATCTATATCTGCTGTATCTACTATTACTGGAGTTGTTGGAGCTAAGATTGCTGCTTCTGCTGGAGGTGCTGTAATTTCTTCATTAAGCATCTCCCCTGCCTGGTTTTAGTGTATACTGGAGCCAGGCCCCTGAATGAAAAGGGGCAGCAGTGAAGGCGGAAAGTTGAGCATATAGAGTAGATATAGAGGTAGTAAGAGGTATAATGGCCTCTGCTATGATTGATTTTATGAGGGGTGTGATGATAGCAATGATGGAGGATATGGTGGAGGGGTCCAATGTTGGAGTAGCGAATGTTTATGATGTTGTGTGAGTATAAACATGTGGAGGAATGATTGATGGTGATGGAGATGGAAGAGTAGCATCTAGCATGATTGTATCTGCTGGTAGATGGAAAGATGGTATGGTGGACAAATGTTGTGAAACAAGATATTGTGGTGGTGAGGGAATATATGTGTCATGGGGGGAATCAGGTAGTGTTGGTGGTTGGTTTTCCTGAAGGGTGGAAGATGGGATCTCTGTAAGATCAATTTGTGGAGAGGTAGGTGGAGTAGGAACATGAGTAGATTGTTGTTGTTATTGTAGTAGAGGTTGTTATTATGGTTGTGGAGTTGGAGAGATGGTTTGGACTGTTGATGGAAGTGTAGGTGGAATAGCTGGAAGAGATGATGAGGGTGGAATGATCTCTTCATCAGGCTGGGGAGTGGCTCTTACAGCCCTGGTGCTTTTAGAAGCTGTGGTGGAAGAGGGTGATGCCTTGGAGGGCTTGACTGTTGTCCTCTCCCACCTCCCAAATAAGGCACAGGTTAGCCATTTACTATCATTTATGAATATGGTCGGTGAGACCAGTGATTCATCAGCCTTTTTCTTTAAGAATATCCCTAGGATCCTTCCAAAACATACTTCCTTCTTATTGTTCTTTTTCTTTATCAAATCAAATATTATTTGAGCACAATCCACTTCCTTTTTAATAATCACTATACACATAACCAAAAACTGGTGTTTGGTAATGTAGTCATGGGCAGTATGCTTGCCCAGCAAAACCTTTCCTACAATATCTGCCAAGAACTTATATTTGGCAGACAGTTGTTTCTTTAACAACTTATTGGGATTATCTCCAGTGTATCCCATTAAACTCAACATCATATCATATTCTTCTGAATCGATTTCTAACTGTCTTCACCATTAATCAATCCAAAAAATATCAGTAAGTACAGCGAGGGATAAAGATACTGAGTTACCCATTATTGTTCCGATCATAGTGTTCTCCTCTGATGTAGATGTATAGACCGACTCTCTGATTATAGTTGCAGATAGTTTGATCCTTGTTGACATCAGATTTTTTAGTTTATGTTCCTCCAGAAGTTCCAGTATATGCAAAAATATTGGATCTGAATGTTTAAAGGATTCGAAGTCGACGTCAAAGCCCGTGTCAAACTTCATTCTAGTTAGGGCACCTGCTGGAATAGCCATTGGAATCACTTGCAAGAGAAACAAACGACAATCAAGTACAAGAGAACAGAAAGCGCGGGACGGAGGTCGAAGAAAAACCTAGATATAAGGTTTTTCCAGAATATGAATCGACAAACTCCGTTCCACAAAAATTAAGAAATTCTTCGACCTGAGATTGATGAACTAATTAATAGTCAAATAATTCATCGAGCTCTGTCTGAATATTTGAAGACATTTCGTCGAGCTCCGTTTGACGAAAGTTTTCTGAAGTGAATTCGTCGATTTCCATTCGACGAAAACAACTTCACTCACAGAGAGTTCGCCATCCTGCGTTCGACGAATAGCTCACAAACTTTCCATAGTTCATCGGGCTCCGTTCGACGAACTTTGGCAAATTCGTCGAGTGTAGACTTAAACTAAACTAAGTCTTCTCCATTGATCATTCCCAACTGATTTATAAAGAAGATATGATTTCACTCATCCAGAGGTTTGGTCAATATATCAACCCTTTGTAAATCAGTGTAGATATAGATAAGCTTAATTTTGTTTTTGTCTATACACTCTCTTATGAAATGATGCCTAATGTCTATATGCTTTGTCCTATTGTGATGGACTGGATTACGTGTTATGGCAATAGCACTTGTGTTATCACAGAGTAGAGTTGAATTATTTAAGTTGATAGCATAGTCCAGTAATTGATTTTATATCCACAGCATCTGGGAACAACAGCTACCTGCTGCAATGTATTCTGCCTCAGCAGTTGAGGTAGATACAGATGACTGTTTCTTACAAAACTAGGATACTAATCTCATACCCAGAAACTGGCAAGTTCCTGAAGTACTTTTTCTATCCACCCTGCATCTAGCAAAATCAGCATCTGATTATCCAGTTAACTCAAATTCTGATTCTGTGCGATACCATAGGCCTAGACTAGGACAACCCTTTATATATATCAAGATTTGTTTTAGGAAAATAAGGTGAGATTCTTTTGGGTTCACCTGGAACCTAGCACAAAGGCATGTGGCAAACATGATGTTAAGTGTGCTTGCTGTAAGATATAACAGGGATCCAACAATGGCACTATATAGTCTCTGATCCACAGGTTTCCCATATGCATCTGAATCAATTACTGTATTTGTAGCGAGAGGTGTCTTCTTTGCCGAGGCATCAGCCATCCCAAACTTTTTGATAAGCTCTTTAGTATACTTAGCTTGGGAGATGAAGATGTCATCAAGCAACTGCTTCACTTGGAGGCCAAGGAAGTAGGAAAGCTTACCCATGCTACACATTTCAAATTTAGAATGCATGAGATCAGAGAATATCTTGCACAATTTTGAATCAGTAGACCCCAAATATTATGTCATCCACATATATTTGTACTAACAGTATTTGATCCTTATGATGTCTAGTGAAAAGTGTTCTATCTACAATGCCTCTAATGAATTTATGTTCTAACAGAAAGCTGTCTAGAGTCTCATACCAAGCTCTTGGAGCTTGCTTTAGATCATAGAGAGCTTTATGCAATTTGTAAACATAAGATGGATGAGTTGGAGAAACAAAACCTGGAGGTTGTTCAACATACACCTCTTACTTGAGTACTTCATTCAAGAATGCACTTTTCACATCCATTTGATAGACCTTGAATCTCTTGTAAGCTGCATATGCAATGAATATTCTGATTGCTTCCAACATTGCAACAGGTGCAAAGGTCTGATCATAATCTATTCCTTCTTCTTGCCTATATCCTTGTGCAACAAGCCTGGCTTTATTCCTCACTATACTCCTTGTGCATCCAGCTTTTTTTTGTAGACCCATTTGGTTCCAATGACTGGGTAGTCTTGAGGCCTTGGAACTAAATCTCAAACTCTACATCTCTCAAACTGATTTAAATCCTCCTGCATTGCAATGATCCAATGTGGATCTTGCTCATCATCATGGATGGATAGAGGTTCAATCTGAGAGAGAAAACAGGCATGCATCAAATCTTGGTTGAGTTGATGCCTTGTCTGTACACCTGCTGATATGTCTCCAATAACTTGAGATCTGGGGTGATCCCTAAGTGTGATAAGAACAGCTGGTGGAGTTTGTTGTACAATAGCATCTTGGATTAATTCCTCTCGTGGAATTGTGTTTGCTGTTGGAAGAATATCACTCCCTTCAATGCCTTCATCTTCATTTTCTTCAATGACTTGTGGAGAAGGATGAGTTGGAACCTCTTGGGTAAGGTTTAGTCCATCCAAACTCTCACACAAGTGATGTACATGCAAGTTGAATCTGGTAGAAATTTCTTTCTCCTTGCAAGACATGTTAGCGTCATCAAAAGTAATACGGATAGACTCCTCAATTTTAAGGTTGATTTGTTATAAACCCTATAGGCTTTGCTTACTTGGGAATATCCTAAAAAAATTCCCTCTTCAGCTTTTGCCTCAAACTTTCTAATATATCTTTTGTTGTTTGTGTGAATATAACATATACAACCAAAGACTTTAAAATAGTTTATTTTAGGTTTCTTCCCTTTTAGTAATTCATAGGGTGTCCTATTCTTTAGCTTATGTATCAGGCTTCTATTCAGGACATAGTTTACAGTGTTCATAGCCTCTGCCCAAAATGATAGTGACATGTAAGCATCTGTAAGTAATGTACTTGCAGCTTCAATGAGTGTCCTATTTTTCCTTTGAGCTACCCCATTTTATTGAGGAGTTCTAGGAGCTGAGAAGCAATGCCTGATACCTTCCTTCTCACAGAACTCATGCATAAGAAGAGACTCAAACTCTATGCCATGATCACTTCTGATCAATGCAACATGAGTAGAGAACTCAATCTGTATGGTCCTGAGAAAATTTGTAAGAACCTTGAAGGTATCTGACTTAGAGCTCAGAAAGGATACCCAAGTGAACCTGGAGAAGTCATCTACAATAACCAAAGTGTAGGATTTCACTCCTAGGCTTTGTACAGCAATGGGTCCAAATAGATCCATGTGTAGCAAATATAAAATCCTAGGTGAATCACTTTTATTAATGAATTTGAAACTAGATTTAGTTTGCTTGCCAAATTGACAAGTCCTACAAAGGCCTTCCTTCTTGTAGGGAACAGAAGGTAAACCTCTAACAAGGTTGTCTTTTGATAGCCTAGTAATGTTTTTCAGATTTACATGACATAGTCTTTTATGTCATAAGTCATTCTGCTTACTAATTATATTAAGTAAACAGATATCAGAATTGGCAGATAAAAAATCAACTAAATATATTGCCTTGTCTATTCCCAATTAAAACTATTTGGTTTTCTTTATTAGAGATAATACATGAAGATGAACTAAAATGTACATGATAACCTTCAACACATAATTGACTTATGAAGATGAGGTTATGCTTCAATCCTCTAACATATGTCACTTTCTTGAATGTGCCAGCTCCAATCTTCACTTCTCCAAAACCTTCTGACTGGCCACATTTGGAGTCACCAAAGATGACCTTTAGCCCCAGCTTGGACTTACAGTTGGATAGAATGTCCTTAATGCCTATCATTTTTTTGGAGCAACCACTGTCCAAGTACCAGGTTTGATGCACACTTGGACAGCTCTTCATCTGTGAGGAAAACAGTTAAATGTACTTGACCCAGGTTACTGATGAGTCCACTTTATATACCTATTTTCGGACTCATCTGGGCTAGTTTTCACACGGTTGCACTTCACTTTTAGTTCATTATCATATATATTTCATCTTGTCTATATTTCCATAGGAAGTGCACATTTATGCCCGTGGCTGTGTATTTTGTTATTCTTATAGTCTGTACTCCTTTTTTGTTATTGTTTGGAATGTCTGCACATATCAGTGATTGGTTTTTCTTTCGGTACAGGGACGGTTGTGAAATAGGAATACTGCGCACGATCATGGGATCTAATGCGCACGACCACTGGTCGTTGCCCCCTGATCGTGCGCACTACTCTACATTTTCCAGAATCAGCCTGGGGTAAGCACACGACCACTGGACATACTGCGCACGACCACCGGTCGTGCGCCACTGATCGTGTGCATTGATTCATCTTTTCTGGAGTCCTGTCTGGGTAATCGCACGATCATTGGACTTAGTGCGCACGACCACTGGTCGTGCGCCACTTCTCGTGCGCGTTATCCCAGTTCTTCTTCCTGATATTCCATACCAGTGCGCACGAGCATAGGACATAGTGCGCACAACCACTGGTCGTGCGCCTGTGATCGTGCGCATTGTTCATTTCTGCTTTTATATAAATAGTGCAGGTCTCGCCCTAATCCGAGAATTCGCAGATCACCCATTTACTCCGCCGTTTTCCGCCTTCTCCGTCGTTCCCCTTCATCTTCCACCTTAGGGAGGTGCTCCGGGCAAGCTTTCACCGCCAAATCCAAGCCGGAGCTTCCTTTCGGCCTCCTCCTTCATCTTTGAGCTTCAAAAAGAGCTTGACCTAGCTTTCTTCACCAAGCTAGGAGAAGTTGTGCCATCCTCCACCGGATCGTGACACGAAGAAGACAGGCCATTGGAAGGTGGTGACAGCCCTTCTCTATCCCGGACGCAGTTGTGGACCGAGCTTGGACGCGGATTGACAACCCGACGACTCCAACTGTGAATCCTCGGCAAGGCTTCGGATCCGGTCGATTTCGCACTCTTTTCTTGATTGGTTGTTGAATAATATAGTTGATATCTTGTGTATGATGAAGTTGTACTTATTTTGATATACATTTGTATCAAATCATGTCTATGTGATTTCTTATTTTTGTTAATTTCTTGAGGTGCGCTATATTCCATCTACCACCATCCACCCTTGCCGCACTAGCAATTGCTAGTGGCGTGCGTAGCGAAGAGGTGCTTTCGACCCTCATTCCGCCATTCTCATCACCTCATCCGCAAGCCTACTCGCCCATCCGCCTAGTGATTCGGTGCATAGCGGCCCGACTAGTCTTCCATCCCGCCTGGCGAAGCATCGCATAGCGGCGTTGCATAGGAGTAGTTGATAGTGTTTTATTTTCTTTATCCGCAATATCAAATCCCCCATCGTTACCGCCGACCCTAAGGACTTCAATCTCAAGTCCTCCTCAAAATTAACTCCACCTTAATGTGTTCCTTGTGAGATCGATACTTGGGAAAACCCCCCATTTTATATTACTTGTGCGACCGGTTCACTGCCGTGATCTTACGCATCAAGTTTTTGGCGCCGTTGCCGGGGAACACAGTCGTGTGAGTTTTTGTAGAGGAAGATAAGAGATAGAAGCCCTTTTTCATTTGTTTATATCACTTTCTTCTTTGTTTTAGTTTGTAGCATTTGTGTTTGTTTTTATTTGTTCCTATTCTAGTTTTAAATTTTCTGTAGCAGGCTGTCCTATTCTTTTATTTGTGGTGTGTAGTTAATTGTTGCTTAGAAACTTTCTGTTGGTGAATTATTCTTGTTGCACCATGTATTCTTATATGAATATCCGTTGCCGATGGTGCGGGGATTATAGGTATGGTAATGATGAGTGCCCCACTGAAGATTGGGAGCATAATTCTCGTGGTTCTGTGTATGGAGCACTGTCTTCATATGGTACTTCATACACCCAACCCAGGTCTTATGGTCACTCCTCTTCTACGCCTTCAACTTTTTCTTATTCCTCTCCGGTCCCACCTGTACCGAGGAGTAATGGAAAACGATGTTTGTGCTGTCATAGCACCGACCACGTGTTGAAAGATTGCGCAGAATTTCAGCGCCAGTTGGAGGAGGATGATGAACCGGGTATCCGATTCATTCCATCCACCTCTCAATCGGCTGCCCCTTCTGATTCTGATGATATGTTCGCAGCACCACCTTGTCTATGGGGGACTGCTGCGGATATACCCATCAGACTTTCTACTGATCGGTGTGACGACATTGTGGCAACGTCTCTCCCTATGCACTCTTCCCCTCTTGTTGATTCACCCCCGGAGGAACCTGCACAGATTTTCTCTGATGCTGTTGTTCCTCCGCCTTCTTTGCAAGAATTATCTATCCCTATTTTAGTCAGTCGGTTGATGATGTTCGGCCGGATTGTGATTCTGAGCCTGAGGATGTGCCCATGTTTGACGATGATATTATTTTCATTAATGGACAGTATTACGTCTTGGAACATGTGGATGCACCGAGGTGTGTTGATGGGGAGATCCTCTTTGTTGAGGAAGTTTCCACTTCCTTGATGGATTAGGAGGTCCAAACCACCACCGAGGACCTCGAGCTCGTGGATTCCCCTCGCCATGACTCATATGACGTCGTCGATGATCTATGTCGGGATCCTACTGGGAGTGAGACCGGGACCACTCCCCCTATTTCTGATTCTTTTAGTTATTCATCTCCTTTATTTCTTGATCCCATTTTTGTATCTGAGCCTGTGCGAGTTGAGTCTTCGCAGGTTCTTCAGGAGGACTTGGAGCTTTCAACTCGAGTCATGGATGATAGCATCCTCTATTGCGAGGAGGTTGATTCCTCCTCTGTTAAGGAAGCTCCATTCATCACTTTCTCCTCATGCAGACTCCCTGTAGACGATACCTTGCTAGGAAAGGATTTCTTTTGTGATAAGATGAGCGAGGACCAGTGCTCCTCCTCTTCTTATTTCTTATTTCCTCTACATGTGTTGGGAAGGTATTATTATTTAGGTAGAGGGGTAACTGCTCTATCACCGTATCGGTACCCATTAACGAAACGGATATTGGAACAGTTACCTGTGCACTTTTTATTTCATAGGCCCATTAGCTAGAACTATTTAGAATTTAATAAGTCGTGCTGGGATGACAGTAACCCCAGTACTTATCTTTCCTTTTCTGCATTTTATTTTTCATATCTACCTTAGTTTTATTATTTCTTTGTATTGTGTATATGTTTTTCTTTTGTTTTTGCGGAGCTCACCCCTGCAGGTATTCACGACAATTCACATTGGCGGAGTTCTGATTCTTTGTATGGCGGGCCTACTTCGGTTTCCACGCGTCTTCTGGTATGCTCACTAGATGAGCATGGGGTAAACTCTTCTCTTCGCTCTTTATGATTTTCATTTCTCTATCTTATGATTTGTTGCTTAGTTTAAGTCTGGGGGAGAGATTTGTTACCTATTGCACGCACACATTTCTTGTGCATACTAGAAGCTTTTATTGTTTAATTTTGATTAGTTCATTGCATCACACACCACTGCACCCACATGAGTGCGTGCTTAGCGTTTTGCGTGCTGCGAGTTAAACTCATTTCTTCGTTAGATTTGGGAAAATTATGGTGCTGACATAGGATTGTGAGACAGAGTAAAATGTTGGCCTTATTGTGTTCCTAGTCAACTGCTCTCGTCTCGTGTAGAAATTGGAGTAGATTTAATTTTTCTGTATGCTTTTAGTTTTATATTTTTCTAATTGCGTAAATACTTTTTATTCTACTCAAAAGTTGGTGAATCCGGTGTAAATCCGACGGTAGATTAGGGATGTGTGTAGACAGTCGTTAGTTTTGTATTGCTCGAGTCTGAAAGATGGATAGTCTTTCTCGTTGGCTAAGAACTTGCCCCAAGCTATTCTTGAAGCATGGGTATAGGTTAGTTCACTCGCATGAGTGTGATGTAGGCCATCATTTTGGCCCGGTTGAGCTTTGTACCGTTCCTAACGTCTTGTCCTCGCTAGCCCGGTTGTGCCTACCCTTCTTTTGATTCAGCTCCACCTTCATTCACCAAAGCCTCATAGCCAATCCTAGTCGCAGACTCAAGTTGAGCTTTAGTGTTTACATTTTAATGTTGGGATGTGATGTGGTGATTTTACTTGTGATTATGTGGATGTGCTCCAATGTTATATTTGATGAATTGTGAAAATAAAATGAAGAAAAAAGAAAAAGAAAAATATTTGTAAAGAAAAAGAAAAGAAAAAAATAAGTGAAAAGAAAAAGTTTAAATTGAAAATCTTTTTGGAAATGTGATTATTTTTGGAGTAGGCGGTGCACACACCCGTATGTAAAAGTTAAGTTTGGGGGTGTGGTGTACCCGCATATATTTTGGTTAGCTGATGGATTCCCTTCATACTAGCTCCTTTGGGTTAGGTGCATAGCCTTCTTGTTTATCCTTGTTTATCTCACCGAAACACAAGCCCCATTTCTTCGCCTAAAGTCCTACTGATTCTTGTGTGGACCAAACCAGTGCCGTGGAGAGAATGCGAAAGGGCAAGCATATGGTCACCGACATTGGTGGATTCCTTTGGAGGTTATCCAGAGCCCCGATCTTTGGCAATGCTCTCCTAGTGATTAGTCTACTTTCTCCCTAAGCATGACCGAATGATTCACCGTGATTCTATTTTTGAGTAATAACAAAATTTTGATACGCATTGTGAAAAGTATAAACTATTTTGTATACTTAGAAATTTCTTCTATTATATTTTTACGCGTGCGAGCATGCGACTTCGCATGGTACTCCGTATCGCAATTTCTTTGTTAACTAGTATTTTTTCCTTTCTGCTTAGATTTTGTTTGCTCGGGACGCACAAACATTTAAGTCTGGGGGTGTGATGAGTCCACTTTATATACCTATTTTCGGACTCATCTGGGCTAGTTTTCACACGGTTGCACTTCACTTTTAGTTCATTATCATATATATTTCATCTTGTCTATATTTCCATAGACAGTGCACATTTATGCCCGTGGCTGTGTATTTTGTTATTCTTATAGTTTGTACTCCTTTTTTGTTATTGTTTGGAATGTCTGCACATATCAGTGATTGGTTTTTCTTTCGGTACAGGGGTTGTGTGCGTGTTCCGGGAAGGTTGTGAAACAGGAATACTGCGCACGATAATGGGATCTAATGCGCACGACCACTGGTCGTGCGCCCCAGATCGTGCGCACTACTCTACATTTTCCAGAATCAGCCTGGGGTAAGCACACGACCATTGGACATACTGCGCACGACCACCGGTCGTGCGCCACTGATCGTGTGCATTGATTCCTCTTTTCTGGAGTCCTGTCTGGGTAATCGCACGATCATTAGACTTAGTGCGCTCGACCACTGGTCATGCGCCACTTCTCGTGCACGTTATCCCAGTTCTTCTTCCTGATATTCCATGCCAGTGCGCACGAGCATAGGACATAATGTGCACGACCACTGGTCGTGCGCCTGTGATCGTGCGCATTGTTCATTTCTGCTTTTGTATAAATAGTGCAGGTCTCTCCCTAATCCGAGAATCCGCAGATCGCCCATTTCCTCCGCCGTTTTCCGCCTTCTCCACCGTTCCCCTTCATCTTCCACCTTAGGGAGGTGCTCCGGGCAAGCTTTCACCGCCAAATTCAAGCCGGAGCTTCCTCTCGGCCTCCTCCTTCATCTTTGAGCTTCAAGAAGAGCTTGACCTAGCTTTCTTCACCAAGCTAGGAGAAGTTGTTCCATCCTCCACCGGATCATTACACGAAGAAGACGGGCCATTAGAAGGTGGTGACAGCCCTGCTCTATCCCGGACGCAGTTGCGGAACGAGCTTGGACGCGGATTGAAAACCCGACGACTCCAACCGTGAATCCTCAGCAAGGCTTTGGATCCGGTCGATTTTGCACTCTTTTCTTGATTGGTTGTTGAATAGTATAGTTGATCTCTTGTGTATGATGAAATACATTTGTATCCAGTCATGTCTATGTGATTTCTTATTTTTGTTAATTTCTTGAGGTGCGCCATATTCCATCTACCACCATCCACCCTTGCCGCAATAACAATTGCTAGTGGCGTGCGTAGCGAAGAGGTGCTTTCGACCCTCATTCCGCCATTCTCATCACCTCATCCGCAAGCCTACTCGCTCATCCGCCTAGTGATTCGGTGCATAGCGGCCTGACTAGTCTTCCATCCCGCCTAGCAAAGCATCGCATAGCGACATTGCATGGGAGTAGTTGATAGTGTTTTATTTTCTTTATCCGCAATATCAAAGCCCCCATCGTTACCGCCGACCCTAAGGACTTCAATCTCAAGTCCTCCTCAAAATTAACTCCACCTTACTGTGTTCCTTGTGAGATCGATACTTGGGAAAACCCCCATTTTATATTACTTGTGCGACCGGTTCACTGCCGTGATCTTACGCATCAGTTACCTTGGGTCCTTTGTTTTCCTAGTATGAAAAGCTGGAAATAACAGAATATTCTGGTTAGGATTTATATCCTAGAGGGTGATATCTCCTAGGTGGTATGACCCAATCAGCTAGTGGATTAAAAGCTTTTCTGGAATTATTTAAGTTTCTGTTATAATTAAAGTTTTGGTTAAGTCTTTTTGGGTTCGACGAATTTCTGTGAGTTCATCGACCAGAGTTCGATGAATATGGTTGAGATCATCGATCTCTGCCCAGAGAATGAATATATTCATTTTCTGTGCCCCTTGTTCGTCAACCTCTACCCGATGAACCATACAGAGTTTGTCGATCACAGTTAGACGAATAATTATAACTATAGTTTGCGTTCAGCGTTCGTCGAGTGGGGTTCGACGAACTGGCAACATTTCGTCGATCTACGTTCGACGAATTCTGCTGAACCTTGTTACCTATGGTTTTCTGGCTGTTGGTTTTCTGACCTATTGATTTAGAAACATTTTTTGTTGTTTGCTTATTGATTACTTTTTCTTTACACATAGCAGTGATAAATTTTATGGGGGTTGTTAAGATGTTCTTCCTTAGAATGGGGGGCAAACCTGATGAAGCACCCAAGCCTAGCTTGCCATTAAGTCTGGCATTCACAGTGCTTGTGATGTCCATCAGCTTGAGGCTTCTTCCATTGAGAGTTTCCTCAAGTTATTTAGTCTCACAAAGCTCAGTTTTTAATATTATGATTTGTTCATTTGCTAAACACAGTTCATCTTTTAATCTATTATTTTTAGAGTTTACATTTTCTAAAATTCCTAGTTTCTCCCTAAGAGTTTTAATTTCCTTTTCTGAATTAATCAAGTCTATACACATTGATTTAAATTAAATTTTAAAAGAATCTGAAGTGTAATCAAAAAAGATATTACCTTATCAGCTTCTGAGTCTGAAGCTTCTTCATTGTCTGATTCCTCTTCTTCTGAATTGCTCCTAGAAGCATCAATTGCCACGAGGCAAACCTTCTTAGCCCTTGCTTCTTCCTCATCTTCACTGGAGCTATAAGATGTTGATTCTTCTTCAGTCTCACTCCAGATTTCAGCCACAAAACCCTTCTCCTTCTTCTTGTATTTACTGGATGAATGTTTACTGGTGTGCTGTTTCTTGGTGTCTTTCTCTCTTCTCTTCTCTTTCTTCTGGTTCTCTGGACACACATAGAGGAAGTGCCCAGGTTTCCTGCACCCAAAACACACAACTTCTTTGGTTGGTGTCTTATCATATCTAGGCTTGTCACTCTGCCTTGATGACTTCCTCCTGAAATCATTTTTTGCCATTTTGTAGAATATTTTGGCAAATAGACTCATGAGCTCTTCATTTGATGTTGATGTCTTTATCTCCTCAGTAGCATTGAAAGTTATACTTTGTTCTTTTCTGGATGGTGGAGGTGTCCTTTGCTCTGCTGCCTCCCTGGACTTTATCAGTTGTTCATAAGACTTTAACTTGGCCAATAGAGATTCTGTAGATATCTCATTTTGGCTTTTGGCCTCCTTGATTGGCCAAATCCTTGAATCCCATGAGTTTGGAAAGCACATCCGGATCTTGTCATTCACCTCTGTGAGGTTGATGTCCTTGTCCAAGGTTTTTAGCTCATTGATGATTGAGCTTAACCTGTTATACATATCAGATACTAATTCAGCTTCTTCTTTCTTGAAGGTCTCATATAAGGATGTGAGGTTGGAACTCCTATCCTTTCTCTCATCAGCTGAACCAGCCATCATCTGATTTAGTGAATCCCAGATGGCTTTGGCTGAGGTGCATTCAGCCACCTTCTGAAAAATATCACCTGACATAGTTTGTGCTAGTATGTTCATAGCCTTGGCATCAACTATCTTTGCTTTCTTCTGAGCCTCAGTCCATTCAGGTGGTGGAACTGCAGTAGTGCTTATAGATATTGTAGAAGTTGAAGCTTAAGGGGGACCTATCAAAATAGAGTTGTATATATCCTCATCAATAGAATTCATATACAATTTAATTCTTGCCTTCTAGATGGCAAACCCGTTAAGGTTGCAAACTGGAGGTCTGGTGCTTGCATAATCCTTGTTTTGTGGCATAGCTGTGTATATATATAAATCTAATGTGAAAAATAAAAATAAACTTTAGATGTGACAAAGGATCTTTGGTTCAAGGGTTGTCTTGTACAACCAAAGGAACCTGCTCTGATACCAATTGAAAGTATGCTTTGATACTGATTGAAAGTGAGCTGTTAGATCAGGAATACTCTAGAGGGGGGGGGGTGAATAGAGTATTTAGAGTTTTATAAAATTCTCCGCTGGATAATGCAGATTAGTCTAAGTGCAGTAGTAAATAAATCAAAATATAGAAGCATAGAAACTAACTGCCACAGCCATAGTAAGAAAACACAAGAAAGAGGGCAACTAGACGACACAATAAATTTATAGTGGTTTCCCAACCTGGGTACATCCACTCTTCTACCACCCAGGTAGGAATCCACTCAGGTTTTTGATCAGGTGTCTGAAACCAATGAGCTTTTGATCAGGTGCTCAAAAACCAAATCCCCAAGTCTTTTGATCAGGTGACTTGTAACCAGGATTCTCTTTTGAAGGGAGATGACAACCCTTTACACAATGGGGGTGAGAGAGTTGATTATGTCTTCTCTGTCAACAATCAGAGAGAAGACTTGTGGATTATTGATGGTATCAAATGCCTCCCCCTGAGATATTGAATGGTTCAGGAAAATATGGAAGCCTTACTTCAAGGTGATAAGCCTTTAAGCTTTTAACCTTTATCAGTAGGATCTTCTTAACAGATATGATATTTGTTGTCCTTGGAAGTCCTGGAGTGTTGAAGTAAGAAGACTCTTGATTTTGTATGATTGTTCTTCTTCTTCTGAGAGCAGATCGTCTTTTTATATCAGAGCCTTTGTGAAAGTAGCAGAGAGACTGTTGAAGACAGACTTATTGAAAAACTGTGTCTGTGTATACTGTGTCTCTACAATTGCTCTGGTACTCTGATTGATCTTGCTTGCTTGCTTTATCCTTTCTTTCTTTCTCTTGTATGCTATCAGGAAAGAGAGAAGAATCTCTTTTATATTTCCTGAGAGAATTTCCTTTCGAAATTTGAATCTTCTGTAATCAATGCTGACAGTCCTTGAAAATAAACTACATTGATTCCTTTCCCCAACTGTCCCTTGGAAAAATGGAAAACAATAATTCTGATGAAGACTGTGATTAATGTACCATCCAACGGTAATATTCAGAGAATATTTTATCATTAATCATTCAGAAATTATTGTCATAGACTAAGGACAGAAGGAATAGATGCTAAGTCTGAAATCGTCAAACTGATGACAGAATTCGTCGAGTTGAGTCCATAGTTCGTCGAGCTGAGTTGTTGTGTTCGTCGATCAGTTAACTTCTGTTCGTCGAGCTGAGTTCCAAGATCGTCGAGCTGATAACAGAACTTCATGTTTCAGAACTTTGCCTTTTTTGCGTCTGAAGTTCATCGAGCTGATAACTTTGTTCGTCGACTGGAGTTCAGCAACTTTTCTGGACTTATAATATTCACAGTTGTATTTGAAATGAAAGTTAAAGTCTCCGGAATTTGTTGACCTAAGATTTGAATTCGTCGAGCTTAGTTTCTGGAGTTGTCAAATATTCTATATGTCGATACAATTTCTCTTGGTGTCAACACAAATGGTGTCGACTGATATCCTGTGTGTCGACATAAGCCTTCTGTATGGTGTCGACACAACCTTTCCAAAGTGTCGACTGATGGTCTATGTGTCGACACAAGTTCTGCTAGTGTCGACTTAGTTGGTGTCGACATATACTCTGAGTGTCAACACAAGTCTTCTGTGTGGTGTCGACACAAGTCTTTTGTGTGGTGTCGACACAACCTTTCCAAAGTTTCGACTGATGATCTGTGTGTCGACACAAGTCTTGAAAGTTCTAAGTCTTGAGTCTCTAGCAGTCTTGTTGATAGCCGGTCCATGTGATGTTGACTCTAAGGACTTGGCCTAGACTCTAGGACACAACCATGACCATAGCTATACATATTGGGTCACATGATCCTAGGTTAGTGACTTAGTGGACCTATCCCAAATCAAACTACGGTTCCAACAAGAAATTTTAACATATTTCAAAATCATGACCAATCTTTCACAAATCCTTTTACTGAGTGGATAATCCCTCCTAGGAAATATCATCCACTTGGATACAAGGATCAACTTGTATATTTTTTTATTTCTAATTATTATAAAAGTGAACCAGGCCCCAAGGTAATCTGGGTCCAGAACTTTTAACATCTCTTTGTAGGAAAAGACGTATCTTACCACAGGAACAGTGGTATTGGACAGTAATCAAAATCTTAGTATCAGCCAATATAATGGATATATCAGTGGTTGTATACTGAGAAATTATTTGAAAAGCTACAGTAGTAGAGAGAGACTGTCTATTCCAACAGATTATAAAGTCTACTCAGATTTGGGGCAAGGAAATGAAAATAAGGAGAGACTATCTAAAGGAAATTGTCAAGTTGTAATAGTTTTACTTTGTTTATTTTATTTTAAAAGCAACCATGTACATCTGCTGAAAAACTTTATAATTCAGGCAGATTGTTTTGGCTTTATATTTTTTTTATTTTTATTTATTTTTATATAAATTGTGTCCTCATCCAAATATGGGGTGATTGTTGGAACCCCAGTTATGATTTGGGCAAGGATCACTATTAGGTTTGTTTAGACTGACCCATCATGTATAGCCAGGGTCTTGGTTGTGTCCTAGAGTCTGGGTCAAGTCAGTCAACATCACATGGACCAGCCTTCAACTTACTGCCAGAGACTAAGCCATAAATGTGTCGACACTTCAACAAGGCTGTGTCGACACCAGACAACAAATGTGTCGACACTTCAGCAAGGCTTTGTTGACACCAGACAGCAAATGTGTCGACACTTGGGAAATATTGTGTCGACACCAGGAACAATTGTGTCGACACTTCAGCCAGGCTATGTCGACATCAGAAGAGATTGTGTCGACACACAGAAGACATGTGTCGATACACAGATTATATGTCGACGCCAACTGTGTCGACACCATAAGCAAGATTGTGTCGACACATATCACTTGTATCGACACACAGAACATCTGTCGACTCCAATATCAACTGTGTCGACACATAGGACTTGTGTCGAACAGTCCATATTTCTGTCAACACAATAACTATGTCGAGATAAGAAGCAATTGTGTTGACACACAGGACTTGTGTCGACACATCCAACAATACAAGTTCTCAGCTCGACGAAATCTGTTCTCAGCTAGATGAAATCAGTTCTCAGATTATCAGCTCGACGAATTCTGTGCAGTTATTCCAGGGATATTTATTTACAGCTCGCAGAATTAATTAAGGCTTAATTAAAGGAGATTACATCTATCAGAATTAATGCAATATATTCTTATGAATATAGCCGTTTGGAGGCTGCATTAATTATGGATAAAATCACACTTTAATGCTAATCGATTCCCAAAAGAATTACCATTTTTGGGAATGATTCAGCTGTCTTCAAGATAAAGAAATTCAAATGTTTGAATAAGACAGAAGAGATTCACAAACAAAAAGAATATAACAAGTGAATAATAGGAAGAACAAGACAATAAAGAAAGAGATAGAGAATAATAACAAGAAGAGATTTACAGGAAGAACACAGTAAAGGCTTTTCAGTTTACAGAAGAGAAGAAACTCTGCATCAATCAACATATACACAGAGTTCTTCATGTGCTTCAGGCTTCTCAAGAGACACATAATCACTATCAGTCTAAGAAGCTTGTTGGAGACATCATCAATCTGAAGGCCTATCACCCTAAAGCAAAGATCCAGTGTTTTTCCCTGAACCATTCTACATCTCAGGGGGAGCTATTTGCTAACATCATATCCACAAGTCTTCTCAGTTGTATATTGAGAAAGAGAAGACAAAATCATCTCTCACCCCCACTATATAAAGGGTTATAACTCCCTTCAAAAGTTAACCCCTTGGTTGCAAGTCACCTGATCAAAAGACTTGAGGATTGGTTTTTGAGCACCTGATCAAAAGCTCATTGGTGTCACACACCTGATCAAAAATATGAGTGGATTCCTACCATGGTGGTAGAAGAGTGGATGTACCCAGGTTGGGGAACCACTATATATCCTTGTGTCTTCTGGTTTCTTGCTTTTCTGTTCTTTATTTTTGCGTTCTGACTTTCTTTTTTTGAATATAGATATAACTCTAACTAGTATATGTTAAGATCTATCCATAACTTTCAGTCTGTATTAATTGATTTCCCCAACTGTCCCATTGAAAAGCGGCAAGTAATAATCCCGATGAATGCCACAATCAATGCTTCTTCTAATGGTAATATTAAGAGAATATTAAGCATTGATTACTCAGGAATTACTGTAATAAAATATGGATAGAAAGATGGAAAAATCCAAGTCTGGATTTGTACAGAAATTGTCAAGCAAAGAACAGAATTCGTCGACCTGGGTCCAGAGTTCGTCGAGCTGAGAAGTCATGTTCGTCGACCAAATAATTGTTGTTCGTCGACCTGAGAACCAGGATCATCGATCCAAGAATAGCTGACCACTTTCTGAAGAAACATGCCAATTCTGTGCACTAAGATTGTCGAGCTGATAATCTGACTTCGTCCACTAGAGTTCAGAGAAATATTTTCTAGACTTTGAATGTTGAAGTAGAGTATTAGTAATAGTCGATCTGAGAACTAAGTTCGTCGACTTGAGAACTGCTACTTGATAAAACTTGTCAATACTGTGGTCTAAGTTCGTCGAGCTGAAAACTAAGTTTATCGAGCTGAACTCAGAGAATTGTCTCTGAGTTCGTCGAGCTGACCAATAATTTCGTCGAGCTGAGTTCGACGAACGTCGAACTCATTCCCTGAATCTTTGAAATTTCTCTAAGTCTTGAGTCTTCTACAGTCTGTTGATGTCTGGTCTAAGAAATGTTGACTCTAAGTACATGGCCTAGACTGTAGGACACAAACATGACCCTGGCTATACAAGATGGGTCAATAATACTAGTTTAGTGAACCTAGCCCAAATCCAACTAGGGATCCAACAATCTCCCCCTATTTGTGCGAGGTCACTAATTACAGACATAAAACATTTACAAAGCAAGAGAAAGATATATATGGCAATAAATTTAAAATATGCAGTATATATATATATAGAGAGCTTGGTATCAAGAAATAGATAAGCAGTTTTAGGACAACAGAAAATCTAAAACAGTTCAAACTTCATTTCTTCTTCTTTTGCCCCGTGTGCTTCTCCTCTTTAGCTTTTTCACCAGGCTGAGTAAACTTGATCTCCCTGTTTGGATTGGCTGCTTGAGTCTTGGTCATTATCATATCAACAGCTCCAATAATATTAAGGGAAGTAGCTCTTGGCACCACAGCTTCTCGATGTAACTTCATATAATCATCAACATTAAAGAATTTGTTATCTTTGGCAAACCTGTTTAGTTTTTCCTTCCTGTATTTGGAAATGGTTGTATATTCAGAGGGATACTTCCCTTCAACTTTGGCTTTGTTTATTAAAGATAGGCCAACTAATTCTTATATGCTGGCCATCCTTGCTGTTGTAGCTGTTTCTGGGTCCTCGAAAGGTACATGAGGAGATGCAGGTGTTTTTGGGCTTTGAGCTTTCTGATGTTCAGTAGCTTGTTGATGTTGATGTTGCTGTTGCCTGTCTGAAGAATAGTGCCTCTGTTGGCTGCTTCTAGAAGATGAGGAGGATCTACCCTGATGCGTCTGATAGGTTTGATATTGGGTAGTCTTCTGAGATGAAGAACCTGATGCCCCAGCAGAGGGTGGAGGAGGAGGGTCTTTCTTGAATCTCTGAGGAGGAGGTGAATATTTCCTGCTTTTTTCCTGTCTTTCTGCTGATATTTGGACAGCCACATCCAAGATGACATGCCTTTGTATGGGGTAATGTTCTGAAGAATGTAATAGGGAGTGTCATGTGTTGGGTTGGGTTTTGGAGAACGAGGTGGAGGAGCTTTCCTCTTCTTAGAGATTTTCTTTTTGTCCTTGGGCTCATCATCAGAATCTTCTTCCTCATCTTCATCATCAGAAGAGTCTTGAGGAGTGTCATATAATGCATTAATGTTTTTCAGAGCCTCTACAAATATCAACAAATTTTCTTCCTGTGGAGGAGCTGGAGGAAGAGCTGGAGTTGGAGCAGGAGATCTATACACATCAGTACTTTCAACAACTAATTTACTCTCTTCTACTATATCAGCCATGATCAACTCATCAAGATCAGGCATTGGAGAGTCATCCATGATAAATGTGGGAGCAGAAATGAATCTGGGAGGGGATGCAACAATGAGGTGATCGGCTCTGGATGGAGATGAAATGACAGGATCCTCTGTATTTGCAAAACTAGCCATGAGTTGGTTGGCAACCTTGGGGCTTATTGGGGTGGTGTTGGGGACTATAGCCATGTATGGCTTTATGCTATATTTTGTAAGAGAATTCAAATAAGCTGTATCAAACATATTCAACAAATTCAAAATATCTACTATGGCATTTATAATGCAATCACCAATAGTGTTTATTTCATCCAAAACAGACTCATCCAATTCCATATCAGATTCAATGAAATTAAGTAAATCAATTAAATCGTCAGCTGCTGCTGCTTCTGCATCTACTTCTGCTGCTTCTTCTGCTGCTGCTGCATCTGCATCTGTATCTACTTCTGTTTATGTTGCATCTGCATCTGCTTCTGCTGCTGCTTCTACTGCTGCTACTGCTACTGCTTCTACTGCTGCTTCTGCTGCTGCTACTACTACTTCTTCACAGAGTATCTCCCACTGCCTGGTTTCAGTGGGAATAGGAGCCAAATGTAACAACCCCATCCATTCATATAATATATACTCGAAGGTCCGTCCGGGGCCCCACATCATATAACACAAAATAGACGATGAAGCTACAGAGTGATAGCAGAGTAGCACAACGCACCTAACACATTGAATTCAAGCAGAAGCCTACAACACTACACTTGAACTCCACTCTTGAATGTCTAACATATAAAATGTCACATTCTATACATTATACGAATGTCTTTCAATACATATAAATGGTTGGCCTTATGACCTTACCGATCTTACAAACAGTGGCCCAAACATTGGCACGCAGGCCGGGCACACCAAAAGAAAACATAACATTTACATCTGCATTAGCCTTCGAGGGCTAACAGCAGCAACAGCAGATAAAGCAGCATGGGCATCAACCCTAATTCGTCCTGCTTGGCTCTCCAGCACTTGTACAGGGACAATCCACCAAATGGTGGCAAACCAAGGCAACGGTCAGCATTCAGCTGACCAAATTATAATGACCCTACCCCTTTCTCGGGGCAGCGGTAATCCTCCCTACAGGCATAGCATATCATAAGCATGGCTAGATATCTCATATAATGTGCCTTCACGTACACATGCCATCACAACCGTCAGCCACCCGGTCCAACGGTCCGTGCACGCAGGGCACATTCTTGGTGTACTGGCAAATCAGTTGCCCACTACCGTATCAGGGTCACAGCCCAACGACAACTCACTTGAGCATTTACTCCAAGGCGTGAAGCCAGAGTTTTATAGTCTTAGTGAACCGGGATTAGCCCGTAGCCCCACATTATATCACGATGTGTAGGCCTAAGACTCTTGCTATGCGCTCCAACAGACCGCACCTTCTGGTCTCACGTCGGACGGACATAACGCAGGTCAGATCCTCCACCCCCCGTTGCTCAAATCGCCTTGCCATCACCGAGTATGGCGTACTCGCGGGTACAAAAGGCGCGGGTTCGTCTCACAAATCCTGTTCTGGCATTCAAGCCTGGGTATTTCTCTTACACCCATTCATATCACAACATTAGCGGGTATTTCCTGGGCACACTAGTACTTCCTACTACTCTCTTCGCAGGTGGACACCACAAATATCATAAATGTTAGTGGTCTTTCCTGGCTATCACATCAGTACTTCCTGTTAGTCTATTCATAGGTGGACTCCCCATGAACATTAAGCATTATAAAGGGTATTTCCTGGAATTCCAATCCAGTACATCCTGCTACTTCCTTTCACATGTCAAACCCAATAGCACAATCAGCACAAGCATTCTACGGGTATTTTCCTGGACTACCACTCTAGTACTTCCTGCTACATTCTTTCATAGGTCCAACCCGTTGACTCCTAAACTACACGTTTATCACGGAGATTTCTCTGGTTGGTATGCAACATCACCAATCCAGACCAACCTATCCAGATGGGTTTCACACAACATGCCTATTCCGTACTCCATTTCCGGATCTATATGCCAACAAAGGGGATCCCATGAATCAACCCAAAGAATCCCAAAATCAACCACCTTTTGGTGGGGGAATCACATACATGTGCCAAAAAGGAAGCCTTCACATGGGTAGGAAGAAAGGTCGTTACCCTCGAAGACCGTTTCGGTGCCATGAGCTCTTAACTGGCTAGCAAGATCCGCAACAGCTTTTCCTCCGCAACGCCGGCCTCGGATCTCTCGTCGGAAAACCGCAGCAGCACCGGTGAGCAGCCCTTTTCCTCCTCCTCCTTCTTCCTCTCCCTTTCTCTCAATAGGAATGTAGAAAGAGAAGACCAAATGCAAAATGAGATTTCCCTTCTCATCCACGGCCTTAAGGAAGCAGGGAGGCAGCTTAGCCATTGGATCCTAGCTGAAGGAATAGACGACCACGATTTTACCACAAAAGCACAATTATTGTCTGACATGGCCTATAACATGCCCGTGTCGCAGGCCGTGTGCCTCGAGCGGTGCTCAACCGACTTATCCAATCCAGTGACACGCCCATGTCACGGGCCGTGTCACCCGACATGCCTTCAAACACGCCCGTGTCTGTGGTCGTGTGCATCGGGATGCAAAATCTCAAAATCACCTGAGACTCATACGGCCTGTGACATGCCCGTGTCTCAGTCAGTGTGCCCCATACACGGCACTAGACATGCCCCAGCTCAAATTTGTCAGGCTGAGTTCGTCAACTACTCTGACACGCCCTGTGACACGCCCGTGTCACATGCTGTGTCCTAAGCATTGTCGACCAAATTTTGTCGACCACTCATCGACTGTTCCTCCCGAACACTTCGTCGAACGCAGGACACGCCCTAGGACACGCCCGTGTCCCAGGCTGTGTCACCGCAAAACTTTTCCTGCTGAAAAATGGGCTGTTACAACCCTCCCCTCCTACAAGAAATTTTGTCCCCAAAATTCGTATACAGGAAAACACCAGCAAACAACATAGTATAATATTTAACGTTTATGTTACAACAAAAATTTCACTATGCAATCGCTACAAAAATTGCTCGGGAAACTCCATTCGTATGGTCTGCTCTCGCTCCCATGTAATTCCCTCATGGTCGCAATTGTCCCATTGGACTTTAACCATCCCGACCGTCCTGCTCTGCAACTGTTTCTCTGCTCAATCCTCGATCTGAATGGGTCTAACTCTCGTTGTTAGCCTATACTCCACCAAAACATGATCTTCCGTGATCACTTGAGCCGGATCTTTAACGGCCTTCCGAAGCACCGAGATGTGAAACACATCATGTAGTCCACCCAAGTCTGCCGAAAGAGCTAGCCGATACGCAGCTTCTCTAATTCGCTCAACCACTTCAAATGGACCAAAATATCTTGGACTCAACATTTTCAAACGTCTAATCCTGGATACACCTTTGAAGGGTTTGATCTTCAAGTATACCCAATCGCCTACCGTGAACTCCACGTTCCAGTGCTTGGAGTTGTAATACTTGGTTTGACGATCTTGGGCTATGAGTAGCCTCTCTCGAATAGCACGAATGGTTGAGTTTGCTTCATCGACTTCATTACGATTATAAACTCTAGCTTCGCCCGCTTTTACCCAAGCCAAGGTAGTACGGCACTTCCTTCCATATAGAGCTTCATACGGTGCCATCCCGATGCTCGCCTGGTAGCTGTTATTATAAGCAAACTGCACCATGTAGAGATGATCTTCCCATCTCTTCCCAAAGTCGAGGGCGCACATTCGGAGCATGTCTTCCATCGTTCCGTTGGTTCGTTTAGTTTGGCCATCCTTTTGGGGATGAAAGGCTATACTAAAAGTCAACTTCGTGCCCAACAGATGGTGAACTAGCCTCCAATCCTTTGACGTGAATTGCCCATCTCGATCACTCACAATGCTCCGAGGAACACCGTGGAGCCGTACAATCTATTCAACGTACAATTTTGCCAAAGTTTCCACCGAATCATCTCGTCTGTTCGGTAGGAAATGTGCCACTTTTGTTAGCCGATCAACAATCACCCAGATCGAATCGTTCCCTCCCTGAGATCTCGGCAACCCGTACACAAAATCCATAGAAATATCATCAAATTTACACTCTGTAATCGGCAACGACTTCAAATAACCGCCCGGTTTCTGGCATTCCACCTTCACCATAGCACATGTTTGGCATTTGGCCACATAAAGAGCAACATCTTTCTTTAGACCTTGCCACCAAAATAGCTTTTTCATATCTCTGAACATCTTCGTGCTCCCTGGGTGGATTGATTACTTCATATAATGCACTTCATACAGCAGTTCTTCCCTCAATTTACCCACATTTGAGAAGAACAAACGACCTTCTTTCCGCAAAAGACTGTCATCCTAGGAGAACTTTCCTTCTGGCCCAGCTTTCGCATAGTATAGGAGATCTTCATCCAACTCCGTTGCCCGTCGAACTCGGTCCGCAAGGTCACACTTCACCTCCGTCCAGTTCAAACATGTATTGGCAATGGAATTCTTGTCAACACAAGAAATCTCTAACGCTTCCAGCTCCTGGATGAGACGTTCATCATGCCTTTGCAACCAAGCTGCCCTTGCCGTAGTCCGCCGACTCAAGGCATCCGCGAAAACATTCCCCTTCCCGGGAGTATAGTACATCTCAAAGGTGTATTCCCCGAGGAACTCCAACCACCTTCATTGTTGCATATTCAAGTCTTTCTGCTCCAATATGTACTTTAGGCTCTTGTGATCTGTATAGATCTCCACCTTCACACCGTAAAGATAGTGTCGCCACAGCTTTAGTGCAAAGATCACCGCCGCCAACTCAAGATCATGGATGGGATAATTTCGGTCGTGCACTTTCAGTTGGCGTGAGCCATAAGCAATCACCTTTCCATTTTGCAAAAGCACGCAACCTAAGCCGCTCCCTGAGGCATCACTGTAGATTACAAATCCATCGGTACCACATGGGGATGACAACACAGGCGCCGTGGTCAACCGAATCTTCAGATCTTCAAAAGCTCGCGCGCACTCTCGCGACCAAACGAACTTCTGTTCTTTTCGCGTCAACATGGTTAGCGGAAAAGCAATCCACGAGAAGTTTTCAACAAATCTTCGGTAGTAGACTGCTAGTCCAAGGAAGCTCCTGACCTCGGCCGCTGAAGACAAAACTAGCCACTCTTATATGGACCTAATCTTCACTGTATCTACTGCTATGCCCGCTCCACTCACCACATGGCCTAGAAAAGCCACTGACGATAGCCAAAACTCGCACTTCGAGAACTACGCATAGAGCTGATTATGCCTCAATGTATTCAACACCAACCGCAAATGTTTCTCATGGTCGGCTTCCGATCTCGAGTACACCTGGATAACATCAATGAAGACTATTACGAACAGATCCAGGTACTTACGGAATATTCGTTGCATCACGTCCATAAATACTGAGGGCGCATTGCACAGCCCAAACGGCATGACCGTGAACTCGTAGTGCCCGTACCTTGTTCCAAATACGGTTTTGGGAATATCTTCTTCTCGGATTATCAACTGGTAATAACCAGATTTCAAGTCCAACTTCGAATAGACAGACGATCCCACTAGCTGATCAAAAAGCTCATCAATCCGCGGAATCGGATATTTATTCTTCTCGGTCAGCTTATTTAATTCGCGGTAATCAATACATAACCGCAAGCCACCGTCATTATTCTTCACAAAAAGCACAGGGGCACTCTAAGGAGACATGCTTGGGCGTATATAACCCTGCTCCATCAATTCCTGTAGTTGGACTTTCAACTCCGCCATTTCCTTACGCGCGATGCGTTATGGCGAGCGGGCCACAGGTTTCGCACCTGGCACCAACTCGATCGTGAAGTCAATCTCATGCTGGGGTGGTAGCCTAGGGAGATCCTTGGGAAAAACATTAGCAAATTCCGACACAATCGGAACATCACACACACTGACCTTAGTTGCAACAACCTGAATCAGGGCGAAGTAACACTCTGCACCCTTCCGAACAACCTTCAAGACTTGGAGAGCAGACAACAATATCCCGCCCACTCCTCGCTTACCCGCGAACTTTGTCTCCTATTCGGTATTCTGGGCCAATGTGATTTCTTTGTACTGGCAATCAATCAAGGCATGCTGCTCCGCAAGCCAATCCATACCAAATATCACATCGAATTCCGATATCAACAGTACAGATGCAGTCAAACTGAAATGTCGACTTCCCATTTGGACCGCCACATCGCAAGCTTGATCTGCAAGCATCCAACAACCATTTAGAAACACCACTCTAACGCCATCTGTCTTCACACGACTAGATATCCCAAGCCGCGCTAGAAACTCGCTAGACAAAAAAGAATGCGACGCACCTATATCAAAAAGTGCTTGCGCCAGCGTGTCCTGAATCATCACAAAGCCTGTGACAATCATGTCACACACACAAGCCCCATACACATATGCATTAACAAAACTTACAAGAAATATACTACGCAAAACTTAACTCGTACCTGTGACGACATCACTTTGCTTGATGGCCTCTTGCAGGCCAAGATTGTAGACTCGAGGTTGCGCCTGTGAGGCAGAGGATTCCACCACCGCCTTTCCTCTTTCCGCATATGACGCTCCCGCCTTCTTGTCACTCTTTGGCGGCACCCGACATGTCGAGCTATATGCCCCACCCGTCCACAATTAAAGCACGCACGAGTATCCGGCTTTGAGGTGGCCCCCGACATTTCTCCTGATGCAACTGAAGAAGGAGCATGTCCCGCCGTCTTGGGCCTCTTGCCCCATTTCTTCTTATAAAAGGACATCGTCGGTCGGGGAACTTTAAACTCCGGCTGTGACATAGCCAATGCCCTCTTCCCCTGCACCCTTTTCATGTCTTTTTCCAGCGCGCTTGCAGTGTCGACCAATGCCTGGAATCCTTGGTTCACAGAACTAGAAAACAGGAATCTCAACTCGTCCCGCAGTGCTTCGTAGAACCTATTCATCTTCCTTTGATCATCAGTAAAAATCGAACCCGCATACCGCCCCAAGCGTGTAAATTCATGTAGGTATGCGTCAACACTTCCATCACCTTGCATTAGCCTTTGGAATTCATTCTCCATGGCAATCCGTTGCGCCGTAGGAAGGTGCTTCACTAGGAAGAGTCGAGAGAATTCTTCCGTCGATACTTGTGTCAAGGGACGACAAGCCAAGTTATGAGGCTCCATCTCGTCCCACCATAATCTAGCCTCTCCTTCAAGTAGGAAGGTAGCTAAGGTGACTTTCTGATGCTCCTCCGTTCCAATCGCCGCCATGATCCACTTGACGCATGATAACCAATCCTCAGCCTGTGCAAGAGCTCCCACTACCGAGAACGTTAGCGGGTGAAAACTCATAAACCGCGTCAACTGCTTCTCAGCGCCTCAAGGATTCACAGCCACAACAGGTTCTGGCCTCGCCTCTACCTGTTCTGGCCTCACGGCCAGCTGCGCTTGCCCTTACACCTGCCGAACTGGCTGTCCTTGAACCATAGCAAACAAAGCCTCAACAATTTGCCATCACAACCATCAGCCACCCAGCCCAATGGTCCGTGGACGCAAGGCACATTCTTGGTGTACTGGCGAATCAGTTTCCCACCACCGTATCAGGTTCACAGCCCAATTACAACTCACTTGAGCATTTACTCCATGGCATGCAGCCGGAGTTTTATAGTCTTAGTGAACCGGGATTGGCCCGTAGCCCCCCATTGTATCACGAAATGTAGGCCTAAGACTCTTGTTATGCGCTCCAACAGACTGCACCTTCTGGTCTCACATCGGACGGACATAATGCAGGTCAGATCCTCCACCACCCGTTGCTCAAATCGCCTTGCCATCACCGAGTACGGGGTACTCGCGGCTACAAAAGGCGCGGGTCGGTCTCAACAATCCTGTTCTGGCATTAAAGCCTGGGTATTTCTCTTACACCCATTCATATCACAACATTAGCGGGTCATTTCTGGGCACACCAGTACTTCCTGCTACTCTCTTTGCAGGTGGACACCGCAAATATCACAAATGTCGGAGGTCTTTCCTGGCTACCATGCCAGTACTTCCTGTTACTCTCTTCACAGGTGGACTCCCCATGAACATTAAGCATTACAAAGGGTATTTCCTGGAATTCCAATCCAGTACTTCCTGCTACTTCCTTTCACAGGTCGAACCCAATAGCACAAGCATTCTACGGGTATTTTCCTAGAGTACCACTCCAGTACTTCCTGCTACTTTCTTTCACAGGTCCAACCTGTTAACTCCAAAACTACACGTTTATCATGGAGTCTTCTCCGGTTTGTATGCAACATCATCAATCCAGACCAACCTGTCTAGATGGGCCTCATACAACATGCCTATTCCGTACTCCATTTCCGGATCTATATGCCAGCAAAGGGGATCCCATGAATCAACCGAAAGACTCCCAAAATCGGCCACATTTTGGTGGGGGAATCACATACATGTGCCAAAAAGGAAGCCTTCACATGGCTAGGAAGAAAGGTCGTTACCCTCGAAGACCGTTTCAGTGCCATGAGCTCTTAACTGGCTAGGAAGATCCGCAACAGCCTTTCCACCGCAACGCCGACGTCGGATCTCTCGTCGGAATACCGCAGTAGCACCGGTGACAAGGCCATTGCCTCCTCCTCCTTCTTCCTCTCCCTTTTTTTCACTAGGAATGTAAAAAGAGAAGACCAAATGCAAAATGAGATTTCCCTTCTCATCCACGGCCTTAAGGAAGCAGGGAGCCAGCTCAACCATTGGAACCCAGCTGAAGGAATGGACGGCCACGATTTTACCACAAAAGCACAATTTTTTCCTAACACGGCCTGTGACACGCCTGTGTCCCAAGCCGTGTGCCTCAAGCAGTACTCAACTGACTTATCCAATCCAGTGACATGCCCATGTGACACACCCATATCACCTGACACACCTTCAGACACGCCCATGTATGTGGCCGTGTGCATCAGCCTGCAAACTCTCAAAATCACCCGAGACTCACACGGCCTGTGACACACCCGTGTCTCAGGCCGTGTGCCCAATACACGGCACTAGACATGCCCCAGCTCAAATTCGTCGGGCTGAGTTCATCGACCACACTAACACGCCCTGTGACACTCCCGTGTCACAGGCCGTGTCCTAAGCATCATCGACTAAAGTTTGTCGACAACTCGTCGATTGTTCCTCCCAAACACTTCATCAAACGCAGGACACGCCCTGGGACACGCCCGTGTCCCAGGCCGTGTTACCCCAAAACTTGGCTGCTGGAAAATGGGTTGTTACACCCGGCCCCTGACTGAAGAAGGAGGGATGAAGAGAGCTGAGATTTAAGCAGCAAGGGAGGAGAGAGAAGAAGCAAGAGGGGAAAGAGCCCCTGCTATGAGAGTCCTGAGCACTGGAGTAATGTGCTCCAGGATGGTAGACAGAGAACGGGAAACTAAGTCCATAAGCTCAATTGGAGTTTGAATGGAAACAGAGAGAAGCAGGAGCAACATCAGGGAGGATATCATCCTGAGGAGATGATGGGAAATGAGAGGGAGAATGACTGGGAAGGTCATGGACTGGAGATGTGGTTGTGGATGGGAGAGAGGTGATGAGATTAAATGTGGGGGATGAGAAGAATGCTTCATTGTTGGTGTCTACAAGGTTAGATGGAAGACGAGATTAAGGAGGAGTTGGTGTACCATCTGGGGATTGAGTTGATGTATGAAAGTGAATATGAGTTTATGTTTGAGGGACTGTAGATGATGGAGGTTGTGTACCGTAGGGGATGGAGGTGGAGGAATGTGGACTGTGGTATGGACTGGGTTATGAACTGGTGAGGGGAGTTGGTGTACCATCAGACGATGACTTGGGATGACTGGAGGTGGTGGAGGTGGAGGAGCAACATCCTCAGCAGGGTGGGGAGTGGCTGGTTCAGCCCTTGTACTCTCAGAATTCCTAGAGGAAGAGGAAGAAGCCTTGGATGGCTTGGTGATGGTCCTATCCAAACTGCCAAAGAGGGCACAGGTGAGCCTCTTGGAGGCATTAGTGAATATGGTCGGGGTGACCAGAGATTTAGCAGCCTTTTCCTGAAGGGAGATTCCCAGAATTCTCCCAAAACACACCTCCTTTTTGGTATTCTTTTCCCTGATCAGCTCAAACATAATCTTAGCCCAATTCACAGGCTTCTGATTCACCACAACACATATCACCAGGAATTGATGTCTGGTGATGTAATCATGGGCTGTGTGTTTGCCTAGCAGCACCTTCCCCACAACATCTGCTAGAAATTTATACGCAGTAGATAAGTGTTTCTTCAGCAGCTTGTTGGTGGTTTCTCCAGAATAACCCATTTTATTTAGCATTTCATTAAATTTCTCATTATCAATCTCCAAATCTGCTTCATCATTAGTTAATCCAAAAATCTTAGTCAGGACGGCGGGGGTAAGAGAGACTTCATTACCTGATATTGTTCCTGTCATGGTTGTTTCATCTGTAGTGGAGGAAGTGTCGACTCATTCCATGATCTCTACACTGGCTAGCTTGATTCTGGTGGACATCAGATTCTTCAACTGCTGATATTCAAACAGTTTCAGAATGTCCAGGAAGATTAGATCAGAGTGATGAAACGATTCGAAGTCTATATCGAATCTAGTATCGAACTTCATATCTGCAAGACTGCCTGCTGGAATCGCCATAGTGCATCTGGAAGGGAGAAACAGAGATCAAGAGCTATGGAACTGAAAGCGCGGGATGGAGGTCGAAGAAAAACCTAGATATAAGATTTTTCAGAATATGAATCGACAAATTCCGTTCCACGAAAAAAAAAAGAATTCTTCGATCTGAGGTCGACAAAATATATTATAGTTAGAAAATTTGTCGATCTTAGTCTGAAGATTTGAAAACATTTCGACGAGCTCTATTCGACGAAACTTTTCTGAAGCATATTCATCAATCTTTGTTCGACGAAAACAACTTCACTCATAGAGAGTTCGTCGAACTCCATTCGACGAAAATCTCTAGAACTTTTCTTCTGTTCGACAATCTCCGTTCAACGAACTTTGAAAAATTCGTCAAGCATAGATAGAAATTAAACTAAAGCTTCTCCATTGATCATTCCAAGCTGATTTATAAAGAAAAAGTGATTTCTTTCATCCAGGAGTTTGGTGAAAATATCTGCTCTTTGTAAATCAGTGTAGATATGGACAAGTTTAATTTTGTTTTTGTCTACACACTCTCTAATGAAATGATGCCTAATGTCTATATGCTTAGTGCTACTATGATGGACTGGATTTTGTGCTATGGATATAGCACTTGTGTTATCACAAAAGAGAGTTGAATTATTTAAGTTGAACCCATAGTCCAGGAGTTGATTTTGAATCCACAGTATCTGGGAACAGAAACGTCCAGCTGCTATATATTCTGCTTTAGCAGTTGATGTAGACACAAATGTCTATTTCTTGCAAAACCAAGACACTAATCTCATACCAAGGACTGGGCATGTTCCAAAGATACTCTTCCTGTCTACACTGCATCCAGACAAAGTCAGCATTTGAGTATCCAGTTAACTCAAATTCTGACTCAGTAGGATACCCGAGTTCTAGACTAGGACAACTCTTTATATATCTCAAAATTCATTTTAGGAAAACTAGATGAGATTTTTTAGGGTTCACTTGGAACCTAGAACAAAGACATGTATCAAACATTATGTCAGGTCTTCTAGTAGTAAGGTATAGTAGGGACCCAATAATGCCCCTATATAATTTCTGATCAACAAGTTTCCCATGTTCATCAGAATCTATTACAGTATTAGTGGTCATAGGTGTTTTCTTTGCTGAGGCATCAGCCATCCCAAACTTTTTGATAAGCTCTTTATCATACTTAGACTGGGATATGAAGATGTCATCAGGTAGCTGCTTCACTTGGAGACCAAGGAAATAGGAGAGCTCACACATACTACTCATTTGAAACTTTGAATGCATGAGGTCAGAGAACCTCTTGCATAGTTTGGAATCAGTAGACCCAAATATAATATCATCTACATAAATTTATACTAATAAAGTTTGATCCTAATGATGTCTAGTGAATAATATTTCATCTACAATGCCTCTAGTGAATTTATGCTCTATCAGAAAGCTAGCTAAGGTCTCATACCAACCTCTTGGATCTTGCTTTAAACCATAAAGAGGTTTATTCAATCTAAAGACATATGAAGGATGGGTTGGAGAGATAAAACCCGGAGGTTGTTCAACATAAACCTCTTCTTTAAGTACTCTATTCAGAAAGGAACTCTTGACATCCATCTGATATACTTTGAAATTCTTGTAGGCAGCATAAGCAAGGAAGATTCCTATTGCTTCTAACCTTGCAACTAGTGCAAAAGTTTGGTCATAGTCTATGACTTCTTCTTACCTATAACCTTGAGCAACAAGCCTAACCTTGTTTCTCATAATTACACCATGGGCATGAAGTTTGTTTCTATATACACATTTAGTTCCAATGACTGGGTAGTCTTTGGGTCTTGGAACTAAATCCCAAACTCTACATCTCTCAAATTGTTTGAGTTCCTCTTGCATTGCAATGATCCAGTGGGGATCTTGCTCAGCATCTTTTATGGATTGAGGCTCAACTTGAGAGAGGAAACATGCATGCATCACATCTTGGTTGAGTTGATGCCTTGTCTGTACACCTACTGAAATGTCTCCAATCACTTGAGATCTAGGATGATCCCTTAATGTGATAAGATCAGTGGGTGGAGTTGGTTCAGCAACAACATTTGGAGTTAATTCCTCTTGTGGAATAATGTCTACTGTTGAATGAAGTTTAACCTCTTCCATAATTTCTCCTTCACTGTCTTCATCAGATTATAGAGTAGGAGGTTATATAACCTCTTGTGGAAGGTTTAACTATGACACCTCCCCTATAATGACGGTATAATATGGGTCCGACTGGGGCCCCACAACATACAGACGCCACAGCTTTAGTATTATAAGATGATATAACTACCCAAACTCAAAACCTATAAGCAAAACACAACGGAAACATCAACCCAGACTAGAAGTTCTCCACATCCACAACAGTCTCAAAACGGCCTTATGGCCTTAAAACAAAAGAGAGTCCAAATCTCCAACAATACATAAACATCAAAGTGCATAAGCACTCCTACGCTACCTCGGCATGCAAGCCGGAATACAACAACATCAAACATACAAAATCACAAAAGTATAGCCATAGCAAGGATGGTAACACTTCATGAGGCTTAGGCGTTTCTGGCCGGTGAGCTAGCTCCTGCTTGCGATCCTTGCCCTGTAAAATTTGGTTGTAATGTGGGTCAGCAAATGCTGACCTCAAACTGTGTAACAAACACATCTCCTCCCGGCCACCCCTAACGGACCCCGGGGTACCCCTCCAACCTGCAAGTCAGCACTTCGTATACAATACACAAAAGAACAAGTATAACACTAATGAACATGCTTGGATGTCTCAAACAACATGCACGTTCTCTACTGTTGAGCATATAAAAAAAGGGGACTACTATGCAGCATGAATGCAAAACCCGGGCATCACCCAAGGCACACTAACACATATGGATCTAGCGCATCATCACATCATCTGGGTACCCATCATTTCCCCATTGGCATTAAGCTGCAAACAAAAGGGGCACGACAATTCCCCCAATGGCATGCAAGCCGCCACACGGAACTCTTGCCAAGGCCACACCTGCTAAAGGTCTTAAACCTGGGCTTGCCTGCAAGCTCTATCTTAACATTTCAGGATTCTGTCTAACACACTGACCGATTCTAAGAAGTCTTGCTAGACCCCACCCGCTCATGGCCTCATTGCCCAGGGTTGCCCCATGCTTGACATTCTCGTCAGTCTCACAGAAGGGACTAGTCTTGCTGGGAAACTCTCCACACATGACCTGTACATCACGGGATAGCCAGCCGACCACGGAGACAAAGCCCCGCCTTAGCACATTACAATCCAAATACCATTTCCACCTTAATCCCTCATTCGTATTGCAACGTCCCCGCGCACCAAGAAAACCATCTACCGCCAATGCGGAGCTAACCTTGTCCACCAAGGAAACCATCTACCGTCATTGAGGAGCTAAACTTGTCCGGTTCCGGCTACACGTACCCACTCGAGAAAAGCGGGAAAACATCATAAACATCACAAACGACATCTTGCCACACCGGATCTCTATGAATCCTTAAAGCTTGTGTGCAACATCACTGAGTCGGACTAACGGTCGCAACAACGGCTTCACCCACCATGCCTAATCCACTAACGGAGCAGATATCAAATGAAAAAACAAGCCGGGGATTAACATAATCGACCTGGAGGTTCCTCTTGAACCTTGGCGACCCAAACCCCTCTCATTTGAGAGTTTGGTGCCCAAAACCTAGAAAGTAAAAGATGCTAAACATGCATCCTAAAACCAAGAGGAGAAGTGTCGTTACCTTCCGACCTCTCTTCCTCGCCATGGCAACCTAGCCAGATGAAAACCTTCGCAATGGCCTTGCCTCCACGGATCTGGACTCGGCTTGTGATTTGGAGCACCGGAGCTTCTCCGGCAGCCGGATCTCTCCTTCACCTCCTTCCTTGCTCTCCCTTCTCTCTAGATCTTAGAAAGAGAGTGTTTGAAGAAGAATGAGGGTTTCTAAACCCTATTCCCGGACTTAACTCAGCAAGGGCAACCCTGGAACATCAGATCCCAAAAGAAGGAAATGAACGGCCACGATCCGAACTGAAAATCAAAACACCTGGGCCGAACACGGCTTGTGACACTCCCGTGTCTAAGGCTGTGTTCCCCAATCAACGCCGAAACTGTCACACCCAAAGCAGGACACTGGTAAATGATACACCCGTGTCACATTTGACACGACCGTGTCCAATACGAACATGCATGGGCTCTAGGCCATGTAAAATCCCCTTACACATCCTGACTCACAACCTGAGAAGGACACGACATGGGACACGCCCGTGTCTCAGGACGTGTTCGAAGTCTCGACAATCGTCTACTGCCTCTTCATCGACTTTGCAAAAATTCGTCGAACACGCTCGACCCAGCCTTGGACACACCCTTGTCCGGAACCGTGTTCACTGTCTCAAGACTTCGCCGAGCAAAAATTGTCGACTTCCCGGGCTCTCGACGAACCCGGTACGACACGGCCATGGACACGCCCGTGTCCTAGCCCATGTTCCCTGCCTTTGTCGACACCTCCTCTGTGTCGACACCATTGTGTCGACACTTCTGTGTCGACACCTCTGTGTCGACACCTCTGTGTCGACACCTTCTCTGTGTTAACACCTATGTGTCGACACCTCTGTGTCGACACCTCCTTTGTGTCGACACTCAAGGGAACACGCCCACGACAATGGCGTCTACCTATGACACGGGCGTGTCCCCCACTAGTCAACGAAATGAGCGAAAAATCGTCGACTTCTCGGGCTCTCGACGAACCCGGTATGACACAGCCATGGACACGCCCGTGTCCTAGGCCGTGTGACCCTCACCAAGACCCAAACTTGGCTCTCGATGCTGCTCTTCCTTCTTTCAAATTTTGGGGTGTTACAACTCTCTCACCCTTAAAAGAATTTCGTCCTGAAATTACCAAAAAGCAAAAAGAGGTACACAAAACTGAAATGATACCTGAACGGAAAAACTCTTGATATTCCACCATCATGGTTTGTTCTCGCTCCCAAGAGAGCTCCTCACGGCCGCAGTTGTCCCATAAGACTTTTATGAGTTTGACCTCTTTGCTCCGCAACTGCCGAATTTCTGAATCCTCTATAGCAATTGGATGGACTCGCATCCTCAAGTCTTCCTCTATCGGCACCGATGCCGATTTGATCACCACACTAGCCTCTACCAAGGCTTTCCTCAAGACGGAGACATGGAAGATGTTGTGTAATCCACTAAGCTTTACGGACAATGACATACTGTATGCTACCTCTCCTACCCGTTCAACAACTTCAAAAGGTCCCAAAAACCTTGGACTCAATTTCTTGAGTCAGCGAATCCGTGAAACACCTTTAAATGGCTTGATATTCAAATAGACCCAATCGCCTACCGCGAACTCCAACTTCCTGTGGCGAGCATTAAAATATTTTGCTTGCCGATCTTGAGCCACCTTCATGCTCTCTTGAATGGTCCGTAAAAACTCACAAGCATCAGCCACCACTTCGTTTCCCAAAAGTTTGGTGTCTCATGCCTCTGTCCATGACATCGTTGTTCGACACCGCCTCCCATACAGAGATTCGTATGACGCCATTTTTATACTTGCTTGGTAACTATTGTTATACGCGAACTCCACCATGAAGAGGTGATCCTCCCATTTCTTGTCGAAGTAAAGAACACACATCCTCAGCATATCCTCCATAGTACGGTTCATTCTTTCGGTTTGCCCGTCAGTTTGAGTATGGAAAGCTGTACTGAACTTTAGCTTCATGCCCAGACTCTTCTAAACCAACCTCCAGTCCTTGAACGTGAAACGTCCGTCACGATCGCTGACTATACTTTTAGGAATCTCATATAGTCGCACAATGTTGCGAACATATAACTCCACCAGCTTCTCCACACTGTCGTCCTTCCGGTTTGGGATGAAGTGAGCTACTTTGGTTAAGAGATCCAAAATCACCCAAATCGTGTCGTTACCCTGCTGCGATCTGGGTAACCTATGAACAAAATCCATGGAGATGTCATCAAATTTCCACTCGGGGATTGGAAGAGGCTTCAGGAACCCGCCCGGCTTCTGAAACTCGGCCTTCACCAAGGCACAAGTTTGACATCGATTTACGTACAAAGCTACGTCCCGCTTTAGTCCAGGCCACCAAAAGGATCTCTTCATATCCAAGTACATCTTTGTACTTCCCGGATGAATGGAGTACTTTGTGAGTGAGCCTCAAACATCAACTACTCACAGAGCTTGCCTAACTGCGGTACACAAATCCTTTCGTCCTTCCTCAGAATCTCGCCAATCATCTCCCAGGCGCTGCTTTTTCCTTTTTGAGCTTCCACTACGAATGGCTGAAACTCCACATCCAAACGAGTCGCTTCCCGAATACGATCGGAAAAGTCATTCTGCATTTCAATCAAGTTTAACCGAGCCACGCTAGACTCGCCCCTTACTATGCAATCCAAGTCGAGGGACTCTCATTCCCGCACCAACCACTCATCATGACCGTCAATCCAATTCCCTTACCCCGAGTATTTCCTACTCAAGGCATCTGCTACCATATTGGCTTTGCCTGACGTATACTGAATCGCCACCTTATAGTCTCCAAGCAACTCGACCCACCTGCGCTGCCGCATATTCAGGTCCTTCTGATCTAGGAGATACTTTAGGCTTTTGTTATCTGTGAAGATCTCCACCTTCATACCATAAACATAGTACCGCCACAATTTCAACGCGAAAATTACCGTCGCCAACTCTAGGTCATGAACAGGGTAATTCCTCTCACGAGGCTTCAGCTGCCTAGACCCAAAGGCTATTACACTGCCATGTGTCACAAAAACGCAACCCAAACCGCATCCTGATGCGTCACTGTAGATTTGAAATCCTTCGGTCCCCTTCGGTAGACTTAGGATCGGAGCCGTCATCAGTCTTTCCTTTAGTGTCTCAAATGCCTGACTGCACTCCTGAGTTCACACAAACTTCTGATCCTTACAAGTTAGTGTCGTGAGGGGTAGAGCTATCCGTAAAAAGTTTTCCACAAATCTTCTATAGTACCCAGCTAGTCCAAGAAAACTTCAGACTTCCGTCACGTTTCTCAAAACTGGTCAATCTCTGATGGCCTCCACTTTTGTTGGATCTACTGCCACCCCATCCCCATTAATCGCATGGCCTAAAAATGTCACCTTCTCGAGTCAGAACTCGCACTTTGAGAACTTTGCATAAAGCTGGTTCTCCCTCAACACTTACAAGACTACCCTCAAGTGAGTCTCATGCTCCACCTCCGATTTGGAATATACCAAGATGTCATCAATAAAGACAACTACAAAAGAGTCCAAGAATTTCTGAAACACTCGATTCATCAAATCCATGAATACGGATGGTGCATTCGTCAGCCCGAACGACATCACCGAGAACTCAAAATGAACATACCTCGTACCAAATGCTATTTTGGGTATGTCCTCGTCCCGACTTTTCAACTGATAGTATCCTGACTTTAAGTATAACTTTGAATACAACACCGACCCCACAAGCTGGTCAAATAGGTCGTCAATCTGATGAATCAGATACTTATTCTTGACGGTCAGTTTATTCAACTCTCGGTAGTCTATATACAGCCGCATACTACCGTCTTTCTTCTTTACAAATAACACCGACGCGCTCCACGGTGAAGAACCGGGTCTGATATACCCCTGCTCTAATAGTTCCTACAACTGTACCTTGAGCTCAGCCAACTCTTTCGGTGTCATACTAAATGGAGGACGTGACACTGGTCGTGCCTCCGGCACAAACTCAATTGAGAAATCAATCTCCTGCCGAGGAGGTGCCCCAGGAAGATTTTCAGGAAACACATCCTAGAACTCTGCCACCACTGGAACTTCCCCAAGTGATAACCTGGAAAGGCGAACCTCCAATAATGCAATAAGCGCTACTCCACCGTGGTTAATTGCCCGCGCCAACTGCAAGGCCGAAATCAGAGAACAGGCCACTCCATTAAGGCCCTCAAACTTGACCTCCGTCTGCCCTTCGCTTCTCAGGGTCACCACCTTGGATCGGCAATCAATACTGGCACGCTGCTCCACTAGCCAGTCCATTCCCAAAATCACATCAAACTCGACTAACGGTAGGACCATTGTTATCAATACGAAGTCAACTCCGCTTAGCTCCAAACAAATGCGCCCTTTCTTCCCGGTGGTCATGAATGACCCATCGGGCATGCGCACCTTCAGCTCCGTGTCCATAGAAAATGATTCAACCCCAATCCTCCAGATGAAGCTTTCCGCAAGAAAGGAGTGTGACGCTCCTGTATCAAACAATACCCTACCGGGGTATCCGGATACTAACACAAAGCCTAAAACATAGACATCAATCATAACGGTCTAAAAGCATGAAGCACAAGGTTAAACTTAAACTTCCTCATACCTGTCACCACATCGGGTTGGCGGATCGCTTCTTGCTGTCCAAGTTTGTAGGACCTTGGTTTCACCGGTTGGAAGCCAGAAGTGCTAGACTCCGCCATCTTCCCTTTCTCTGCAGCACTGGGGCCGGAGCGCACAGTTTGGTCCTACCTTGCCTCCTGCACCGCACCTCCTTGGTTACAAAAATGAGCAATTTTCCCTACCTTACCACAATTGAAGCACGTCAGTGGCCCCTTAGAGTGAGACCCTCCTGACGTCCACTTACGTTTCTCACCGGACTTGTACAGGTGAGGCTTCCTCCTCCATCTATTCCCTTCCGACTTTCCTTGGGATTGAGAAGGCTTCCCTTCTCCTTGCTTGGGCGCAAAACCTTTACGATGTTGGCTCCGCTCCAAATCACTCTCCAACGTCCTGGCCGCCTCAACCAACACATTGAAACCGGCTCTCTTCATGGCGAGGAGGGGTTGCCTTAGATTCTCCCTCAGCCCCTGGTAGAAGAGGTTATCACTCTCTTCATCATCTGCCATGGTCGTCCCCGCATAGCGACCCAAACGGGTGAAATCCTGAACATACTCGTCCACTGTCTTATCTAGCTGCATCAAGTGCAGAAATTGCCACTGAAGGGCCAACCTTGTTGAAACAGGTATGTACTTCTTTAGGAAGTCATCCCCCAATTCTTCCATGGACGGGGTGCGTCCAGGAAATTGGCGACCGCTATGGATCACCCACCACAACTTTGCGTCTCCCGCCAACATGAAGGCCGCAAACTCAGATTTCTTCTCTTCTGGCATCTCTTCCGCCCTCAGGAGCTCTTGAATCCGTGCCAACCAATCCTCTATATCAGTCGGAGTACCGACTCCTTTGAATGTCGGGGGATGGATGCTCAGAAAGTACTTAATCTGCCAGTCTCCATGCCGGACAACCAGCCTTTCTGCCAAAGGCTCTACTCGCCTGGCTTCTCCGCCCGGCACGGCCATCTCCGTATTCGGTGTAGCAGGGGTTTCTACCTGAGCTATTGCTGCATCTTGGGTTTCCACCATAGCTTCTGCGAGCATGCGACAGAAGTCGGCCGGGTTTACACACATGCCTAAATGACCTTGAGCAGTGGCGCTGCTCGCCGAAAGCTCTTCTCTTGGTCTCGATGTACCCACCTCGTTGCTTGCACTCCTAATAAAATCACGAAAACAAGGTACCAGTCTCTAATTACAAGACTCAAGCATAAGGACACTCACGTTCCCGCATTACTATTATGTGAATAACTTCTATATGCACCGACCTTGAATCTAACCTCCCTCTGATACCAAATTGTAACACCTCCCCTGTAATGACCATATAATATGTGTCCGGCCGGGGCCCCACAACATATAGAAGCCACAACTTTAGTATTATAAGATGATATAACTACCCAAACTCAAAACACAACGGAAACATCAACCTAGACTAGAAGTTATCCACATCCACAAGAGTCTCAAAACGACCTTATGGCCTTACAACAAAAGAGAGTCCAAATCTCCAACAATACATAAACAGCAAAGTGCATAAGCACTCCTAAGCTACCTCGGCATGCAAGCCGGAAGTCAACAACATCAAACATACAAAATCACAAAAGTAAAGCCATAGCAAGGATGGTAACACTTCATGAGGCTTAGGCCTTTCTGCCCGGCGAGCTAGCTCCTGCTTGCGATCCTTGTCATGTAAAATTTGGTTGTAATGTGGGTCAGCAAAGGCTGACCTCAAACTGTGTAACAAAAACATATCCTCCCGACCACCCCTAACGGACCCTGGGGTACCCCTCCAACCTGCAAGTCAGCACTTCGTATACAATACACAAAAAAACAATTATAACACTAATGAACAGGCTTGGATGTCTCAAACAACATGCACGTTCTCTACTGTTGAGCATATTAAAAAAGGGGACTATTATGCAGCATGAATTCAAAACCCGGGCATCACCAAAGGCACCCTAACGTGTATGCATCTAGTACATCATCACATCATCTAGTTACTCATCATTTCCCCATTGGCATTAAGCCGCAAACAAAGGGGGCACTGCAATTCCCCCAACGGCATGCAAGCCACCACACGGAACTCTTGCCAAAGCCCCTCTCGCTCAAGGTATTAAACCCGGGCTTGCGTGCAAGATCTGACTTCTCATGTCAGGATTCCATCTAACACACTGACCGATTCTAAGAAGCCTTGCTGGACCCTACCCGCTCATGGCCTCATTTCTCATGCTTGCCCCATGCTTGGGATTATCGTCAGTCTCACAGAAGGTTACTAGTCTCGCTGGGACACTCTCCATACATGACCTGCACGTCACGGGATAGCCAGCCGACCATGGAGACAAAGCCACGTCATAGCACATTACAATCCAAATACCATTTCCACCATAATCCCTCATTCGTACTGCAACGTCCCCACACACCAAGGAAACCATCTACCGCCAATGCGGAGCTCACCTTGTCCACCAAGAAAACCATATACCGCCATTGAGGAGCTAATCTTGTCAGGTTCCGGCTACACGTACTCACTTGATAAAAGGGGGAAAACATCACAAACATCACAAACGACATCTTACCGCAACGGATCTCTATGAATCCTTAAAGCTCGTATACAACATCACCGAGTCGGACTAACAGTCACGACAATGGCTTCACCCACCATGCCTAATCCACTAACAGAGCGGATCTCTAATGCAAAAACATGTCAGGGATGGACCCAATCTACCCAGAGGTTCCTCTTGAACCATGACGACCCAAACCCCTCTCATTTGAGAGTTTGGTGCCCAAAAACTAGAAAGTAAAATATGCTAAACATTCATCCTAAAACCAAGAGGAGAAGTGTCGTTACCTTCTGACCTCTCTTCCTCGCCATGACAACCTAGCCGGATGAAAACCTTCCCAACGGTCTTGCCTCCACGGATCTGGACTCGGCTTGCGATTTGGAGCACCGTAGCTTCTCTGGCTACCGGATCTCTCCTTCACCTCCTTCCTTGCTCTCCCTTCTCTCTAGATCTTAGAAAGGGGGTGTTTGAAGAAGAATGACGGTTTCTAAACCCTATTCCTAGACTTAACTCAGCAAGGACAACCCTGGACCATTAGATACCAAAAGAAGGAAATGAACGGCCATGATCTGAACTGAAAATCAAAACACCTGGGCCGAACACAGCTTGTGACACGCCCGTGTCAAAGGCCGTGTTCCCCAATCGATGCTGAAACCGTCACACCCAAAATAGGACACCGGTACATGACACGCCCGTTTCACATTTGACACGGTCGTGTCCAACACGAACACGCCTGGGCTCCAGGACGTGTTCAATCCCCTTACACATCCCGACTCACAACACGAGAAGGGCACATCCTGGGACACGCCCGTTTCTCAGGCCATATTCGAAGTCTCGACGATCGTCGACTACCTCTTCGTCGACTTCACAGATATTCGTCGAACACGCTCGACACGGCCTTGGACACGCCCGTGTCCCGAACCGTGTTCACTATCTAAACACTTCGTCGAGCGAAAATCGTCGACTTCCTAGGTTCTCGACGAACCCGGTACAACACGGGCATGGGCACGCCCGTGTACTATGTCGTGTTCCTTGCCTGTGTTGACACCTCCTCTGTGTTGACACCATTGTGTCGACACCTCTGTGACGACACCTCTGTGTCGACACCTCTGTGTCGATACCTCCTCTATGTCGACACCTCCTTTTTGTCGACACTCGAGGGAACACGCCTGCGACACAGCCGTGTACCTCTGACACGGGTGTGTCGGAGGGCGTGTCCCCCACTAGTAGATGAAATGAGCAAAACATCGTCGACTTCCCGGGCTCTCGACGAACCCGTTATGACACGGCCATGGACATGCCCATGTCCTAGGCCGTGTGACCGTCACCAAGACCAAACTTGGCTCTCGACGATGCTCGTCCTTCTTTCGAATTTTCGTGCGTTACATTAACTCACCCAATTTCTCACACAAGTGAGATACCTACAAAGTGCTATAGGTAGAAATCTCTTTCTTCTTATAAGACATGTTAGCCTCATCAAAAGTCACATGTATTGATTTCTCAATTTTTAAAGAAGATTTATTAAACACCCTATAAGCTTTGCTGACTTGAGAATATCCTAGAAAAATTTTCTCTTCAGCCTTAGCTTCAAACTTTCTAATATACTTCTTGTTATTATTATGAATATAACATATGCAACCAAAAAATTTAAAATAGGTGATTTTAGGTTTCTTCCCTTTGAGAAATTCATAGGGAGTCTTATTCTTAAGTTTATGTATTAAACTTCTGTTCAGTACATAGTTTGTTGTGCTTATAGCCTCCGTCGAAAAGGATAGGGGCATGTAGGCATCTGCAAGTAATGTGCCTGCAGCTTCAATCAAGGTTCAATTCTTCCTTTTAGCTACCACATTTTGTTGAGGAGTTCTAGGAGCTGAGAAGCAGTGTCTGATACCTTCCTTCTCACAGAACTCATGCATAATAAGAGACTCAAACTCTATACCATGATCACTTCTGATCAATGCAATATGAGTAGAGTACTCAATCTGTATGGTCCTGAGAAAATCTGTAAGAACTTTCAATGTATCTGACTTAGATCTCAGAAAGAACACCCAAGTGAATCTTGAGAAGTCATCTACAATAACTAGGGTATAAGATTTACCTCCTATGATTTGTACAGTAATAGGTCCAAAAATGTCCATGTGTAGTAAGTACAAGATCATAGGTGAATCACTCTTACTAACTAATTTAAAACTAAATTTAGTTTGCTTGCCTAGTTAACAAGCCCTACAGAGGCCTTCCTTCTTATAGGGACCAGAAGTCAAACCTCTCACAAGGTTGTCTTTAGATAGCCTAGCAATGTATTTCATATTAACATGTCCTAGCCTTTTATCCCAAAGATCATTTTGATTGCTAACAATATTAAGTAAACAGATATCTGAATTTGTAGAATGAAAATCTACTATATATATGTTACCTTGTCTATTTCCAATTAAAACAGTTTGTTTTTCTTTAATAGAAATAATATAAGATTTTGAGTTAAAATGTACCTGATAACCTTCATCACATAGTTGACTTATTGAGATGATGTTATGCTTGAGTCCACTTACATATGTCACCTTTTTGAAAGTGACTGTTCCAATCTTTACTTCTCTAAAGCCTTTAGACTGGCCATAATTTGAATCACCAAGGATCACCTTTGGTCCCAGCTTGGACTTGTAGTTAATTAAGTTGTCCTTGCTGCCAGTCATATGCTTGGAGCATCAACTGTCCATGTATCATTTTTGATTAACAGTTGGACAACTCTTTTCCTGCAATGAAAGCAATTAGTTATTTTTGACCCAGGTTACCTTGGGTCCTTTATATTGTTGATAAGAAAAACTTGATATTACTGAATATTCAGGTTGAGATTTATACCCTAAGGGGTGATATCTTCTAGGAGGGATTATCCAATTAGCGAGTGGATTAAAAGGTTTCCTAGTTTGATTAGGGTTGATGTTATAATTATGACTTTTATTAAGTCCGTCTGGGCTCGAAGAAAAGTGGCAAGTTCATTGACCAGAGTTCAACGAAGTGGGATGAGATCGTCGATCTCTGCTCAGAGAATGAACATATTAATTTTCTGTGCCCCACGTTCGTCGATCTCTGCTCGACAAACCATACACAGTTCGTCGATCGCAGTAAGACAAATTAGTGTAATTAATATTGGTGTTCATAGATCGTCGATCGGAGTTCGATGAACTAGCCACAGTTCGTCGACCTGAGTTCAGCGAAATCTGTTGAACTTTGTTTTTACTTAAGATTTTTTGGTTTCTATTATTTTGATTTTTAGTGTTAGGTAATTCTTCTGTGCTTTGTTTGTTGTTTATTACCTCTTTACCTTTCGCTGAAACAAATCTAATGGGAGTTGATAATATATTCTTCTTAAGTATGGGGGGGTAAGCTTGATGATGCACCCAAGCCCAGTTTGCCATTCAGTCTGGCATTGACCGTGCTTGTAATGTCCATCAGCTTAAGGCTTCTCCCATTGAGAGATTCCTCAAGTTGCTTAGCCTCGCATAGATATGTTTTTAAAGAAATAATTTGTTCATTGGCTAGTGTTAGTTCATCTTTTAACTTAGTGTTTTCAGACATCAGATTTTCTTGATTGTATAGTCTTTACCTAAGTGTTTTAGTTTCCTTTTTAGAGTTGATTAGGTCAATGCACATGGTTTTAAATTTAATTTTGAAACTATCAGAATTATAATCAAAAGATGAATGTACCTGATCAGCTTCTGATTCTGCATCATCATCTAATGGTCTGCTGGAGGCATTGATGGCTATGAGGCAGACATCCTTGGCCCTTGCCTCTTCTTCCTTTTCACTGGAATTGGAAGATGTGGACTCATCTTCAGTGTCACTCCAGTTTTCTACAACAAAACCCTTCTCCTTGGAATCAGGATTTGTTTGCCCCAGATTGTCACCTTGGAGAACTACTGTTCTGTTCGTTAAGAAGAAGGATGGGACCTTACGCTTATGTATAGACTATCGGGAGCTCAACCGACTAAGGGTGCAGAACACCAATCCGCTACCTCGGATCGACGAGTTGTTCGATCAATTGGTAGGATCACATTGGTTATCCAAGTTGGATTTGCGCTCGGGGTATTACAAATTGAGGATATAAGAGGAGGACTTTCAGAAAATACCTTTTAGCTCAAGGTATGGCCTTTAAGAGATCACTATGATGTCGTTTGGGTTCATAAATGCCCCTTCAACATTCATGAGCGTGATGAACAAGGTGTTTTGTCACAACCAGCATTTTCTCACGGTAAAATCGTATCAGAGTAAGATAAAACATGTGTCGTGATGCAACGTCGTGCAGGGGATAACTGCACACGCTCAGGCAAAACTCCAGATGTTAGATTATAAGGAAAATTGTTGATTAAATGTGAAAGAAAAATCAGTTAAGTTGAATGGCCGTATCCCTCGGCACGGTGGATCAGCTAGTCCACAGTTAAAATTATATTTATACGAAGCAGAAAATACTTTGGTTCAATTAAGTTGACACCCTAAATGAGCATAAGTGTCCCCGGGGGATGACTCATGGTATGCACGACCCTAAGGTGAATATAGTAGGTATGATAAAATAGTGTTTTACGTTGAGGAAAAATAATGCCTTTGTTTTAGAAACATGTTATGCATGGGGTACATATAATAATACTTTTAGGTTTTAAAATATCTAACATGCAACCTAGCATAAATCCTTCCCAGAAGCAAGTAACCAACCACAAGTAGGCAAAATCAGCAGTTTAAATTCATATCCAGCATCACAAGAAGCAACCAATGGGCGTCAACAACCTGACACGAACACACTGGCGAGTATGTATGTCTAAACGGAGAAGTAAAGAACTACCTCACAACAAAACGGGGATCAGCTATCTCAGCTACCCTAGAGGCCACCAACAGGCCCCTCCAAAAGAACTAGCCGCTGAACTGACTACAACTTGGACCTGAGGCATTCAAGAAAAGAACACCTCAGTAAGGAAACAATCAAAAGGTAAATAGAGCAACAGATTTATTAGCAAATAAGAAGAAGGGTTTACCAGCCGACAACAAACTGCAATAAGCAAAAGAAATGGGGTGACAGTAAGAGGAGAGTACTGTCTAAAGCACAGCAGTGCACACCAAGTGCGAGCAATAAAACCATTATGCCCTACCAAAAGAGTCTGCAACAACAACAAGACATATACATATATGCCAAGAGAAAGGAAAGCATAAATAGGAAAGGAACTAACAGTCCTAACACGTGGGTAAGTGGAAGTGGTCAAACATGGATCTGAATGCATAACCAAAATCAGACCCAAAAAGGGCTAAGGGGTCAAACAGTGGTAGCTTTAGTGCCCCACACACACCAACCCAAACCGGGGCAAAAGGCGGTGGCCACAGCTCTCCACATAAAACCACCCCTCCAGAGGCCACCAAAACTCCACCACCTCCCACAACCCAAGAGTCGGCATGCAGAAATTACCCGAACACCCAATGCCCCCTAGGGAAAAGTCACACTAACAATCCTAAGAACACACGAACCCAAGGCAAAAACGTCGGGTTCAACCGACGCGGCCTTGCACGCCTAAAAAGAACCAACCCCGAGTCTACCTGACCCCAAAACGAGCGCAGCACCCAGTGTCGACACGATGTGTCGACACCACGACAAGCCGGTGTCGACACATCCACTATCGGTGTCGACACCAAGTGTCGACACCACTGCGGCCGGTGTCGACACAAGTTGTCGACGCTGCCGCTGCGGGTGTCGACACCAAGTGTCGACACCACTGCAGCCGGTGTCGACACAAGGTGTCGACACTGCCACTGCGGGTGTCGACACCAAGTGTCGACACCACTGCGGCCGGTGTCGACACAAGGTGTCGACACTGCCGCTGCGGGTGTCGACACCAAGTGTCGACACCACTCCTGCCGGTGTCGACACAAGGTGTCGACACTGCCGCTGTGGGTGTCGACACCAAGTGTGGACACCACTGCGGCCGGTGTCGACACAAGGTGTCGACACTGCCGCTGCGGGTGTCGACACCAAGTGTCGACACCACGACTGGCCGGTGTCGACACCAAGTGTCGACACCAGAACTGGCCGGTGTCGACACAACGGTGTCGACACATCGAGTGGCCGGTGTCGACACAACGGTGTCGACACCCCGAGTGGCCGGTGTCGACACAACGGTGTCGACACCCCGAGTGGCTACAGGCGCCCGATCCAGCAAATACCAGAAACGAGAACGAGGTCTCTCTAGGGTATAACATCCATCGACACTAGCAACTACTCGACCTGAACCGAACCAAATCTGTCCTTAATAGACACAATCCCTCAGAAAAAAAACTGAAATTTAACTGGAACTTTCTACACTAACCACGGCATGATCGGGAACGAACCCTAGCATACACCTAAGATCTAAGCAGGAAAAAGTTAAAATTAGATCAGAAGAGAGACAAAGATCAACTTTGGCAAGGATGAGGGAACATCACTTGCCTCAATACCAGAAAAGCTTGGTCGGCGGCATCCCCCACTCTCGGATCTAGCCGCAGAGCACCAGCAGAGGAGCAGAAAGAATGCAGATCCAGGCGAGGGCAGTCCAGATCCACTCTTGAAATCGAATTCCGACCGCTAAATCTCCAGGAATCGGTGTCCGAAGGCTAGGGTAGTCCGGCGGTTCTCTTAATCTCGCACAGGCGGCGGCTTCTTCCAAGCAGAGAAAAAGAAAAGACAAAAGAACCCTGCCCCAATTCTAACCTAGGACTATATATATATACACAGCAATTTAATAATAAACAATCAACATATTAATGACTTACACGCAAGAATCAAAACAGCACGAGGCCTGAAACATCTCGGAAAATGACGAAATTCGCATCGCAGCTAAAAACCCACGCTACGAACACAACCGCGAAGTCGAAATTGGCATTCGACAAACAAAACCCGGGATAACACCTCCCGAAGCCAAAACACAAGCATTCCCTAAGAGGCCCAGCCGAGTCATCAAACGAACTCCGACTAGCTGGGGAATCTTGCTAACAGGCTACAAACAGGCTATACAGGGAACCCTAAGAGCTAAGACCACGCTCTACAATGGCAAAAAGCCGGAAATACGCCATCGTAACGCCAGCCAAAGATCAAACAAAACACAAAAAAACCGGGGGCGTTACAGCCACTCCCCCTAAAAGAAAGTTTCGCCTCGAAACTTTACTCACAATACTCCTGTATAGAAGGAGAGATAAAGAGCTAGGAAAGGGCTATATAATAAAACAGAGCATACCAGGCACAAGATCAGGAAAACAGATGAGGGTGAGCCTCCCTCATAGCCGACTCCAACTCCCAAGTCGCGCTTTCCACATCCTGATTCCTCCATAAAACTTTAACCATAGGAATAATCTTCTTCTGCAATGCCCGAACTTTAGAATCCAAAATGCGAACAGGCACCTCCACATAGGAAAGATTCGGCTCCAACTGAGGCACGGAATCCAAAACCTGCCTGCCATTTATCACACATTTTCGCAGCTGACTGACGTGAAAGACATCATGCACGCTAGGGAAATTTGCGGGCAAAGCCAGCCTGTAGGCTGATACCCCAATCTGCTCAACAATCAGAAACGACCCCACGTACCTCGGGTCCAACTTCCTATTCTTGCCAAACCGCTTGACTCCAATCAACGGGGAGACCTTTAAGAACACCGAGTCCCCCACAGCAAATTCCAAGTCCGATCTACGCTGATTGGCATTCTTCTCATATCTATCCGGGGCTATCCGAAGCTTTTCCCGAATAAGCTTCACAGCGGTTTCCATCTCTTCAAGCGCTTCTGGACCCAACAAAGGTCCCTCGCCAAGCTCGGCCCAAAACAAGGGAGTCCTGCAACGCCTCCCATACAAAGCTTCAAAAGGAGCCATTTGCAAGCTTTCTTGATAACTGTTGTTATATGCGAATTCCATAAGCCGCAAGCGCTCGTCCTACGCTCCTCCGTGGTCCAAAATATAACATCGGATCATATATTCCACAATCTGATTTACTCGCTCCGTCTGACCATTGGTCTGTGGATGATAAGCCTTGGAATATCTCAAATCTGTACCCAACCCTTCTTGAAGGCTCTTCCAAAAACGAGACGTGAACCTGGAGTCTCGATCTGATATGATACTCACGGGTACACCATGCAATCTGACATCCTCTTCCAGATATAGCTCAGCTATCTTCCTCATTGGATAATCGATCTTAAATGGTACGAAATGAGCGCTCTTCGTCAATCTGTCTATGATTACCCAAACTGAATCATGCCCCTTAGGAGATCTCGATAAGCTGGTAATGAAATCCATCGAGATTGAAAGTCAGTAGATCTTAACAAAATGCTAGAGTAAAGCACAGCACAAAATACAATAAAAAAGTAAAGAAGCAAGCAAGCAACCAGAAAAGAGACACAAGGATTTATAGTGGTTCCCCAAATCTGGGTAGTCCACTCTTCTACCACCCTGGTAGGAATCCACTCAGGTTTTGATCAGGTGACTGCCACCAATGGGTTTTGATAAGGTCCCCAAAAACCAAACCTCAAGTCTTTTGATAAGGAGACTTGCAACCAGGAATGACTTTTGAAGGGAGTCACAACCCTTTATACAGGAGGTGGTGAGAAAGTGATATTATCTTCTCTGTCAACAATCAGAGAGAAGATTCAAGTGGAATGATGTTAGCAGCTTGCTCCCCTGAGATGTATCAGGAAGTTTGGAGCACTGCTTCAGGGTGATAGGCCTTCAATCTTCAGGCCTGGACCAGAGATGCTTCAGGAACTTCTGACTGATAGAGTTTTGTTGTCCTTGAAGTAGTCCTGCAGTGATGTTGAAGAGAAAGACTCTTGATATGACTGGTTGTTCTTCTTCTTCTTATTATTGATGTCTCCTCTGGTCTAGGGCTTCTAATTGTTGTAATCGTGATATTGCCCTTTCTATTTCTTTTCTTTGTGTATCTCCAGTATATCTCACTGTATCAGTATCTCTCTGTATATATATAGAGATATTTCAAATCCTGAGAGCATTAAGTCGTCTTGGAAATTGCTCATTGATTAACTCACTAGACGGCTCATGCTTGATGTCGCTTTGAACGGCTCTTTCCATTAATTCTAATAACTGTAATCTCCAATCATTTAATTCCCCCAACGGTTGAAGATGGTACAGAAATCGTCGACCTGATATGCAAGATAGTCGACCTGAGAAACTGTCTGTAATCGTCGACCTGAGTTCGACGTTCGTCGAACTCAGCTGAAGTTCGTCGAGCTAAAGTAACAACTGATTTCGTCGACCTGAACTTGCTAATTTCGTCAAGCTTCATTCGACGTTCGTCGAACTTCGTTCGACGATCGTCGAGCTGACTTTCTGCCTTTGTGTAAACTGTATTTCTTGGACTTCTTATCTGCAATGCTGGCAAGTTCTGCTGAATGACCTGTCCTGGAACTAATCCTATGACCCATGACTATACATGGTGGGTCAATCTAAGAATCCTAATAGTGTTCCTTGCCCAAATCCAAACTAGGGTTCCAACAATCTCCCCCTATTTGGGTAAGGACACTATTTAAAAAAAACAGATAAAATACAAGTAGAAAAACAATCTCCCCCTAAATCTGGATCAAGAAAATCTGCTGTTGATGTTGATGATCCTTGTCCAAATCTGCATCAGTATAATCTGTTGTTGTTGCTGCTGCTAGAATTTCTGTAGTTGCATTTAGAGGCATCTCCCCCTATTTTGCATAACCATTATTCAACCAATCTCCCCCTATTTACATTTCCTTGCCCAAATTCAGCAGCCACTGATATAGCCTCTGTATTGGCTGGCCTGAATTCTTTTCCTGCAAGAAGATGTTAGGAGCTCTGGACCCAGAAAACCTTGGGTCTTGGTTCTCTTTTATAATAATCAGAAATAAAATAAAGATGTCTGTTTTGAAATTCTGAGTTCGACGAATAAGAGTACTTTCGTCGAGCGGAGTTCGACGAGTGATATTGATGTCGTCGATCTCTGTTCGACAAATGTTGTTTATTTCGTCGAGCACAGATTCTAGAATAGTACAAGACAAAATCTTTGTTCAGAGATCGCCGATCTGAGTTCGACGAATAGGATTGATTTCGTCGATCTCCGTTCGACGAATTATTTTGAACTAAGAATTTCTGAAGATTTATACCTGATGAGAGATCAAGGGTAGAGACTACCTGATCTTCTTCTTTTGATTCACATTCTGGTTCTTCAGATTCTTCAACATAGCTGCTGCGAGAAGCATCTATTGCCATTAGGCAAAATTCTTTTGCTCTTGCTTCTTCTTCATCACTCCAGGATTCAGCTTCAATTATTCTCCCCTTTTCTGATACAGCAGCCATTTCTGTGATGGAGTCCCACATTTCTTTTGCAGATGAACATTCAGAAAGTTTTTCAAAAATGTCATCAGACATTGATTGGGCTAGAATGTTCATTGCTTGAGCATCAGCAATCTTTAGTCTTTTCTGGGCATCTGTCCATTGAGAAGATGGAACAACATTTGAACTTGTTGTTTGAGCTGGACCTGATAAGATGGAATTGAAAATACTTTCATCAATGGAGTTCATATACATTATGATCCTTGTCTTCCATAGTGCAAGCAAGTTTAGATTGCACATAGGGAGTCTGGTGCTTGAAAAATCTGCAATTTGTGCCATGAGAAAACTCAAAAGATTATTAAGATCTACCAAAGGATCTTTTGGTTCAGGTGTTAGCCTGTACAACCAATCAACCTCTAAGGTCTGGTATTTTAACCAACCTGGAGCTAAATTAGTTGAATAACAACCAACCTCCCTCTGATACCAATTGAAAGTCAGTAGATCTTAACAAAATGCTAGAGTAAAGCACAGCACAAAATACAATAAAAAAGTAAAGAAGCAAGCAAGCAACCAGAAAAGAGACACAAGGATTTATAGTGGTTCCCCAACTCTGGGTAGTCCACTCTTCTACCACCCTGGTAGGAATCCACTCAGGTTTTGATCAGGTGACTGCCACCAATGGGTTTTGATAAGGTCCCCAAAAGCCAAACCTCAAGTCTTTTGATAAGGAGACTTGCAACCAGGAATGACTTTTGAAGGGAGTCACAACCCTTTATACAGGAGGTGGTGAGAAAGTGATATTATCTTCTCTGTCAACAATCAGAGAGAAGATTCAAGTGGAATGATGTTAGCAGCTTGCTCCCCTGAGATGTATCAGGAAGTTTGGAGCACTGCTTCAGGGTGATAGGCCTTCAATCTTCAGGCCTGGACCAGAGATGCTTCAGGAACTTCTGACTGATAGAGTTTTGTTGTCCTTGAAGTAGTCCTGCAGTGATGTTGAAGAGGAAGACTCTTGATATGACTGGTTGTTCTTCTTCTTCTTATTATTGATGTCTCCTCTGGTCTAGGGCTTCTAATTGCTGTAATCGTGATATTGCCCTTTCTATTTCTTTTCTTTGTGTATCTCCAGTATATCTCACTGTATCAGTATCTCTCTGTATATATATAGAGATATTTCAAATCCTGAGAGCATTAAGTCGTCTTGGAAATTGCTCATTGATTAACTCACTAGACGGCTCATGCTTGATGTCGCTTTGAACGGCTCTTTCCATTAATTCTGATAACTGTAATCTCCAATCATTTAATTCCCCAACGGTTGAAGATGGTACAGAAATCGTCGACCTGATATGCAAGATAGTCGACCTGAGAAACTGTCTGTAATCGTCGACCTGAGTTCGACGTTCGTCGAACTCAGCTGAAGTTCGTCGAGCTAAAGTAACAACTGATTTCGTCGACCTGAACTTGCTAATTTCGTCAAGCTTCATTCGACGTTCGTCGAACTTCGTTCGACGATCGTCGAGCTGACTTTCTGCCTTTGTGTAAACTGTATTTCTTGGACTTCTTGTCTGCAATGCTGGCAAGTTCTGCTGAATGACCTGTCCTGGAACCAATCCTATGACCCATGACTATACATGGTGGGTCAATCTAAGAATCCTAATAGTGTTCCTTGCCCAAATCCAAACTAGGGTTCCAACAGAGATACTCTCCCACTTCCACATCGGAATCTCCAAGGGAGTCAGCTTGCCACCAGGACTCCCATGGTCGGCTTTCACACGCCTGTAAGTGAAACACTCTGAAACAAATCTGGCTATGTCCTTCTTCATCCCATACCACCAGGCAATCTGCTTTAAATCATGATACATCTTGGTAGACCCTGGATGGTAGGCAACACTAGATCCGTGGGCGTCTCTACACACCATATCCCGGATATCTCCGACTGCGGGGATGCAAAACCTGCCACGATACTTCAAGGTCCCCGCATCATCTATAGAGAAGTCTGATAATTCACCTTTCTCAGCTCGAAGATACAAATGCAGAAGATCGGGGTCGTCCTTCTGATGCAGTCTCGTAAGCACAATCCATGAAGGTTCTGTTACTGCCAAGCTACTCTGCGAATCACAGCTTCCCACAGAAATGTCCATCAAAAGAAACTCTTCCATTAGACGCTCGACGGAAAGATTGAAAATCTTACCTGACTTCCGACTCAGGGCATCAGCCACCACATTTGCCTTGCCCGGATGATACTGAATTTCGACATCATAGTCGGCCACGTACTCCAACCACCGCCGCTGGCGCAGATTCAATTCTTTTTGAGTGAAGACATACTTCAAACTCTTATGATCAGTGAAAATCTTGCACTGCGCGCCATATAACAAATGCCTCCACAATTTCAGCGCATAGATCACAGCTGCAAACTCCAGGTCATGCGTAGGGTAATTCCTCTCGTGAGTCTTTAGCTGTCTTGACCCGTACGCAATCACCTTCCCGCCCTGCATCAAAACACAACCCAGACCGACACGCGATGCATCCACATATATATCATACTCACTACCCTCCGTAGGCAAAGACAAAATTGGAGCCGAACATAGCCTTCTTTTTAGTTCCTCAAAAGCCTTCTCACACTTGCCATCCCATATAAAGGCTACATTCTTCTGCGTCAACTTGGTCAACGGCGCGGACAAGGTAGAGAAACCTTCTACAAATCTCCTATAATAACCAGCCAAACCCAAGAAGCTTCTGATCTCTTTGGGGGTAACAGGTCTTGCCCATTCCATAACAGCAGCGATCTTTTCTGGGTCCACCGATATTCCCTCCTTATTAATCACGTGGCTTAGAAAAGAAACTTGAGGCAACCAAAATTCACATTTGCTCAGCTTGGCGTATAGCTTATGGTCTCTCAGAGTCGCCAAGACCAGCCGCAAATGTCGATCATGCTCCTCCGCATCCCTAGAATACACCAAAACATCGTCTATAAAGACAATCACGAACTTATCTAGAAAATCCTTGAAAACTCTGTTCATCAAATCCATAAAAGCTAAGGGCGCATTAGTCAAACCGAATGACATAACCAAAAACTCAAAATGCCCATGACGAGAGCGGAACGCCGTCCGCGGAACATCTGACTCCCGAATCCTCAACTGGTGATAGCCCGAACGAAGATCTATCTTGGAAAACACGGCGCTACCACGCAGTTGGTCGAACAAATCATCGATTCGCGGCAAAGTGTACCTGTTCTTAATAGTAACCTTGTTCAACTCTCTATAGTCAATGCATAACCTCATCGACCCATCCTTATTTTTAACGAACAGCACTGGCGCACCCCAAGGCGAAAAACTCGGCCTTATAAAGCCTTTTGCCAACAACTCATCCAGCTGAATTCGCAACTCTTCCAGCTCTCGCGGGGCCATCCGGTACGGCGCCTTTACGATAGGATGCGTGCCTGGCTCCAAATCTATCACAAACTCGACATCTCGATCGGGTGGAAGACCGGGAAGATCGTCAGGAAACACATCAGAGAAGTCACACACTATAGGAATCTCTTCCAAACGGGGCACACTAACAATCGACCCTACCAGAGAAACCACACAGGCAAAATAGCCAGAAACAAGCAACTTCCGAGCACGCACCACAGAAATGATTGGAGACTCCTGGAGAGAATATCCATAAACGCTGCCTGGTTGACCGTTGTCTTTGACGAAGTCCAAGCGCTTACCCTTGCACTGGATCACAGCATCGTACCTTGACAACCAGTCCATGCCCAAAATAACATCGAAGTCCTCCAGGTCAATCACCTTCAAATCTGCCTTGGCTAGAAAATCTCCCAACAAAATCGGACAATCGAGGACACCCAGATTCGTAACCACAGAGTCACCAGAGGGGAACTTAATGCAGAAGGCACCACCAACACGATCTAGGCCCAAACTGAACCGCTCCACGAAGGCTCTAGCCACAAACGAGTGGGTAGCGGCGGAATTGAAGAGAACGCGCGCCCAGAGGTTCTTTACCTTAAATTGTCCTACGAATTGCACACGCATCTAAGGCAACAAGCGCTAAAACGAAAACTACAACCAAAAAAAGGAACGTAACGAAATGACTGGGGAGGAGTCGAACCTGAGATGAACTGGGTCGAGGTCTGCGCTTCGTCAGCCGAAAGCACATTCAGCTTCCCATTTCCTTTATCCATTTGCTGAGGCGGTGGCAAAGCCTGGAGGGGAACTGGCCGCAGAATAGGCTGGGTCTGAGGGCACCTTGTCTTGAGATGACCCTTCTGGCCGCACTGAAAACAGACCTTATCTTTTAACCAACAACGGGCAGCCTCATGCCCCTTCCTTCCACACAAGGCACACACCAAGTCTCCCCTGGAAACACCCTGAATCGCGTGCACCTGCTCCTTCTTCTACACTCCCAACCTTTTGAAACACTTCTCAAAGGGGTGGCCGGGCCGGCCACAAAAGCTATAAATCACTTTGACCTTCTTTCTTGAGACAGCATCAGGTTCCTGAGGGCTCTTCCCTCCACCGGGCTTCCGCTTATCCTTCCTTAAAAGCTGGCCTCTATTCTTGGCATTCTCAATTTCCTCAACTCTCAAGGTAGCTTCAACCACGCTGGCATAACTGACTGCTCCATAGGCATTCGCTAACTGCTGAATGTCGTTTCTTACTCCACCTAGAAATCGCTTAACTCGGTCTGCCTCAACACTCACCAGACCCGGAGCAAACCGACTCAACTTACTAAACTCTATCTCATAATCACTAACCGTGAGTTTCCTCTGCTTTAAATGAAGAAAGTCGTTCATTAGCCGGTCCTGCTCGACTGAAGGCAGAAACTTACTTAACAACATCACCTTAAATGACTCCCATGTGCAACCTGCCACTAAGCTCTTTTTCTCCCTCAGCCACCAATTCTTTGCTAAGCCCTTGAGCTGGTAAGCAGCGAGCATCACTCTCTGATCGTACGTAATCCCTGAGTAAGAGAACATCTCCTCAATGGTAATCAGCCAGTGATCCAAAATCATGAAATCTGGCTGCCCATCATAGGTAGGGGGTCTCAGTCGCTGAAACTGGGATATGAACGCCATCTCTGGGGGCACCACAACCAAAGGCACGGGAGGAGCAGGAGGGGCAGGAACAGCTACCCCCTCAGCAGGGTTCTGAGCTCTCGGGGTCTGTCCCGCCACCACTGCTACAAGGGACTGAATCTGAGCCTGCATAGCCACTACCTGCCTCGATAACTCCTCATTACTCTGTCGCAGGCTTTCTACCAACGCATCACTCTGCGTTCCTGACGTCTCACCCTTGGATTGGGGGGTCGATCTCGTCGCAAGACGTCTCGCCATCCTAAAATCGCACAAGCTTTAGACAAAACCTAGCCCATCAGCTAGAGCAAGAGTACCCGGTACAGACAACACACTAAAATATGAACTTCAAATGCAAACACTTGCTCTGGGAGTTGTTTTTACCATGATAATGTTATGCTTAACCTAAGATGGTTCACCACCATCATACTAACTCGGGTGCCTAAACCATGAATGCATGTATTTGTATTTTTTTTGACTCAAAACCATGTGTGTACATATGTCATCTTGCAAATATTTAGCTTGGCACGTTGTGCTTATGAAATGTTATGCTATGCATGATGTGCTATGCATTCTAAAAAGGCCTTAGTGCATGCCATGGGGGCGTACACATGAGAATGTTATGCATCCCATACTACATAACATTCTCATGTAATGAAAAAAGAAAACATGCTAGCCGTATTCATGTGGTGAGGTTATGCATCTCATACTACATAACCCTCACATGTTTCCTCCTATAGTGGATCCATATAGAAACACATATTATGCATCCCATACTACATAATATGCCCCGTATACTTCTTTATGCTCATGAGTGTAGTGTTCGTGCTTTAGCCAAAACGTGCTGATGACATATCGGTGTGTGAATGGTGTGATGCTAACTACTAATGCAGACAAGGGAAAGGTTGCCCGACCTTTTGTCAAGCAACCTCCCTCTGATACCAACTGTCACAACCCGCATTTTCTCACGGTAAAATCGTATCAGAGTAAGAGAAAACACGTGCCGTGATGCCACATCGTGCAGGGGATAACTGCACACGCTCAGGCAAAACTCCAGACGTTAGATTATAAGGAAAATTGTTGATTAAATGTGAAAGAAAAATCAGTTAAGTTGAATGGTCGTATCCCTCGGCACGGTGGATCAGCTAGTCCACAGTTAAAATTATATTTATACGCAGCAGAAAATACTTTGGTTCAATTAAGTTGACACCCTAAATGAGCATAAGTGTCCCCGGGGGACGACTCATGGTATGCACGACCCTAAGGTGAATATAGTAGGTATGATAAAATAGTGTTTTACGTTGAGGAAAAATAGTGCCTTTGGTTTAGAAACATGTTATGCATGGGGTACATATAATAATACTTTTATGTTTTAAAATATCTAACATGCAACCTAGCATAAATCCTTCCCAGAAGCAAGTAACCAACCACAAGTAGGCAAAATCAGCAGTTCAAATTCATATCCAGCATCACAAGAAGCCACTAGTGGGCATCAACAACCTGACACGAACCCACTGGCGAGTATGTATGTCTAAACGGAGAAGTAAAGAACTACATCACAACAAAACGGGGATCAGCTATCTCAGCTACCCTAGAGGCCACCAACAAGCCCCTCCAAAAGAACTAGCCGCTGAACTGGATACAACCTGGACCTGAGGCATTCAAGAAAAGAACACCTCAGCAAGGAAACAATCAAAAGGTAAATAGAGCAACAAATTTATTAGAAAATAAGAAGAAGGGTTTACCAACCCGGCAACAAACTGCAATAAGCAAAAGAAAGGGGGTGACAGTAAGAGGAGAGTACTGTCTAAAGCACAGCAGAGCACACCAAGTGCGAGCAATCAAACCATTATGCCCTACCAAAAGAGTCTGCAATAACAACAAGACATATACATATATGCCAAGAGAAAGGAAAGCATAAACTGGAAAGGGACTAACAGTCCTAACACGTGGGTAAGTGGCAGTGGTCAAACATGGATCTGAATGCATAACCAAAATCAGACCCAAAAAGGGCTAAGGGGTCAAACAGTGGCATCTTTAGGGTCCCAAACACACCAACCCAAACCGGGGCAAAAGGCGATGGCCACAGCTCTCCACATAAAACCACCCCTCTAGAGGCCACCAAAACTCCACCACCTGCCACAACCCAAGAGTCGGCATGCAGAAATTAGCCGAATACCCAATGCCCCCGTAGAGAAAAGTCACACTAACAATCCTAAGAACACACGAACCCAAGGCAAAAACGTCTGGTCCAACCGGCGCGGCCTTGCACGCCTAAAAAGAACCAACCCCGAGTCTACCTGACCCCAAAACAAGCGCAGCACCCAGTGTCGACACGATGTGTCGACACCACGACAAGCCGGTGTCGACACAAGGTGTCGACACAACCGCTGTCAGTGTCGACACCACTATGGCCGATGTCGACACAAGGTGTCGATGCTGCCGCTGCGGGTGTCGACACCAAGTGTCGACACCACTGCGGCCGGTGTCGACACAAGGTGTCGACACTGCCGCTGCGGGTGTCGACACCAAGTGCCGACACCACTGCGGCCGGTGTCGACATAAGGTGTCGACACTGCCGCTGCTGGTGTCGACACCAAGTGTCGACACCACTGCGGCCGGTGTCGACACAAGGTGTCGACACTGCCGCTGCGGGTGTCGACACCAAGTGTCGACACCACTACGGCCGGTGTCGACACAAGGTGTCGACAATGCCGCTGCGGGTGTCGACTCCAAGTGTCGACACCACGACTGGCCGGTGTCGACACCAAGTGTCGACACCACGACTGGCCGGTGTCGACACAACGGTGTCGACACCCCGAGTGGCCGGTGTCGACACAATGGTGTCGACACCCCGAGTGGCCGGTGTAGACACAACGGTGTCGATACCCCGAGTGGCCGGTGTCGACACAATGGTGTCGACACCCCGAGTGGCTACAGGCGCCCGATCCAGCAAACAACCAGAAACGAGAACGAGGTCTCTCTAGGGTACAACATCCATCGACACTAGCAACTACTCGACCTGAACCGAACCAAATCTGTCCCTAATAGACACAATCCCTCAGAAAAAAACTGATATTTAACTGGAACTTTCTACACTAACCACGGCATGATCGGGAACGAACCCTAGCATACACCTAAAATATAAGCAGGAAAAAGATAAAATTAGATCAGAAGAGAGACAAAGATCAACTTTGGCAAGGATGAGGGAACATCACTTACCTCAATACCAGAAAAGCTTGGTCGGCGGCATCCCCCACTCTCGGATCTAGCCGCAGAGCACCAGCAGAGGAGCAGAAAGAATGCAGATCCAGGCGAGGGCAGTCCAGATCCACTCTTGAAATCGAATTCCAACCGGTAAATCTCCAGGAATCGGCGTCCGAATGCTAGGGTAGTCCGGCGTTTCTCTTCCTCTCGCACAGGCGGCGGCTTCTTCCAAGCAGAGAAAAAGAAAGGACAAAAGAACCCAGCCCCAATTCTAACCTAGGACTATATATATACACTGCAATTTAATAATAAACAATCAACATATTAATGACTTACACGCAAGAATCAAAACAGCACGAGGCCCGAAACATCTCGGAAAATGACGAAATTCGCATCGCAGTTAAAAACCCACGCTACTAACACAACCGCGAAGTCGAAATTGGCATTCGACGAACAAAACCCGGGATAACACCTCCCGAAGCCAAAATACAAGCATTCCCTAAGAGGACCAGCCGAGTCATCAAACGAACTCCGGCTAGCTGGGGAATCTTGCTAACAGGCTACAAACAGGCTACATAGGGAACCCTAAGAGCTAAGACCACACTCTAATATGGTAAAAAGCCGGAAATACGCCATCGTAACGCCAGCCAAAGATCAAACAAAACACAGAAATACCGGGGGAGTTACATGTTTGGGCATTATCTAGAAATCTTCATCATCGTCTTCATCGATGACATTTTGGTTTACTCGAAGACAAAGGAGGAGCATGCCGAACATCTGACCTTGGTGCTGAAGAAGCTAAAAGAGCATGCCTTGTTTATCAAGTTCAGAAAGTGCGAATTCTGGCTCCAAGATGCTGCCTTCTTGGGCCATGTGATCAGTGGGGCTGGACTAGCTGTAGATCCGGCCAAAGTGTGTACCGTGAAGGAATGGTCACCCTTGAAGTCAACGACCGATTTATGGAGTTTTCGTGGACTTGGCGGGTATTATCGCAAGTTTGTGAAAGGATTCTCAAAGATTTCCCTTTCTTATAGTACTCCGACAAAGAAAGGTGTGCCATATGAGTGGACACCCCAGTGCGAAGCGGCATTCCAAGAGCTGAAAAATAGACATAACTCCACCCCCATTCGGGCACTTCCTTCTGGGAAGGAAGGATTTCAAGTTTACACTGATGCATCATATCAACGGATTGACGTGATATTGATGCAGCACAGGAATGTGATTGCTTATGCGTCAAGGCAACTGAAGAAGCATGAAATCAATTATCCCGTACAGATTTAGAATTGGGAGCAGTGGTGTTTGCCTTGAAGGTTTGGAGGAACTAACTATATGCCGTCCACTATGAGATCTTTTCGGATCATAAGAACTTAAAGTATGTCCATACACAGAAGGAGCTAAATTTGAGGCAGCGGCAGTGATTGGAGTTTTTATGCGATAATGAATTTACCTTGAATTACAACCCTGGAAAGTAAACTCTGTAGCTGATGTGTTGAGCAGAAAAGTACTAGAGTCTTGCCCTGAGTCTAGATTGATGAGTATGGAAGTAGCTTGGATGCTGGAGTAAATGGCGATCACATTAGTGTATAATGTTCATTCGGAAAGGTATACAGAGTACTTGACAACTATGAGTATAGTCTGTGATATTTGAGGCCGAATTCGGGCAGAGCAGGGAATGGATGTTGCTGTGTCCCCAGTGCTTAAGTCAATTGAAGTTGGACTGCTGACGAGTATTCCCTAAAAGACGGTCTCGTTCATCTCTGTGGCAGGCTTTACATTCCCAAAGGTGGCAAAATTCGGGATGATATCCTGAGAGAGGTACACTGCTCTCAGTATTTAGTACACCCTGGGATTGCCACGATGTTCGCCGACTTGCGGAAGACCATGTGTTGGCCGTGAATGAAGAGAGACATCAAATATTTTGTTATGCACTGTGAGGCCAATCAAAGGGTGAAGGAGGAATGTAAGAGCCCCTGTGGATTATTACATTCATTGCCATCCCTGAGTGGAAGTTAGACGATAACTCCATGGACTTTGTTCACGATTTGCCTCACTCACGCTCCGGGAATTATTCGGTTTGGGTAATCGTGGATGAACTGACAAAGGTAGCCAGGTTTATTCCCATGAGGAACGAGGCTCATGTGGATGTCTTGGCAGGGCTATTTGTGGAGCAGTTTGTACGATAACATGGCGTACTAGAAACAATTGTCTCTGACCGGGACAGTCGTTTTACCTCTAAAGAATGGAAGGTTATACAAGCGTATTTGGGTTCACACCATACCTTCAGCATAGCCTTTCATCCTCAGACGGATGGGCAGTCTGAGAGGACCATCAGAACTTTGGAAGATCTATTGAGGTTGTGTGTATTGGATAGAGGAGAGTCATGGGAAAGGCTCTTGCCTTTCGTGGAATTTTCATATAACGACAACCATCAAGCTAACATCGGGATGGCACCCCATGAAGCACTTTACGGGAGAATTGTTGGACTCCGTTGTTAAGGGTGTAGGATGACGACCCGAACGTTTTGGGGGTTGAATATATGGATGACACCGATGCAGTGGTTAGATTGATACATGACCGCATGCTGGAGGCTCAAGGTCGGCATGCTAAATATAATAATTCAAAGAACCAGATGGTAGAATTTTAAGAGGGTGACAAAGTGTTTCTGAATATCCGACCGATGCATGGAGTGTCACGGGGGCATGGTATGAAGAAGTTGAGTCGAAGATTCGTGGGACCTTATGCTGTATTGGAAAGGATTGGACCTTTTGTCTATCGGTTGGAGCTACCACCAGAGCTAGAGAATTTACATGACATGTTCCATGTGTCATCACTTCGGAAGGCACTATTGCGGTCTGTCAACATGTCCACACCACCGATGGAGCGATGGCAACCGATAGATCTGTTTGACTTAAGCCGGTGTGGATAGTGGGCACCGAGACAAGGAGTCTGCGACGCAAGAGTGTTCCTTTGGTAAAGGTGTTGTGGTCAAATCATGGGAAAGAATAATTCACTTGGGAGCCGGTGGACTTGATGGGGAAGCAATATCCGGAGTTGTTTCTTCAAGGTAAATTTTAAAAGCATATTTCATTTCATTTCATGTTTTTCTCTACCCACAACCTTAGCCTGATTCCGGGAATGAAATATTTTATTTTGTTTATAGGATTTATGATGTCCCAACTCGCTCCAGACCCCCCGCCCCCCTCACGTATTCTGAGTTAAGATGATTGACTCAGGTTTGGGGGCCTCGAGTGCGTTGAGTGGACTCAACGCAGTCAGCTCCATTTAACTTAGAAAATATCTGGTGGGTTAAGGTGTTGAGAGCGTTGAATGGACTCAACTCTCTCGACGCCAATTGAATTAGAGATTATTAACGGGATTGACATCGAGAGTGTTGAGTGGACTCAATGCACTCGATGCCATTTGACTAAGAAAACTCGGCGGATTAGGCGGCGAGAGTGTTGAGTGGACTCAGTGCTCTCGACGCCATATACAGCTTCTGGCATTTGAGGAGTTGAGAGCATTGAGTGGACTCAATGCTCTCGACGCCATATAACTTAGTTCATGCTAGTCGGGTTGAGGCATTGAGAGCGTTGAGTGGACTCAACGTTCTCGATGCCACATGACTTAGAATGCTTCCGGTTATAAATTAGGTAATGTCGTCAAACCCATAGAAGGGCATAGGTAGTGACACGGGCGTGTACCTACCTGTGTGTCACTCTAGTAGATTTTATGCCTTCTTGATGATTTTTCCAGTTAAGGACACGACTAGTGACACGGGCGTGTCCCTACCCGCGTGTGCCCAATCCAAGACTACCCTTGTCATGGGTAGTCACTAGGGCCCGATGAAAATCGTCGAGCAGGGCCGGATGAAAATCGTCGAGCAGGGCCTGACAAAAATCGTCACGCAGGGCCCGATGAAATGTCGAGCAGGGCTCGACGAAAGTCATGCAAAATTCATGGAATGTGATAAGTCTGCCTTGGCAAATTTTTGGCCTTGTTTCCCGGAAATTTTGGTAATTGCGCCAAATCGACTTAAAAGGGCCGCGTCTTTTCAAAATGACTAATTTAAAGCAATGTCTCGCGGTCCAATGTCAGGCCGACACATGGTGAGGCAGTTACCCTAATTTCTCACTATAAAAAAGGGAGAAAACACAAGCCTTCTTTGTTTTGTATCGCCTTCCAAGACATTGCAGTGAGAAACTGTCGGAGAGTAAAAGATTGCTGGAGCCGACCTTCTTTTTCGTGAAGAACGAAGACTAACCAAGGAGAAGAAGATGTTGCCAATAAGGGTGACAAGATCCATGGTCGGAAACAGTGGAAATGCCAAAAATGAGGTAAGATTCCTACCCTTTTCCTTTGTTTTAGATCTACAGTTATTCCTAGGAGAGATATCGACTTAAAAGAGTCTTGATTTGTGAGATGAAGGTTCCTAGAAAGAGACCATGCTAGTACTTGTGTCCTAGGAATTAGAGTCTTCAACCTTTCCTCACTTCAAATGTAGTTTTTATGTTGGTTTTATGAAGAGAATTGTACTTATGAGGGTGAATAAGAGAGGATAAATTCTGGATGTTATTTGGAAAGTTCATTTGGAGCAATAAGACGAACCAATGACGTTCGATCTGCTTTAAGATGCGCGCAGAAATCTGTTTTTTTGCGTACAGCAACCTTCGAGGCCGTTTTCAGACATGATACCGCCAGATCTGGTCATTCGACTAAACACGAAAGTCGCAGCCCTTGGAAATACCTTTCCAACTAGTCATTATACGCCTCTACTGGATTCCTGTAGCCTCGGGAATCCCCATTTGAATTTTTTGTACAACAATCTTTCCTGCATATATAGTTCTCGTGTTCGTTATGTATTGTCTTTGGGTTTGGGTTTGGGTAGAGAGATTGTAGCACATTAACATTAATGTTTTGTTGAATTTAGTCTACAAGTAATTGTGTTAAAATATGTTATTGACATTTATTGGATAGATCCCTAAGGAACAAATGGTGTAGTAATGTGTACTTGATCGAGGTGATTTGGTGGAGGTTAGTGAATGAATGGATTGACGAGTTGAAATTGTAGGAATGACTTAAATATATGAATCGTTAGGGATGTACTTGATAATGGTAATACAATGAATAATGATGAGGTTCACTTGAAGTTTGCGGTACATAACTTGTAGTAATTATGATGAACAAATGTTGGTGAATATGCGTGGAGTATCATTATGTTGATGGTGAACCCTTGGTGTGCTCTGATGCAAGAAAACGTGGAAGGATTGAAAGTGCGTGAGTGTTGCCGTACCGAAATTATGTATTGGTAAGGGGGCTCGATGTGGATCGCATATGTGAAATGCATGTGGTGTGAGTTGACATGTGGTGTCGTAATCCCGGGTTTAGGATAGTGTGGCCGGTCTACGGGCTCGCCAGTCGTCACACCGACGAGAGTTGACAAATACATTTTGGGTGGTTGGGTTTTCTCATCGGTGCTCATTCTCGAGGCTCCTTCTGTGCCAAGTGGTCGGTTGGGCTTGGTCCTCGTGATTTTTCCGAGGCTCCTTCTGGATCACAACATAGGACAGTTTAGGGATTGGTTCTTAGTGCACATCTACCCGAGACTCCTGCTGAGCCGTAGTATGCATGTGAGCTTCGCTATTATGATCTTAGCATTGGGGTGTATGGAGGCCTAGGCCAGGTAGTGTGGATGTTAGCCTAGTAGTGGAGATGCCCACTCTAATGTCACCGCCTGACCATGACGGTTAATGCCTGAGAGATTAGCTACCTGCTCGAAAAGTGGGAACTACAATTCTGTGTTGACATAGCTGTTGCACGTACATGATCATGGGTGAGTCATTGCATTGTATTCATATCATTACATACATTACATACAAAAGATCCTCATCGTATAAGTTTGTATGAGCACTCCTATACGATGAGTTACTTTATTATTAAGCCGATCCTTAACTTATAGGTTTGCATGGTATTTCTTATAAGTTAAGTTACTTTCCTGTTGTAGATGTATATTCTTAGATGGATTGACATAGCTTGAGTACAATTGCTAGAATAGAATGCTGATAATATTGCTATACATTACTTCTATTACTACTCATGACTTGTATACTTACTCCACCTGTTTGTACTACTGTCTTATTTATTTATATTGTAGCCTTGTTCTTTTCTCTTCCCGATGCCGAGGATGCGCCAGGGTAGTGGATGTGATAGCCACTTAGTATTCATGACTAACAGTTGCTACGTCTTTCTTTTTAGGAGGAAACCCCGTAGACAGAGCAGCAGCAGGATATTCAGCAGGACAACCTCGCTAGGATGACAGGGCCCGAAGGGACGGTGTTGTCGCTACCGTTAGTGACTGATGTTAGTTTTTGAGAGACTCATGATGTAGCCCCTTTGGGCAAGTTTTACTCGTACTCTGATATTATAGAAGCATTTTGATGCTTCTTTTATTTGATGTACTTTTGTACTATTTTACTTATATGTGGATGGACTTCTATGAAAGATATGGTATACCACTGATACCAATATAGGGGATAGATATGATTTACTCTAGAGGGGGGAGGGCGTGAATAGAGTAATTAAAATTTCTGGATATTTTGATTTATATCAGAGTATTAAAATAGGTGATACTATAGTATTAATATAGACAGAAAAACAGTAAGCTAATCTACTCTATCACAGTAACCTATGCAATCACAGTAAAGCAAGAGCAACACAGAAAATGATCAAGCAGACGACACAATAGTTTTATAGTGGTTCCCCAAACTGGGTACATCCACTCTTCTACCACCCTGGTAGAAATCCAGTACCACGTTTTTGATCAGGTGACTGCCACCGCAAGATCTATTTCCAGAGAGATCTCACAACCCTTTGAGCTTTTGATCATGTGCACAAAAACCAAGAATAAACTTTTGAAGGGAGTTAATGAACCCTTTATATAGGAGGTGAGAGGTGATGTTGTCTTCTCTTTCTCTCATCAACAGAGAAGGCTATTGGAGAAAACTGGTGGTTTTCTGCACAGAGAAGAAGCAGATGATCTTGTGCATGTTAATGTAATTCTTCTCTTGTTGTCTATCTGCTGAAAAGAGAAAAAATCTCTTCTATATTCTCTGTCGAATTCTCCTTTGAATTTTTAATTTCAAAGTCATTAATAGCATATTGCCTGGAGAATGAAATTCGGATGGAGAATATTACCTTTATTGAGTTTCCCAACAATTACAATAAATTAAGCAAGTAATTAACCCTGATGAAGATCATAATTAATGCTACCAATAACGACTATATTCAAGAGAATATGTGCATTAATTACTCAGAAAATTACTGCAAAATAATATATGGAATAAGGACAGAAAATTATGAAAAACTCTAAGTCTGGCGCTGGACAGAAATCGTCGAGCTCTGATCAGATTTCGTCGACCGGAGATCCAAGTTCGTCGAGCTGATAAATCTTGTTCGTCGACCTGCGCTCAGCGATCTGCATTCTGCGAATGTCCTGCCAATTCTACGATACAAGTTCATCGAGCACGGAATCTGTTTTCATCGAGCTGAGTTCAGAGAACATAAACTGTTGAAGTTGAACACCAGACTTCATCGATCTGAGCTTGAATATCGTCGAGCTCAACTCAGAGAATGATTTCAAAGTTCTTCGAGTAGAGTATGACGATCGTCGAGCTGAGTTCGACGAACGTCGAACTTATATACTGAACTTTAATTTCTTCTATGTCTTGAGTCCACTGAGGTCTTTGTTGGCTGGTCCATTAAGGTTGAACATAATGGCTTAGCCTAAACTCTAAGACTCAAATACTTGACCCTGACTATACAATATGGGTCAAACTTATCCTAATTAGTGAACCTAGCCCAAATCCAAACTAGGGATCCAACAATTTCCCCCTATTTGGGTGAGGTTACTAATAATAACAAAGGAAAATAATTACAAAGCAAAAATAATATATCTGGCAGAAAATTCAAAAGTATCCAGCAAATATGTACATAGTTGCTTTGTGACAGTATAAACAAATTGAGTTCAGAAATAAAAACTAAACAAAATGTTCACTTGTTCTTCTTTGTCTTTCCTTTATCAGCTTTTTCAGAACTTTCAGAGAGCTGCCTGAACTTAATTTCTCTGTTGGGATTGGCTTCTTCTCTTCTAGACATTGTCATATCAGCAGCTCCAATGATGTTGACAGAGGTAGCTCTTGGTACTACAGCCTTTAGATGCAAATGCATGTAATCATCTACATTGAAAAACTTATTAGGTTTATCATAACTTTTCAGTTCTTCTCTCCTATAGGAAGACATGATAGTACACTGTGATGGATCCTTGCCTTCCTTTTTAGCTTTATTAATGATGGAGAGTCCAACAAGTTCTTGAAATATGGCCATTCTTGCAGTGGTTTCTTGTTCAGGATCTACAAAAGGAATTGGTGGTGATTCTGACCTTTTTGGACTATTATCTTTTCAACTTTATCAATTTCAGATACTCTTTGTTGCTTGTCAGGTTTCTGATGAAGATATTATTTTCTGATGCTTGAAGACCGTCTCTACTGACTACTCTCTTGGAATTGAGATCTGGAAGATCTGCCGCGTTGTCTTTGATAAGTCTGAGTATAGGAGGTGGATCTTTGAGAGATATTTCCTGATGCACCTGCAGCTGGAGGAGGAGGAGGAGGACCTCTCCAATTACTTTGAGAAAAAGGAGGAGAGTACCTTCTGCTTTTCTTCCTAGCTTTCTGCTCATTTTTAGACAACCACCTTCATGAAGGCATCCCTGGGTATGGTGTGATCTTTTGAAGAATATAGTAGGGAGTGTTTGCATTTGGATTTGGCTTTGTAATAGCTTTAGCTAGAGCTTTTCTTTTCTTGGCAACTTTCTTTTTTTAATTTTGAATCATCAGACTCATCAGAGTCTACATCATCATTTTCATCATCAAATTATCCTTGTGGATTGTCATATAAGGTATCAGGTGCTTTCAAAATATCTTTGAAAATTTGTTTCTCAGCCTGAGGCTGTACTGAAAGTTCTGCAACTTCTGATGGAGAAATAATAGTTTCAAAAATTGATTTATTCTCTTCTTCTATGTCAGCAAGAATAATATCATCTAGATTGGGTAAAGTACTATCATCCATCTTATAAGTAGGAGGAGAGATAGACTTTGGAGGAGAAATAGCCTTAGAGACTGATACTGGTTCAAGAACACTCTCAATCATATGTTCTTCTGTGAACACTGGAGCAGCAAAACTGTACTTGAGTTGCTTAGCAACTGCAGGACTTATTGGGGCAGTATAAGCTATAATAGATTTGGATTGCTGTGAGAAAACTTCTAGAAGATGATTCAGATGAACTGTATCAAAAGAATTTAATAACTAAAATAAATTAACTGTGGAATTGATAATATTATCACCAACAGTAATAATCTCTACAGTTTCTATATCTGCATCTGTACACAACATATCAAAATCAAAATCAACATCAACTGCTAGAACTGCTAGAACTTTTGTATCTGGATCTACATCTGCCTGCACCACTGATGTATCTGCTGCTGCTGGAGGAGAGGAAACTGGAGCTTCTTCATTGAGTATCTCCACGTTCCCGGTTTCAGAGGGTCCTGAAGCCAGGCCCCCAGAAGAAGGGACAGTAGAGGCAGCGGAGATGATGGCAAAAATGGATGCAATAGAGTCAGCAAGAGATTTAATGGCCTAGGCTATAAGATTTGAGATGAGGGGAGTGAGTAGTTCTAGAAGAGATGGAATTGAAGGGGAATCCATTTCCATGAACGTAGAGGGTGTCTGAGTTGATACATGGAGGATGGATGATGAAGGGAAATTGGTGATGTCTGGCATTGGTTCATCATGAAGAGATGGAGAATTGATGGGAGATGAGAGTAGATTAAAAGATGGAAGAGATGAAAGGTTATGGAAGGGAATGTCATTCAAATGAGGTGGAAGTGGAGATTGAGGTGGTGTAGTGTGTTCTGGAGATGGAACTGGTGTTGGTAGATGTTGAATTTGTGTGGTTTGATGCTCAGAAGATGGAATTGGTGGAGTTGGTTGATGTATAGGGGATTGAATTGGTGTGGGAGTATGAGTTGGAGAAGAGGATGGTTGTTGAGGAGGTGTAGGTATTTATGAGGATGGAATGCTAGTGGAGGGGACAACGTTTGGAGGTGGATGATCAGCTATTGCAGCTCTGGTACCCTCAGAACCTCTGGAAGAGGTGGAAGCCTTAGATGGCTTTGAGATAGTCCTCTCCCACCTTCCAAACAAGGCACAAGTAAGCCTTTTGGAAGCATTGATGAATATGGTCTGAGTGACCAGGGATTTAGCAGCTTTCTCCTGTAGCAATATTCCCAGAATTCTTCCAAAACAGACTTCTTTCTTATTATTCTTCTTCTTTATTAAATCAAACAGTAGTTTTGCCCAATTAATAGATTTCTTCTCAACTAGAGCACTCATCACTTGAAACTGGTGTCTGGTGATATAGTCGTGGGCGGTGTGTTTGCCCAATAGAACTTCCCGACAACATCAACAATAAATTTATATTCAGACGACAAATTCTTCTTCAGTTGTTTATTAGGGTTTTCTCCAGCATGACCCATTTTAATCAACATGTTATCATACTCAACACTATCCTTTTCTATAGCTTCATTACCATTTATCAAACTGAAAATATTAGATAATACGGTGGGGGTTAGAGAAATCTGATTACCGGATATAGTCATAGTTATTGTATATGCATCTGGAGTGGTGGAATTGAACACCCATTCTCTTATCTCTGTCGCTGCGATCTTGATTCTGTTGGTCATGAAGTTCGTCAGATTCTGTTCCTCAAACAGTTTCTATATATCCAAAAATATCTAGTCTGAATGTTGTAAGGATTCAAAATCGATATCGAATTCCATATCGAACTTCATCGCTGCCAGAGAGCTTGCTGGAATCGCTATTGTTCGATTGCAAAGGAAAATAGAGAGATCAAGTGCAAGGGGAACAGAAAGCGCGGGACGGAGCTCGAAGAAAACCTAGATATACGGTTTTCATAATATGAAGCGGCAGACTCCGTCTGACAAAAAATCAAAAAACTTCGATCTGCGTTCGACGAAATATTTTATTTACAAAAGAGATTGTCGATCTCAGTTAGAAGAAGGGAAAACAATTCGTAGATCTCAGGTCGACAAAACATTTTCATAAGCAATATCGTCAATCTTCGTTCAACGAATAGAACTTCACACACAGAGAGTTCATCGATCTCAGGTCAACGAATTTCTCAAGAATTGTTCTCAGTTCGTCGATCTCCTTTCGACAAACTGTGGCAAATTCTTCGACCACAGACAGAAAATTAAATTAATGCATCTTCATTGATCATACCTAGCTGATTCATAAAGAATAGAGGTTTCTTCTCATCCAAGGGTTTGGTGAAGATATATGCCTTTTGTAAATCAATAGAGACAAAGGTGAGATTAATTTTTTTTTGTCTACACATTCTCTAATGAAATGATGTCTTACATCTATATGCTTAGTCCTACTATGATGCACTGGATTCTGTGCAATAAAAATTGCACACTTATTAACATACAATAGAGTTGAATTATTTAAGTTGACACCATAGTATAGGAGCTCGTTTTGAATCCACAACATCTGTGAACAACAACTACCAGCTGCAATATACTCATCTTCTATTGTTGAGGTGGACACAGATGTTTGCTTCTTGCAAAACCAAGACACTAGCCTATCACCAAGGAACTGACATGTCCTTGATGTACTCTTTTTATCCACTCTACATCCAGCAAAGTCAGCATCAAAGTATCAAGATAACTCAAATTCGGACTCAGTTGGATACCAGAGTCCTAAATTAGGGCAACTTTTTATATATCTCAAAATTCATTTTAGAAAAATAGGGTGAGACTCTTTAGGGTTCACCTGGAACCTAGCATAAAGGCATGTATCAAACATAATATCTGATCTACTTACTATAAGATATAATAGGGACCCAACAATGGCCCTTTACAATTTCTGATCTACAGGTTTCCCGTGTTCATCAAAATCAATTACAACATTGCTAGCCATAGGTGTTTTCTTTGCTGAAGCATCAGCCATCCCAAACCTTTTAATCAGCACCTTAACATATTTAGATTAGGATAAGATGATCTTATAAGGTGATTGCATCACTTGGAGTCCAAGGAAGTAGGAGAGCTCATCCATGCTACTCATTTCAAACTTTGAATGCATAAGGTTGGAGAACCTTTTGCATAGTTTGGAATATGTAGAAACAAATATGATATCATCTACATATATTTGTACTAACAATATTTTATCATGATGATGCTTAATAAATAAAGTCTTATCCACTACGCCTCTGGAAAATTTATGCTCTAAGAGAAAGCTAGCTAAGGTTTCATATGAAGCTCTTGGAGCTTACTTTAGACCATAGAGAGGCTTATGCAGTTTGAAAACATAAGATGGATGAGTAGGAGAAATAAAACCTGGTGGTTGTTCGACATAAACCTCTTCTTTAAGTTCACCATTTAGGAATGCACTCTTGACATCCATCTGTTAAACCTTGAACTTCTTGTAGGCTGCATAGGCTAGAAAAAATCTAATTGCTTCAATCCTTGCAACTGGTGCAAATGTCTAGTCATAGTCTATGCTTTTCTCTTGTCTCTATCCTTGAGCAACTAGTTTGGCCTTATTCCTTATGATAAGTCCTTGAGCATCTAGCTTATTTCAAAATACCCATTTAGTTATAATGATTGGGTAGTCTTTGGGTCTTGGAACTAAATCTCAAACTCTACATCTCTCAAATTGGTTGAGCACCTCTTGCGTTGCAATAATCCAGCATGGATCTTGCTCAACATCTTTAATAAATTGAGGCTCAGTTTGATATATGAAGCAGGCATGCATCATGTCCTGGTGGAGTTGATGCCTTCTCTACACACCAACTGAAATGTCTCCAATCACTTGCGATATATGGTGATCTCTATATATGACAAATTCAGTAGGAGGAGTTGGTTGATTAACAGCTTGGGGAATTAATTCCTCTTGTGGAGTTAAAATAGCTGTTGGAGAAAGTTCAGCCACTTCCAAACTTTCTTTTTCAATCTCTTCAGCAATTTGTGGAGAAGGATGGCTAACAGCCTCATTGGTGAGGGTCAATTCATCCAATTTCTCACACAAGTGAGGTACCTGCAAAGTCTCTCTGGTAGAAGGAATATTCTCCATGTAAAACATGTTATCTCATCAAATGAAATATGAATAAATTCTTCTATTTTAATGGTTGATTTATTATATACCTTATAAGTCTTGCTTACTTGGGAATATCCAATAAAAATTCTCATTTCAGCCTTGGCTTCAAACTTTCTAATGTGTTTCTTATTATTATTGTGAATATAATAAATGCAACCAAAATTTTTGGAATAATCTACTTTAGGTTTCTTCCCTTTAAGTAGCTCATAAGGAGTCTTATTCTTGAGCTTGTGTATCAAACTTCTGTTCAGTACATAATTTGTTATGGTCACAGCCTCTGCCCAAAAGGATATGGGCAAGTGAGCATCGGCAAGTAATGTGCCCGCAGATTAAATTAAGGTTCTATTTTTCCTTTCAGCCACCCCATTTTGTTGAGGAGTTCTAGGTGCTGAGAAGCAGTGCCTGATACCTTCCTTCTTATAGAACTCTTGCATAAGAAGAGACTCAAACTCAGTTCCATGATCACTTCTGATCAATGCAACTTGAGTAGAGTACTCAATCTATATGTTCTTAAGAAAATCTTTAAGAACCTTGAAGTTATCTGACTTATATCTCAGAAAGAATACCCAAGTGAATCTTGAGAAGTCTTCTACAATCACTAAAGTATATGATTTCCCTCCTAGGCTTTGTACAACAATAAGACCAAAAATGTCCATACGTAGCAAGTACAATATTCTAGGTGAGTCACTTTTATTTACAGATTTAAAACTATTTTTAGTTTATTTGTCTAACTGACAAGTCCTTCAAAGGCTTTCCTCCTTGTAGCGGCAAGAAGGAAATCCTCTAACAAGTTTTTCCCTATAGAGTTTAGCAATTTTTTTCAAGTTAACATGTCCTAATCTCATATGCCAAAGGTCATTATTGTTACTAGTTTGATTAAATAAATATATTTCAGATTTTACAGACTTAAAGTTAACTATGTAAATGTTTTCTACTCTAGTGCCAGTCAATACTACATGGTTATCTACTAAAGTAATAATACAGGAAGTTTTATTAAAGGATACCTGAAACATTTCATCACATAACTTACTTATGGATATCAGATTGTGCTTCAGTCCACTTACATATGCTACATTCCTTAAGGTGACTACTCCAATTTTGACCTTTCCATATCCTTCAGTCTAGCCATAATTGGAATCACTAAATATTATTTTAGGTCCTAACTTTGACTTATAGTTGATTAGATTGTCCTTATTTCCAGTCATGTGTTTTGAACAGCCACTATCAAGATACCATTGTTGCTCTGTGGTGGGATAGACTTTCCCATTCAATAAAATAGATTAGTTATTCTTGACCAAGGTTACCTTGGGTCCTTATTTCTTCACATAATTAAAACTGGAGATATAAGAATATTCAGGTTGACATTTATAACCTAAAGGATGATATCTTCTAGGTGGAATAATCCATTGATTAAATTGATTAATGGAAGATCTTGGTTGATTATGAGTTTTAGCAAAATTAAAGTTTTTGTTAAAGTGAACTGGGTTCGACGAATTCAAGTAAGTTCGTCGATCTGAGTTCGATTAATGGGGATGAGTTCATCAAAATCCACTTAGAGAATGGAAGAATTCATTCTCTGGGCCCCAAAATTGTCGATCTCGGTTCTACAAACCATACTGGTTTCGTCGATCGTAGTTCAACGAATAATTATAGTGGAAATTTGCGTTCGATGTTCATCGACTTGAGTTCGACGAACTATACATATTTCATCGATCAGAGTTCGACAAAATTTGTTGAACATTGTTAAAATTACGACTTTTCTTATTCTTTTTCTTATTATTTTGTTTTAACTCAGTTTGTTTAACATTATTATTATATATATTTTCTTTTCCTTTTTCTGAAACAAATTTTATTGGTGTTGACAATATATTTTTCTGGATCAGTGGGGGTTGGCTTAATGAAGCACCCAAGCTAAGCTTGTCAGTTATTTTGGTATTCAGTGTGCTTGTGATATCCATCAACATGATACTTCTCCCATTTAGGGATTCTTCAAGTTACCTTGCCTCAGCTAATTCAAATTTTAGTGAGATGATTTGTTCATTTTCTAGAGTTAACTCATCTTTTAGTTTAATGTTTTCATAAATCAAGTTTTCTTGATCAGACAATTTTTCCCTAAGAACTTTAAATTCTTTTTCAAAAGTAATTAAATCTATACAAAAAGATTTAAATTCAATTTTAAAATTATCTGAATTATAATCAAAAGAAGGTAGTACCTAATCTGCCTCAGATTATGATTCTTCATTATCTGACTATTCAGCCTCAGATTTGCGGCTTGAAGCATCAATGGCCATCCGGAAAATCTCTTTTTCCTTTGCTTCTTCTTCATCTTCACTAGAGTTAGAAGATGAAGATTCTTCTTCAGTGGCACTCCAGGTCTCAACCACAAAAACTTTCACTTTTCTCTTATGCTTGCTGGAGGAAGGCTTGCAGTAGTGATGCTTTCTTGTTTATTTTTCTCTTCTTCTTTCCTTCTTTTGGTTCTCAGGACACTCTAAAATAAATTGTCCTGACTTCCTGCACCCAAAATAAACAACCTCTTTAGTGGTTGTCTTGTCATACCTTGGTTTATCATCTTGATTTGATGACTTTCTTATGAAGTCCTTCTTTATCATCTTGTAGAATCTCTTGGCTCAGAGACTCAGGAGTTCTTCACTTGCTGTTGGACCTTCTGTTTCTTCTAAAGCTTTGAAGGCTATGTTCTATTCATTTCTTGTTGCTGGAGGAGTCTTCTGCTCTAGAGCTTCTCTTGACGTTATCAATTGTTCATATGACTTGAGCTTTCCCAGAAGAGATTCAGTGGAAATCTCATTAAGACTTCTGGGCTCCATGATTGGCTATATTATAGAATCCCATGAGCTTAGGAAGCACATGAGGATCTTATCATTCACTTTAGTTAGAGTGATGTCCTTATCCAGAGTCTTCAGCTCATTTATGATTGAGCTTATTCTGTTGTACATATCACTAACAGACTCTGATTCTTCTTTCTTGAAGTTTACATACTGTGAGATGAGAGTTGATCTCCTGTCCTTTCTTTCATATGCTGATCCAGTAACCATCTAGTTGAGAGAGTCCCATATGGCCTTGGTAAATGTGCACTCAGCCACTTTTTGGAATATGTCATCTAACATAGTATATGTTATGATGTTCATGGCCTTTGCATCTGCTATTTTGGCCTTCTTTTGAGTATATGTCCACTCATGTGGTGGAACAACATTTGTACTTGAAGATGTAGTAGCAGCTATAGGTTGAGGGGGACCTGTCAAAATAAAATTATATATGTCTTCATCAATAGAATTCACGTAAACCCAAATTGTTGACTTCCAGATGGAAAACTTATTTAAGTTGCACACTGGAGGTCTGGTGCTTGCATAATCCTGGTTCTGTACCATACTGTGAAATAAGCAGAAAAGCTAAGGATATAGAAATCAGATCTATCAAGGATCTTTTGGTTCAACTATTAGCTTGTACAACCAAAGGAACACCCCTCTGATACCAATTGAAAGATATGGTATACCATTGATACCAATATAAGGGATATATATGATTTACTCTAGAGGGGGGTGAATAGAGTAATTAAAATTTCTGGCTATTTTGATTTATATCAGAGTATTAAAATAGGTGATAATATAATGGTAATATAAAAAAGAAAAATAGTAGGTTAATCTACTCTATCATAGCAACCTATGCTATCATAGCAAAGCAAGAGTAATATAAAAAATGATCAACCAAACGACACAAGAATTTTATAGTGGTTCCAAAAACTGGGTACATCTACTCTTCTACCACCCTGGTAGGAATCCACTAGCAGGTTTTGATCAGGTGACTGCCACCATAAGATCTATTTTCAGGGAGATCTCACTACCCTTTGAGCTTTTGATCAGGTGCCCAAAACCCAAGAATAAACTTTTGAAGAGAGTTAATAAATCATTTATTTATGAGGTGAGAGGTGATGGTGTCTTCTCTTTCTCTAATCAACAGAGAAGACTAGTGGATTGTTGTTGTCAAAGGCTCCTTCCAAAATCACTTGGAGCCCTGCTTAGGGTGTAGGTCTTCTGCCTTGTCTTGAAAAGATATCCAGGAACTTCTAACTGATTGAATGATTGTTGTCCTTGAATGTTCCTGGTGAGAAGTTGAAGAAGACTCTTGATCTTTGTTTGTTGTTCTTCTTCATTCTTCAATAAGCACAAGGAGAAAACAGGTTGTTTTCTGCACAGAGAAGAAGTAGATGATCTTGTGTATGTTTCTGTAATTCTTCTCTTGTTGTCTATCTACTGAAAAGAGAAAAAAAAATCTCTTTTATATTCTCTGTCGAATGCACTTTTAAATTTTGAATTTCAAAACCATTAATTGATGATTGCCTGGAGAATGAAATTCGGCTGGAGAATATTGTCTTTAATGAGTTTCCCAACTGTCCTAATAAATTAGGCAAGTAATTAACCCTGATGAAGACCATAATTAATGTTGCCAATGATGACTATATTAAAGAGAATATGTGCATTAATTATTAAGGAAATTACTGCTAAATCATATATGTAATAAGGACAGAAAATAAGGAAAAACTCAAAGTCTAGCATTGGACAGAAATCGTCGAGCTCTGAAACGATTTCGTCGACCGGAGATCCAAGTTCGTCGAGCTGAGAAATCCTGTTCGTCGAACTGCACTCAGCGATCTGCATTCTGCAAATATCGTGCAAATTTTGAGGTCCAAGTTCATCAAGCATAAAATCTGTCTTCATTGAGCTGAGTTCAAAGAACATAAACTGTTGAAGTTGAGCACCAGACTTCGTGGATCTGAGGTTGAATATCGTCGAGCTCAACTCAGAGAATGATTTCTAAGTTCGCCGAGTAGAGCATGACTATCATTGAGGTGAGTTCGACGAACGTCGAACTTATGTACTGAACATTGATTTCTTCTAAGTCTTGAGTCCACAAAGGTCTTTTGCTAGCTGGTCCATGAAGGTTGAACCTAATGGCTTAGCCAAAACTCTAGGACTCAAATACTTGACCCTGGCTATACAATATGGGTCAAACTTATCCTAATTAGCGATCCTAGACCAAATCCAAATTAGGGATCAAACATTCTGTTTTATATTCTTGGTTGGGTTGGTATTGGTTGACATTGGTTATAGCCGGTAGGAGAGGCATCTTGTGGTACATGTTAGCCTGTGTGCTAATGCTACCGCAAGGCGGCTGTTCTAGGTATAATACTCCCTTCGTGCCGTGTTTTGTATTCCAGGAGGGCGGTCTTACAAATGGTATCAGCTTGCTACAATCCTGAACTAAAGAATTCACTCAACAATGGTGCCACCGCCATTCGATTAGTCAGTTTGGGGACAAATTGACTTAGCGGAAGCAGTAGAGTGCCCATATGTAATTCACACTAAGTTTGTCCAACTTTGACCTTAAGATTAACCAACCTGACCTTAATATTGTATCTTACGTGTAGATCCCAATGCATGCTGAGCCAGTGTAGGGCACTCCCACCCCATCCATACCCGCATAATTTCAGCAATAAGAGCTAGGACAGACACTAACAACTATCTTTGATGCCTTCAGGTCACAGCAAGCCCCTGTACAACTACAAGCACCAGGCTCTAATTGGTTGAAAACCATCTGAGTTCCTCCCCTCCTGCCTACCTTGGGACGGAGTCAGCAGTGAGTACGAAGGAATGGATCGACACCAAGCAGGAAATGTTAGCGGGAATTAGATGTCCGAGCAATATGGCTGTGACCCTGGTAGTGACACTTCTGGAGCTGCATGCAAAAAGATGGTGGACGTCTCTCATGGGCTCCACCATCCAAGGAAGATTATACATGAATATTAGTTGGTGCGAGTTTTCAGAAGCTTTCTTAGAGCACTTTATCCCATCGACTTCTCGAGATGAACTTGAGGAAAGGTTCATGTTGGGTCCGGCATTCCCTCACTTGACCAGTGACACTCTGCTACTTATTTAAGAAATTAAGTAGCAATCTTTCAAACAGTCTGGGCTTTTGGAACAGTTGGGTATGCACTTGAACCTATATTTGGTAGCAGAGGAGGTTACGGGTTGAAGACTGGGGAAGGCGCTATTAAATCATGATTTTTCCCTTCTACCCCACCTCTGAGTTGTGTGGGCCATGTGGTAAGTCCACCTCTTATCTAGGAAACTATGGACATGTGGTAACCCCACCTCTGAGCCGTGTGGGCCATTTGGTAACTCCACCTCTGTGCAGGAAACTGTGTACATGCGGTAACCCTACCTCTAAGCCATGTGGGCCATGTAGTAACTCCACCTCTAAGCCGACGGTTTGTGCTGGACGCCGGGGGGGATTGTTTGGTCCGGCGTTCCTTCAGTTGACCCGTGGCGCTCTGCTACTTATTTAAGAAATTAAGTAGCACCCTTTCCAACAGTCCGAGTTTTTGGAACAGTTGGGTATGCGCTTGATCATATGTTTGGTTTCAGAGGAGGTCACGGGATCGAGCGCATACCCAACTGTTCCAAATGCCAGGACTTTTGGAATAGTTGGGTATGCGCTTGATCCTACATTTGGTATCAGAGGTGGTCATGGGTTCAAGACCGGGGGAGACACTATTAAATCCCGATTTTTCCCTTCTACCAGTATGGGTCTGGCGGGTCAGGCAATCGTGGACATGTGGTAACTCCACCTCTAAGCCGTGTGGGTCATGTGGTAACTCCACATCTGAGCCAAGAAACTGTGGACATGTGGTAACCCCACCTCTGAGCCGTGCAGGCCATGTGGTAACTCCACCACTGAGCTAGGAAATTGTGGACATGTGGTAACCCCACCTCTAAGCTTGTGGTCCATGTGGTAACTCCAGCTCTTAGCCGACGGGTTGTGCTGGACGTCGGGTGGGATTGTAGGGTCTGGCGTTTCCTCACTTGACCTGTGACACTCTACTACTTATTTAAGAAATTAAGTAGCACCCTTTTAAATAGTCCGAGCTTTTGGAACAATTGGGTATGCGCTTGATCCTATAGTTCCTGCAGCTGAAGCAGGGATCCATGTCAGTGACGGAGTATCAGCAGGAGTTTCAGTATCTGGCTAGATTTGCTGACACCTCTAAGTTGGATGACAGAGGACTAATATTATTAGATTTTAATTTTATCTTTCTTTATACTTAGTGTGTTGGTAGTAATTTGCTTTCAAGTGCCTGTATAAAGAAAACAACACAGAAAAGCACACACAGATTTACAGTGGTTCCCGAAATTTGGCAACATCCACTCTCCTCAAACCTTGCCAACTTCCTGTTAGTCAAGTCCCTTCTACAAACCACTACTCCAAAGTGCTTACAACTCAGATACATCAGGATCTCTTAGTCTCCTGCAAGACCTACAACTCAACCACTAGGGCCAACAACTTAGTGATCAATAAATCACCTACTCAGTCCAAAGGCCCTACACTCAGGATGGAGGACAGCCTTACCTTAGATCCACTACGTATCCTACCTCTGACCTAAAGGCTCTCCTATAGCTCAGTGATCAATTGACCACCTACCTCAGAATTGAAACCAAGTCCTACAACTCAGATCCAGGTTTATCATACAACTTAAATAGCTTCACTCTCCTATAATTCAGACAATATTTCCCTAGCTCAGGCTCAGAAATCCCTACAACTCAGATCCAGTTGGATCCTATAGGAATGTAATGGATTTATATCTTTCACGGAGAAATTTCTCTATGACAGCCTCTTGAGCTGAGTTATTTTATCTCAAACTTTCTTCATAGCTATAAGGTTCTTGAGCTGGAAGTAACTAGTAGTAAATTGCTTCACTTTCTCTTTATTAACAGGAAAGAGTCAACCACTTTATTCATTCTTCTTTTCAGCGATAGAATTGGATCTTTAGTTTTGAGCTTGCTGACCTAAGATACTGCTTTTCTGCAGAAACTACTTACTTTCAGCTTGTCCCTCAGAAGGAAGACCTTCTGAACTTGCTGGTGTAGGTGAAGATGGCACCAACTAACTTACCATCTTTTCTTCAGAGGTTATTCCCTTATCTTGCTGATGTCGATGAAGATGACACATAGCTAACTGAATTTTCTGGTTCTTATAGCAATGGCGAGGAAGATGAAGTCCAGTCGTAACTTTTCAAATTTATAAAACCCTAAAAGTTATTATTATCTTGCCCACACTCTTCCTTTTGTAGTTCGCTGATCAACGACTCTTAGAAATTAGTAGGACCCACTTGCAGCATCCAACTGCACCTTGGAAGAAGACGTACAGTAGCTTCGAGGTATGATTTTTCGTGTTCTGTAGCTTCTTCATACTTGATTTGAAGTTAGTTGACTTTGTCGATTTTGTAGATTTTGTTGACGACAGCACCTATGGACTTAGCCAAAATCGAGCATCAGTAGAATAGACATTGATTGAATGACCTTCACACAACGCTAAAGTGTTTAGACAGTTTAGTCTATCTAGGCGTTGACAGCGTTAAGTGATCTAGCCTTACTCAATGTTTTTTTCCTTAACCAATTCTGTAGGCTTTTCTGCATGACTGGCATTAAGAGCGTTGAGTGACCACACCTCACTCAACACCTTATGCCTTTAGCCATGCTTTCTGTAATTTATGCGTTGAGAGAATTGAGTGTGCATGTCTCACTCAAAGCTTTCTGCCTTAGACAGATTTTTCTGCTCCTTGGCGTTGAGTGAGTAAGTTTCTCTTAATGTATTTAGACTTAGCCAAATTTCTGTGTCTTAAAACCACAGATACTGACTGGATGAGATACAATCAACGCTTTATCATATGGTGTTGAGTGAGGATGCCTCACTCTAAGCTTATGGACTTGGTCAAATATCACCATAGCTTTTCTATGGCTTTTACTTACTGTGCAATACTCAACGAATATAGACTATGGTGTTGAGTGAGTGATACTCACTCAATGCCTATTGACTTAACTATTTTTCTTTCCATTACATTTTAGGTTTTTACATTGTTTGCCTGTCTCATAGCCTTTTGTTGTATGACATTAAGTGAGTTGACTTCACTCAACACCCGTGGACTTGGCCACTTTCTAAGCTTACCACTCCTTTGGTTTTGACTGTATAGGCTCCACTCAGTACTATAAGTCATCTGGCATTGAGTGAGTAACTTTCACTCAATGTCTATGGACTTGGACAGTTTTCTGTCTTTCTACACCATAAGGTAAGTGTTTACCTAACTTAGACACTTAGGCTATCTGTCCCATCAATGTTGCTAGGACATCCAGCATGTATGATCTCAGACATGCACCTAATACAACTTTATGCATATCATTGGCAGGATTGACTTCACTCAAATATATGACATTGAGGGCAATGATCCCAACAATCTCCCCCTATTTGAGGAAGTCAAATCCCTTAATCAATTGATTCAATAATGAGTCAATGATATACATAGCACTATGCAACAATAAGAATTTTAAAAGTATATAACTGGAGAATAATTTATAGTTACCACTTTTTACACCACCTCCTAGCCTGCAAGGTGAACATTACTATACCTGCTCCCCCTACTCCCCCTCAATTGCTGCAACCATTCTTGATCTTATACTTGCTCATCGTTTCCTCCCACTTTTTGATTTCAACAAATAGTTGGAATAGTGGTGGTCATGCTCCACCTCAACTGATGCATCATCTTGAAGAGTCTTAATTTTTCTGAAGAACAATTCCATCTGCAAAAATACAAAGTAATTTTCAACAAATTGAGGAGCCATTGAATCTATTTCAGGTTTAACATTCCTAACTCAAACTTGAAAGTGTTAAACTTTGCTTCATCTAGTGGTTTAGTAAATATATGAGTCACTTGCATGTTGGTTGGGACAAACTCAAGGTTAATATCTTCACATTCCACATACTCCCTAATGAATTGATATCTGATTTCAATGTGCTTACTCCTGTTGTGGGAGATAGGATTTCTTGCAATTGAAATGGCACTAGTAGAATCACAAAATAAGAAACTTCTACTTATCTGAAGGTTGTAGTCATGGAGTTGATGCTGGATCCATAGCAACTGAGCACAACAACTACCTGAAGAAATGTACTCTGTCTCTATAGTTGAAATAGCAACACTGGTTTGCTTCTTACTGCTCCAGGAAACTAGTATTCCACCCAGGAATTGATAGGTGCCAGAAGTGCTATTCCTATCAACTTTGCAGCCCGTAAAGTCTGCTTCTAAATTTTTAGTTAGTTCAAATTCTCCATTCCTAGGGCACCACAGGCTAAGATCTGGTGTGCCCTTATGATACCTAAAAATTCTCTTTACAACAGAGTAATGAGATTCTTTGGGGAAAGTCTGATACCTAGCATAAACACATGTAACATACATGATGTCTGACCTACTAGCGGTTAGATAAAGAAGGGAACCAATTATCCCCCTATACAAAGTCTCATCAATAGGTTTCCCTACCTTATCTTTGCATATGGGCATGCTTGATCCCATGATAGTTCTCATGGTGGAGGAATTTTCCATACCCAATTTCTTTATTACCTTAGTGAACTTAGACTGCGATATGGAGAAGCCATCGGCATTCTGTTTTGCTTGGATACCCAAGAAGAACTTAAGTTCACCCATACTGCTCATCTCAAACTTCCCTTGCATAAGTTTTTCAAACTTTCTACAGAGGTTGTCATCAATAGATCTAAAGATGATTTTATCAACATAGATCTGAACTAGGATGATCTTACCCTTAGATTCCCTTAGAAAAAGGGTCTTGTCTATCTTTCCCCTTGAGAATTTATTCTCAATGAGGAAGCTAGTCAGGGTCTCATACCATGCTTTAGGGCCTTGCTTTAGCCCATATATAGCTTTTCTAAGTCTCTAAACAAAATCAGGTGACTTAGGAACTATAAAACCTGGAGGCTGCTTAACATAGACTTCATCTTTTAAGTCACCATTCAGGAAGGATGACTTCTCATCCATCTGGTAGACCTTGAATCTCTTATGTGCAGCATATATAAGGAATATTCTTATGGCCTCCAACATTGCTATATGGGAAAAAGTTTGATCAAAATCAATGTCTTCTTCCTGCCCGTACCTCTTAGCTACCAGTCTTGCTTTGATATTAATTATAATTCCATTTTTGTCAAGTTTGTTCCTGTATATCCACTTGACTCCAATGATATTATGTCCATGACGTCTGGGAACCAGCTTCTAGACTTTGCATCTTTTGAACTGTTTTAGTTCCTCTTGCATAGCCACTATCCAGAATTGATCTATGTTGGCCTCTTCAAACTTCTTTGGCTCCACTTGTGATAGGAAGCTTGCATACATAGTTGTATTCAGATTTTTGCTTCTTGTCACTACTCTATGGCTTGGTTCACCAATGATTTGGTGTGCTGGATGGTCTATTAAATGCCTCATTGCTGGAGGTAATCTTCTTTCTACATCAGCTTTAGGTACAGCTCCTTGCTGATCCTCATCTGCTCCAAGTAAGTCATATTCTTATGGAATTTCCACTTCATTTTGGATAGCTGGTTTTGCTTTCTTGATGGTCAGATTATCCATCATCTGTTCTGTACCTGCAGTACTGGAAGAGGAGCTTAGCAGCTCCCGTTAATCATGCTGGACTCATCAAAGACAACTTATACAAATTATTCTACAACTTAGCTTTGTAAGTTATATATCTTATAAGCTTTGCAATGATTGTTATACCCAACAAAAATCACATCAAATGACTTGGAAGCAAACTTAGTTATATAGTAATTTCCATTATAAAGAACATAGCATTTACTACCAAAGTTTCTGAGATAACTCAAGTTTGGTTTTCTGCCTTTCAAGATCTCATAGGGAGTTTTCTTGTGGCTCTTGGTGATAGAGGCTCTGTTGACCACATGACATATAGTGTTGATTGCCTCAGCCCAGAAATATTATGGGAGAGATGTGTCACTCAACAAGGTCATACCAGCCTTTACGAGAGTTCTATTTTTCCTCTCAATAATTCCATTTTGCTGGGGTGTTCTAGGTGAAGAGAATTCTTAATGAATCTCATGCTCTTCACAGAACCTTGTCATGCTATCAAACTGGAATTTAGTCCCATGGTCACTTCTAATTTTGATCATAGAACTGTTAAACTCATTCTGAATTTGTTTGACAAACGTAATAAAGATATTAAGGGTTTCATTCTTTCTCTTGAGGAAAAAAATACCCAAGCAAACTTGGAAAAGTCATCAACCACCAAAAAGGTGTAGACCTTCCTACCAAGGCTATGAACTGGCATATGACCAAATAAGTCCATATGCAGGAGGTATAGGCACCTCACAAAATCTTTCATCCCAATACCCTTGAAGAAAGCTTTTGTCTGCTTGCCCTTTTGACAAGCAGAGAAAATGGCCTCCTTAAAGCACTTCACATTGGGACCATTCCAAATTAGTTCTTGACGGAAGAGCTTGCCAATAGTCTTATAATTTACATGGGCTAGCCTCTTGTGCCAGAGGACACTATAAAAAGCTTTCCCAATTTCCACCAGACAGATAGGAGAGTCTATATTTAAACATAGAAAGTTTAAGCAATAAATATTTCCACTCCTAATGCCTGTCAAAATGACCTCTTGGTCACTTGACCTCCTAATTAGGCACTTATCCTTGTGGAAGACAATAACATAACCAAGATCAGAGAGCTAGCTTATGTTTATCAAGTTTTGTTGTAACCCTTAAACATAAGCCACCTTAGTGATGGTGACTATGCCATTGGTGATCTTACCATATCCTCTTGTTACCCCTTATCTGAACCACCAAAGATTACTTTGGATCCATATTTTATTGGAGTGTACTCCTTCAAGTTGCTCCTTATCCCAGTCATGTGTCTGGAATAACCATTGTATAAGTACCATATAGGGGTATGACCACTTGGACAAACATGTAATATACAATTTACTGTACATTAGGACCCCAATATCTATTGGGTCCTAGGTGCATACTAGTCTGAAACTGAGCATGTCCACCAGCAAAATATCGAACTGGTGCACTAACTATAGCTTTGACCACATTAGTATTGTGCCAGCAGTCACTGCCATAATGGACTATCTTGCCATAGCACCAACAATCATGAATGTTGTATCTCTTTTTCTATATAAGCCTAGCAGTTGGTTTGACTAAAGTCTTGACATAAGGAAGAGATGCAGCAGCCATTTTCTATTTCCTTTCTGCATGGATTTGACTGAAGGTTAATCTGCTTGCTGACTTGTGTGGCCTGTGCTGAATCCTATCAGCAACACATTTCTTTTCAGATAGTGTGCTCTTGATAGCATATGAAATAACCACATTAGGAAAGCTAACAGACTGACCCTTAGTCATATTCTGTGTTGACAAGTTCAGAAAACTAGTTGTAGCCACATTTTTGAGGGGGGGGGGGGCTGTAGCACCAAAGAAAAATGGTCCATGATGGGCCATTTGAATTTCTTCATTGGTATCCTTAAAGACACTTGCCCTTCTGTAGCTTCCACAATGGCTGGGAACATCTTTTGTTCCACATGTGGATGCACCATTCATGTATTGACCATATATGATTTCTTGGTCATACCTATTTGAAGGGAATATCATCCTCTTGAATGGGTTAGGTGGCATAGATTCCATTGACATAATTGGAACTTTCCCTTTCCCTTTGTGATGGGCAGGTCTTGTGCTACCCTTGAAGCCCAACCCCTTCTTACCCTTTTGTGAAGAGAAGGAATCTATCAACGGTAACACTGTATTGGGCCGAGAGAATATGGCCACAATACCTTTCTCCCTCTATAACATTTCTTTAAGCTTTTAAATGAGACTATTTTTTCTCTTGATAGTCTCCATCTGGATGCCCAATAGGGTTTTCAGTTGACAGAGCTCCCACATTGTCTGATTTAGCACAACAGTCATTTCAGCAAGCATAGATGCAGCAATTTGGAGAGACAAAATCTCTTTAGCCTGCTTCTTAGTCAACTTTTTGCATTTTTAATGGCTTCCAGAAGTTCACTATATTTATCAATCAATTGATTGACATCACCCTCTGAGCCAGAATCATCTTCACCATTAGATGAAGAAGCTTCTTCATGAGGACTTGTCCCATGCCTAGACAATGAACTGGATGGGGAATATACCTTACTTTAACCAAGCTGATCCTGGCTTCCCTCTTCATCAGTCATTGCCATCAACCATCTGTAGTTGTGTCCATCTTCATCCACCTTTGAGTCACTGTCTAATAGTGTCATAGGGGCCCTGATTCCTATCCTCCCTGGAGGATAGACATCTCTTATTGTAACAGCTTTATCTTTAGCAGCAACAACAACAACTAGCCCAATATAGGCTTCCTCTTCTTCAGACTCAGATGATGATCAGTCTTTCCAGCTCTTCTCTTTCTTAGCCACAAAGGACTTTTCTTTCTTTCCCTTATGCTTTTGGTGAGATTTCTTCTCACTATCCTCCCTTCTCTTCACTGGTAAATCAACAATGACATGCTCTTGCTTGCTGCAAAAGTAACAGGTAATATTAGCAAAATTCTATTTACTAGGTTTAGAGCCATACCTGTCCTCCTTAGAGGATTTCTTTCTATAATGAGCTGAGGTGGAGGGTTTGCTCTTCCAGTGCTTCTTCTTCATCAGCCTATGGAGCTTCTTGGAGAAGACAACATAGTCCTCATCAGACATGCAGCTGTATGGTGCTTCTGATTCAGAGCAGTCTGAATTTGCTGGTCTTCTTGGAGGAGAAGGGTCTTTCTCCTGCCTTTGCTTGTGGCTTTAGCTTTGAGATCCACAGACTTCTCTATGGTCGGAGACTTGCAGTTTGTCTCTTCTTCTTTCCTGACAGTTAGCTGAATCTCATAAGAGAGCAGCTTTCTAAATAGGGTATGAGGTGGAGTGTCACCCATCTTAACCATTTCTCTGATAGCCCAGGTCTTTGTGTCCTAGTCTCTAGTGAGAGACCTGAGGAGCTTATCATTTATCTCATAATGACTAAAGATCCTTCCATAGTTCCTTAGCTCATTCACTATCCTGAAGAATCTTTCATAGCAGGTGGATATGTTCTCACCCTTAGTCTGTCTGAAGGACTGATCCTCCTGGTTGAGCATAAACTTCTATCATCCCTGACCTCTTATGTTCCTTCCATGTAGAACACCAGAGTGTCCCACATCTCCTTTGTCATTTTGCAGTGAATCAGATTCTGAAGGGTAGAATCATCAATTGTATTGACTATGACATTTTGAGCCCTCTTATCCATGGTGGCAAGAATGAGTTCGTCCTTTATCATCTCATTATATGCCTTGGGTATATGGATGTTTGTATCCAGGATAGACACATTCATGTGGATGAAAGGTCCTTCTTTAACAGTTAAAAAGATTCTAGGTTCAGTTGCTTCCATGAACAGCCTGACCCTCTCCTTCCGGATACCAAATCTCTCCTTACTACATATAGGAAGCTTCATGGCACCCAGCTCCCTGTAGTTCACTCCTAAACACATTAGATCATTCTGTAGCTACCTTGGAAGATCACTCAGATGGTTAGATCCTTTTTGAGCAACCTCCCTCTGATACCACATGAAAATCTTTATTTTAATGTAGCTTACAACCTAGGGGTGAATAGGTTGTATGACTGATATTATTAAATTTTAGTTTTATCTTTCTTTGTACTTAGTGTCTTGGCAGTAATCTACTTTCAAGTAGCTACACAAAGAAAACAATACAAAAAAGCTTGCATAGATTTATAGTGGTTCCCCAAATTAGGGTACATCAACTTTCCTACCACCTTACCAACATCCTATTAGTCAAGGACCTTCTCCAAACCACTGCTCCAAAGAGCTTACACCTCCGATCCCTCAGGATCTCTCTGTCTTCTCCAAGACCTACAAATCAGCCACTAGGGCCTACAACTCAATGATCATGAGATCACCTATCTCAGGCCAAAGGCACTACACTCAGGCTGCAGGATAGCCCTACCTCAGATCAACAAGGGTTCCTACCTCTGACACAAATGTCCTACACTTAGAGAGTATTCCTCTCCTATAGCTCAGTGATCAATTGACCACCTACCTTTGACTTGAAACCAAGTCCTACAGCTCAAATCCAGTTGGATCATATAACTTATAGAGCTTCACTCTCTTACAACTCAGTCAATATTGCACTACCTCAGGCTCAGAAATTCCTACAACTCAGATCTAGTTTGATCCTACAGGAATGTAATGGATTTATATCTATCATAGAGAAATTTCTCTGTGATAGCCCCTTGAGCTGAGTTATCTCAGCTCAAACTTTCTTCACAGCTACAAGGTTCTTTAGTTGGAAGTAACTAGTAGTAAACTGCTTCACTTTCTCTTCCTTTACTGGATAGAGTCACCGACTTTATTCTTTCGTATTTTCAGCGATAGAAGTGGATCTTTAGTTTTGAGCTTGCTGTTCTAAGAAGCAACTTTTCTGCAGAAACTACTTGATAGTTTCTGCTTCTCCTTCAGAAGGAGGACCTTTTGAACTTGCTTATGCAAGTGAAGATGGCACCGGCTAACTTGCTGTCTTTTCCTCAGAGGTTATTCTCTGATCTTGCTAATGTTGATGAAGAAGTCACACAACTAACTGAACTTTCTGGTTCTTGCAGCAATAACGAGAAAGATGAAGTCCAGCCGTAACTTTTCAAATTGATAAAACCCTAAAAGTTGTTATTGTCTTGCCAACACTCTTTATTTTGTAGTTCACCGAATCAACGTCTCTTAGAAATCAGTCACCCACTTGCAGCATCCAGCTGCACCTTGGAAGAAGACGTACAGTAACTTTGCGGCAAGGTTTTTCGTGTTTTGTAGCTTCTCCGTACATGATTTGAAGTTAGTTGACTTTGTCGATTTTGCAGATTATGCAGATTTTGATGACGTCAGCAACCGTGGACTTATCCAAAATCAAGCATCAATGAATAGGTGTTGAGTGAATGAGCTTCACTCAACGCGAAAGTTTTTAGATAGTTCTGTCTATCTAGGCATTGACAGCGTTGAGTGAGCAAGCCTCACTCAATGCTTTTTGCCTTAACCAATTTTGCAGCCTTTTCTGTATGCCTGGCATTGAGAGCATTGAGCGACAACACCTCACTCAAGCCTTGTGCCTTTAGCCATGCTTTCTGTAATTTAGGTGTTGAGATCATTGCGTCAGCATGCCTCACTCAATGCTTTCTGCCTTAGCCAGATTTTTCTGCTTCTTTGCGTTGAGTGAGTAAGCTTCTCTCAATGTATTTGTACTTAGCCAAATTCCCATGTCTTAAAACCACGGATACTGACTGGATGAGATACAACCAATGCTATATCATATGGTGTTGAGTGAGGTTGCCTCACTTAACGCTTATGTACTTGGTCAAATATGATCATAGCTTTTTTGTGGCTTTGATTTACAGGGCAATACTCAACAAATATAGAGTATGGCATTGAGTGAGTGATACTCACTCAATGCATATGGATTTAACCTTTTTTCTGCCTGTTTAATTTTAGGATTTTACAGTATTAGTCTGTCTCACAGCCTTTTATTGTATGACATAGAGTGAGTTGACTTTACTCAACGCCTGTGGACTTGACCACTTTCTCATCTTGTCACTCCTTTAGCTTTGACTGTACAGGCTCCACTTAGTGCTATAAGTCATTTGGTGTTGAGTGAGTAACCTTCACTCAATGGCTGTTGACTTGGATAGTTTTCTATCTTTCCACACAATAAGTTAAGTGTTTACCTGACTTAGCCACTTATCCTATCTGTCAGATCAATGTTGCTAGGACATCCTGCATATAAGAACTCATGCATGCATCAAATACAACTTTATATATATCATTAACAAGATTGACTTCACTCAAATCAAGGACATTGAGGGCAATGGGCCTAATAGGTGTCTACCCAGACCCTGAGCAGATCCCGCTGACCAGGCTCCAACTAGCTGGCAGGGGTGGAAGTCACTCAGTGATCTTTGACATGTTAGCCCAAAGATGGTTCCACTGACCGCACTCTCACTAGCCGGCAGGGCAAGTTGTCCTCTTGGAGGAGGCTTTGACATGTTGACCCCGAGAAGATCCAGCTTCCACTATCCTATTAGATGTAAGTGTTGGATGTCACTCGATGGTGTCCACCCAGACCCCGAGCAGATCCTGCTGTCAGGCTCCCATTAGCTGGCAGGGTTGAATGTCACTTGATAGTGTCTACCCAGACCCCGAGTAGATCGCGCAGAATAGGCTCCCACTAGTTGGGAGGGCTGAATGTCACTCGATGGTGTCTACCTAGACCCCGATCAGATCCTGATGACCAGGCTCCCACTAGCTGGCAGGACTGGGAGTCACTCGATGATCTTCGAAATATTAGCCTCGAGATGGCTCCGCTGACGCGTTCTTACTAGCCGTCAGGGCAGGTAGACCTGTTTGAGGAGGCTTTAACTTGTTGATCCCGAGAAGATCCAAACCCAGTCCGCCAATCGATCTCCACAGCAAATCGCCTGCTGTGCCACCAGAGCTCGACAAGGCCTCAGCCAAGCTCTTAGCTCAGTCCGCAACAGCCCACACCGCGGACACTCTAGTCCGCAAGCTACCCGCGGACACGAGCCAAACCGCCTATCAACACAAGCTTGCACCCGCGGCCACTGAGCAATGCACCAGTCCGCAAGCCTTTATCCGCTCAGGCCGCTCCTTGGCAAAGCCAATCAGCAAACACCCTATCCGCAGAAACCAGGCCGCATAGTCCGTGGACTCAACCCGTGCAAACCGCCCAGAAGAACAACTGGCTTCACACTAGACCTTCCACCAGGCCGCACATCTCAGTCCGCCCAGTCCGCCTAGTCCGCCAAAGCTGTCCGCCCCAGGCCGCCCGGCATGTCCCGTCACCCACTTCCACTTCACAAATTTCAAAACCAACTAGCTGGCAAGACTGGATGTCATTTGATGGTTTCTACCCAGACGCCGAGCAGATCCTACTTCCAGGCTCCCATTAGCTAGCAGGGCGAATGTCACAACCCGCATTTTCACCACCTTAAAAGATATATTTTAGTAAGGGAAAAATGCACATCATGATGTCATGTCAGTAGGGGATAACTGCGGACGCTTTGGCAAAACTCCTACTTAACACAAAAAGAATGATCTTTAAGTTATATAGAGACAAATCCAGTTTAAGTGAAGCAGTTAGCTGTATCCCTCGGCTTAGTGCCTCATCTAGTACATGAGAAAAAAATAGTTATACGCAGCGGAAAATACTTCTTTTACCAATTTAACGTCCTACATGACTATAAATGTCCCATAGGACATCTCTTAGTATGCAAGGTTATAGGTTTATAATAGTAGTGAAAGTAGCTTTTATGGTCATTAAATATAGTGATTTTGGCATTTTAAAACATGCAATACATGAAGTAATAATAATAGTTTTTATACTTGAAAATACCTATCATGCAATACTAGCATAAAACATCCCATAGAGCAAGTAATCCAAATAATCATAAAGAGAACAATCTAGCAGCTAGCAAAAGTATCCAAAATCAACAATCCTATGGGCATCAATAATCTGACACGAACACATACACAACAAAAGTATGTCTTAACTAGGTAAAGTAAATTCAAACAACAAACTACCTCGCAATGGCGATGTAAAAACCACAACCAACCGTGCTTCTCATGAACTCCAAAACCAGCTACACTACCTGTTATAGCTCTGAACCTGAGGCATTCCAAAGACAGAACACCTCAGCATGAAAGTACTAGTGATGGCAGAAATTTAAACCAAGAAAAGAGCACGAGTCATTAGGGGTACCAGCCCAAGACCAAAGTACTGAAGTAAGGTACAAATGTCAGAAAGGAACACTTATGTGAATCATCACGTACAAGATAATTACCATAGATGAACAAGACTATAAGGGGAAAAATTACGATTAAATCATCAGGAAGAATTCCAAAACTCTATTAGCCACCTGTGGTCAACTCTACCCAAAAACACGGGCGAGATGGTCGCTTATCTGGACACACCCCCACAAATATAATATTCGTCTAATTGCGGGGGAGACTCAAAGAATCCACCATTCACCGCAGATGTCGAAACACCGGTAGAGTTCCACAAGGTACTAATGGAGGGATCAAACATTACGGCGGTGGTTTCATCCACTAATAACACCCGCAATGAAGAAAAACCATGATATATCAAACATTGTGGTGGTGGTTTCGTACACTATTACCACCCACAACAAGGAAAAACATGAAATCAATCTCCAGACTTGACACATCGGATTCTACTAAACATTGCTAAATTTGAAACGGTTGATCAACCTTTAGGAAAAATTCGAGATGTTAAATCGATTATATTTCGTCCTACAAGGTAGCAATCAAAGGATACAGATTCAACCGCATCAGTAAATTAGAAACAACTCTACATGGTAGGATTAGCCTAATCATGAACGTGAAGATATAAGTGGATCTTAAGTAAAATCTTACAACAATATCACTAATCAGCAAGTCAATCATGAATACAACACTAAATAAGGGAGATTAGAAATTATATCAAGATTTGTAAGGAGGAAGAGGGGAGAAACCATCACTTGCATTGGTTTTGCCGGAGAAGACCTCCAAATCTCATCTCTGCATAGATTGGGACTAAGGAAGACAGGAGAAGTCGAAATCTGAACAAAAATGGCCGAAATAGAGGTTAGGGCCAAAAAACCCTAACGAGAAAACACAAGAAATAGGGAAAACATTACCACGATGGCGTAGCTCTTGATGAGATCTGTCCGGATCTACGTTTGGTTCAAGATTTCGAGGACCGGAGCACCGTCGGCGACCACCAGAAGAATCGCGGAAGAAATTTCTCTCTCTCGCTCACACCACTTTGATTCAGAAAAATGAACAGAAGTTTGGTTCCAAGGAGGAAGAACAAGTACATATTTCTAAGGTATAATTATAATATTAAAATAATTTTTACCTATAAAAGTTACATTTCTAAGAAAAGAACCGGGGGGGGGGGGTTAACTGGACTAGACTTCTCGAAGAAGGCATGGTTTACTCGAGAAGAACAGAAGAAAGCTTTACTCTAGTAGAAGGCAGGACTTCTCAAGTATTGAAATTGAGTTCTCAAGAATGAAGGGCAGTTATCGAGTACAAGTGAAACTTCTCGAGAACAAGAAGGAATAACCACCCCGTTTGACGAACTCGGTTCGAAATTCATCGAATAAAAAACCTGTTCGACGAACACCTGCTTGTTCGACATCTGTCGAACCCAGAAACGCTCTACAATCGTCGAACGCCTAGTTCTTTGTTCGTTGAACGCCGTTCAACGCTTCGTCAAACGCCGTTCGTACCTTCGTCGAATGCCATTTGATTCTTCGTCTAATGTCGTTCGATGATTCGTCAAAAGCCGTTCGATGCTTCATCGAACCCCATACACCACCCAACATTCATCCCCCACTACTGCTCGACGAAAACCAACCCTTCGGGGGTGGGGGCTTCTCGAGAATCAATAGGAGGGCTTCTCGAGAATCAGAACGAAGCATAAGGCTTTAACATAATAATAATCATATTCAAATAGTTTTAGCAAGGAAATACGAGTTCAAATTGGAAGCCCAAATGCGGGTCGAATTAAACGAATTTGACAGCAAAGACAACCCTAGAATCTGACGCACCATTCTTGAGACACTAACATCAAATGTTTACTATAAGCATATATGCCACAAAATTAATTCTTCCAACAAAAAATCATTCAATCTCATAAAAACTCCAAAATCTGGTCAAGCAGACCCAACAGACGCAAAAACCTTCAAACGGTGCAGCGCCGTCAACAAGTCATAAAAAGGTAACGCCCTGACATCATAAACATGATGATAACAAATCAAATAATATCATCGAGAAAAACGGGTGCGTTACAGTCACTCCGCCTAAAAAGAAGTTTCGTCCCGAAACTTAACACAACTTTTAAACCAAACAAAAACGAAAAACCAAATACCACCAAAAACATGAAGACATACCAGAACTAAGGGAAGAGATGCGGATGAGATTCCCTCAACGCCGACTCCAATTCCCACATCGCGCTCTCGACGTCTTGATTTTGCCCGAGAACTTTAACCATGGGGATGGTTTTTATGCGCAACACTCGATCTTGAGATTCCAAAATACGGACATGTTCCTCCACTTACGTAAGGTTGGGCTAAATCTGGGCCACCGAGTCAAGGACTTGACGATCACCACGAACACACTTCCGCAACTGGCTCATATAGAATACGTCATGGACACCAGGGAAGGTAGCAAGAAACTCCAGCATATTAGTTGACGCTCTGATGCGCTCCAGAATCTGAAAAGGTACCACATACTGGGGTCTAACATATGGTTCCTTCCAAAACTTTTAATACCTGACATCGGAGAGACTTTCAGAAAAATCAAGTCCCCAATGATGATCTCCAGATCGACCCTTTGTCGATTAGCATATTTCTCAAAACATTCTTGAGCTACACGGAGTTTATCCCAAATATGGGTTGCAACACAATTCATCTCTTCAGGGGATTCCAGACCTAGCAGCGGTCTCTCACCAACCTCAGCCCAAAACATAGGTGTCCTAAAATGCCTTTCGTATAAGGCCTCAAACGGGGCCATCTGCAGACTCTCTTGATGAATATTATTGTATGCGAATTCCATGAGTATGAGACGTTCATCCCAAGCACCACCGTGATCCAAAATGTAACAACTAATCATATCTTCCACGATCTGATTTACCCTTTCCATCTGACCATTTGTCTACGGATGATAGGCATTATAATACCTCAAATCGGTCCGCAACCCCTCATGTAAACTATTCCAAAAAAGATACGTAAATCTAGAGTCTCTATCTGATACGATGCTGACAGACACTCCATGTAATCTGATGATCTCATCAAGATATAACTAAGCTATTTTCTTCATAAAATATCCAATCTTAAATGACACAAAGTGAGCACACTTAGTCAATCTATTAACTATCCCCCAAGGAGAGTCGTGTCCACTGGGAGATTTCGGTAAACTGTTGATGAAATCCATCGAAATACTCTCCCACTTCCAACTTTTAATATCAAGCAATGTTAATTTACCACCAGGCCTTCCATGGTCAACCTTAACAAGCTGACACGTATAACATTCCGACACAAACTTTGCTATATCATTCTTCATTCCCGACCACCAAACATTTTGTGTTATATCTTTATACATTTTGGTTGAACCAGGATGGTAGGGAACACTGGAACCATGAGCTTCTTTACAAACCTTTGCCCTAATATCACCAAAAGCGGGGATACAAAACCTACCCCGATATTTCAGAGTAACAAACTCATCCAAAGAGAAATCAGGTAGCTCTCCCTTATCAGTTCTATTCCGGAGATCCAATAAATCCGGGTCATCCTTCTGGTGCGCTCTGGTAAGGGAAATCCAAGAGGTCTCTTCTTCTTCCGAACTGGCAGATACAGTACTACTCCCAACTTTAATGTCCATCAACAAGAAAACTTCCACCATGGATTGTATAGATAGATTAAAGATCTTGGCAGTCTTCCTACTCAAAGCGTCAGCTACTACGTTATCCTTTCCCGGGTGATAGAGGATCTCCACTTCATAATCGGCCACATACTCTAACCATCTACACTGGCACAAATTTAACTCCTTTTCAGTAAAGACATACTTCAAGCTCTTATGGTCTGTTTAGATCTTGCACAACGTGCCATACAATAAATGTCCCCAAAGCTTTAGCACATAAATTACTACAGCAAACTCTAAATCATGCGTAGGATAGTTTCTTTCATCGATCTTTAATTGCCTTGATCCGTACGTGATCACCTTTCCTTCTTGTATCAAAACACAACCAAGCCCAATGTGTTATGCATCCACATACACAACGTACACAACTCCTTCAGTAGGCCGGGTTAAAACTGGAGCAGTACACAATCTCGTCTTCAGATCTTAGAAATCTTCTTCACACTTATCGCTCCAAATGAACGCGGTGTTCTTCTAGGCAAGTCTAGTTAGAGGAGCAGACAAAAAAGAAAACCCTTCCGCAAACATTCTATAAGAACCGGCCAGGCTAATGAATCTCCTAATCTCCTTGGGTGTAGAAGGTCTCTTCTATTTCATCACAAAGAAATCTTGGTCGGGACTATGAAAATACCGTCATTACTCACAACATGACCCAGAAATGACACCTGAGGTAGCAAGATCTCACACTTGCTCAACTTCGCATATAACTTATGCTCCCTCAGGATCAACAAAACTAATCATAAAGGTTGCGTATGCTCCTCAACACTGCGGGAATACACAAGGACGTCATCTATGAACACAATCACAAAACGGTCCAAGAAATCTTTGAACACTCTATTCATTAAATCCATGAAAGTAGAGGGTTCATTCGTCAAACCTAACGACATCACCAAAAACTCAAAATGTCCATGCCGCGAATGGAAAGCAGTCTGTGGAATATCTATCTCATGAATTCTCAACTAGTGGTAGCCTGAACGAAGATCGATCTTCAAAATCACCGAGCTACCACACAACTGATCGAACAAATCATCAAACCTCGGCAATGGATATCGATTCTTAATGGTCACCTTATTCAAATCTCTATAATCGATGCAAAGACTCATCGATCCATCCTTTTTCTTTATAAACAATACAGGAGCACCCCACGGAAAAGAACTCGGCATAGTAAATCCACACTGTAGCAACTCGTCGAGCTGAGTACATAACTCATCAAACTTACCCGGAGTCATATGGTAGGGTGCCTTGGCAATAGGACGAGCACCTGGCTCTAGGTCTATCACAAACTCTACCTCTCTCACAGAAGGAAGTCCTGGAAGACTATCAGGGAAAAAATCTGGAAACTCTCACATCACCGAGATATCCTCAAGACGTGGTGCAACAAAAGTTATTTGCAAAGTAAAAAATAGATACAAGATAGTCCTCACAACCAGACTCTATAGCTCGATAGGCACGTACCGCAAAAATAATAGGGGATACCTTGTCCTGAAAACCATAGACGCTTATAGGTTGGCCATTGTCCATCTTGAAGTCCAGTATCTTTGCCTTTCACTGGATGACCGCATCATACTTGGACAGCCAGTCCATGCCCAAAATCACGTCAAAGTCCGCCAGATCCAAAACCTTCAGATCCGCAAAGGCTAGAAATTCACCTAGACAAATTGGGCTCCTCAGAATTCCTTGATTTGATATCACCAGATCATCGGAGGGAAGTTTGACGTTGAAGGAGTCTCCTAATTGATGCACGCTCAAATGATGTTTATCTACAAATCTCCGCTCCACAAAGGAATAGGGGGCACCCGAATCGAAAAGAACACTTGCCCACCTATTCCGTACCTTAAACTCCCTTATAACCATAGCATACATAACTAAATGAATGAAAACTAGGGCAAATAATGCAGATTAAAAGCTAGACGAGAAGCTAACCTGTTATCACTTGAGTAGAGGTTTGAGCTTCCTCCATGTTCACCACATTCAGCATTACTTTCCCTCTATCCTAGTTTGGTGGCGGCGGCAGCGCTCGAAGTGGGGTAGGCTGCATTGGAGTCTGAGCGTGGGGGAATGAAGACCTCAGGTACCCCTTCTGCCCGCACTGGAAGCAAGCCTTATCCTTCGACAAACAATGACTCACGTCATGTCCCTTCTTTATACAGAACAAGCACACAAGTTCTCCTTTGGGTGCACATTGGATGGCAAGCACCTACTGCTACTTCAGAGTGGTAGTCCTTTTGAAACACCTTTTTGTAAGGGTGGCCAGATCGACCACAGAAGGTACATATTTCTCTACTTTTCCTCTTCGAAGAAGGGCCAGATGCACTAGAGCTTCCATCCCCATCACCCTTCCACTTCTCTTTTCTAGCCGCAGCACCTTGATTCTTGGCATTTTCAATCACCTCAAATTTTAGAGAGGCTTCCACTACCTCAGCGTAACTTTGAGATCAACAAGCGCATGCCAACTATTGTACATCGATTCTTAGTCCTATGAGAAAGCGCTTCAATCTTCCTGCCTCTGAAGCTACAATATCCGGAGCAAATCTGCTCAACTTACTGAACTCAATGTCATATTCTCTCACAGTGAGCTGTCTCTGCTTCAGATGTAGGAAGTTATTCATCAGGAGGTCCTGCTCGATCGATGTTAGAAACTTCTTAAGCAGCATCTTCTTGAAGGACTCCCAAGATCATCCTTCCTTCAGACTCTCCTTTTCCTGAATCCACCAGCTCTTTGCCAGGGCTTTTAGCTGGTAGGCCGCAATCATCACCTTTTGGGCTTCTGCAAACCCTGAATACGAGAACATCATCTAGATAAAGATGATCCAATCATCTAAAACAATAAAGTCGGCACTCCCGTCGTAAGTGGGAGGTCCCAATCACTGGAAATACGAAATAAAATTCATCTCTGGCGGTATTATCACTGGGGGCACCAGAGAAGCAGGATTAACAGGTACGACTTCACCCGTGATAGAATCGTATGCTAAGATTTGTTGTGCGGGAGAAGCAGACAACAAGGACTGAATCTGCGATTGCATCACAACTAACTGTCTCGACAGAGCCTTGTTACTCTGACGCAAACTCTTGATCACCACATCGCTTTGCGAACCAGACGACTCAGCCTCAGACTGGGGAGTCGACCTCGTCGCAAGACGTCTAGACGAAATTTATATAAAATTAACAAACGACTCATCAAAAATCCTATATTACAACTAGGCCACACAACTACTTCAAACAATACTTAAAGACACTTGATTATGCTGCAACATGCTCTGGGATTTTATAATGATTCTATATCCTACTTAGGATGTTATCCTCTCATCCAATTAACTCATGTGTCTATGATATGAATGCATGGATTCTTTATTCTTATTTAAAATCATGTGTGTACATGTGTCATCATGTAAACCTTAACTTAGCTCCCGTGCTTATGCGATGATATGCAATATATGCAGTGCTATGCATTCTATAAAAAGGCCTTAATGCATGCATGAGCGGCGTACACATGAAATGTTATGCATCCAACACTACATAACATCGCATGCAATGAGAAAAGAAAACGTGCTAATGGGCACCCATGTGGTAATGGTTATGCATCCCAAACTACATAACCGTCATATGTTGCCACCTATGGTGGATCCATATACAAAGATATATTATGTATACCATACTACATAATATGCCTCATATACTTCTTATCATTCTATGAGTGTAGTGACAATGCTTCAGTTAAGACGTACTGATGACACATTGGTGTGTGTATGCAAATAAATGAAGGGAAACAAACTATACGAGATTGGCTGTTTCGACCAACTTGTCAAACCAACCTCTCTCTGATACCAACTGTTACAATCCGCATTTTCACACACTTTTAAGTTATATCAGAGTCAGGTAAAATGCTCGTCATGATGCCATGTCAGCAGGGGATAATTGCGGACTCTCAGGAAAAAATCCTACTTAATCCATAAAGAAATATCTTTAAGTTATTTAGAGACAAATCTAGTTTAAGTGAAGCAGTTAGCAGTATCCCTCAGCTTAGCGTCTCATCTCGTCCATGAGAAAAAATAGTTATATGCAGCAGAAATTACTTCTTTTACCAATTAGATGTCCTACATGAGTATAAATGTACCCAGAGGACAACTCGTGGTATGCGAGGTTCTATGTTTATAATAGTAGTAAAAGTATCTTTTACGGTCGTTAAATATAGTGATTTTAGCATTTTAAAACATATAATGCATGAAGTAATAAGAGTAGTTTTTATACTTGAAAATGCCTATCATGCAATCCTAGCATAAAACATCCCAAAGAGTAAATAATCTAAATAATCATAAAGAGAACAAACTAGCAGCTAGCAAAAGTATGCAAAATCAACCATCCTGTGGGTGTCAACAACCTGACACGAACCCACACAAAACAAAAGTATGCTTGAACTAGGTAAAGTAAACTGAAACAACAAACTACCTCGCAACGGCGAGGTAAAAACCACAGCCAACACTGCTGCTCAAGAACTCCAATACCAGCTCCACTACCAGCTACAGATCTGAACCTGAGGCATTCCAGTGATAGAACACCTCAGCAAGAAAGTACAAGTGATGGCAAAAATTTAAACCAAAAAAATAGCACGGGTCATAAGGGGTACCAACCCAAGACAAAAGTATTGAAGTAAAGTATAAAAGTAAGGTACAAAAGTCGAAAAGGAACACTTAAGTGAATCGTCACGTACAACAAAATTACCGCAAATGCACAAGACTATAAGGGGAAAAATTACGATAAAATATTCAAGAAGAATTCCAAAACTCTACTAGCCACCTGTGGTCAACTCTACCCAAAAGCACGGGCAAGATGGTCGCTCATCCGGACACACATCCGTAGATACAATATCCGTCTAACTGCGAGGGAGACTCAAGCACTCCAACATTCACCGCAGATGCCCAAACACTGGTAGAATTGCACAAGGTACTAATAGAGGGATCAAACAATGCAGTGGTGGTTTCGTCCACAAATAACACCTACAACGAAGAAAAACCATGATATATCAAACATTACGGCGGTGGTTTCGTCCACTATTAACACCTGCAATAAGGAAAAACATGTAGTCAATCTCAAGACTTGGCACATCGGATTCTACTAAACATCGCTAGATTGGAAACAGTTGATCAACCTTTAGGAAAAATTAGAGATCTTAAATCAATTCTATCTCATCCTACACGGTAGAAATCAAAGGATAAATATTTAACCGCATCAGTAAATTACCAACAATTCTATAAGGTAGGATTAGCCTAATCATGAACATGATGATATAATTGGATCTTAAGTAAAATCTTACAACAATATCAGTAATCAGCTAGTCAATGATGAATACGACACTAAATAAGGGAGATTAGAAATTATATCAAGATTTGTAAGAAGTAGGAAGAGGGGATAAACCATCACTTGACATGGTTTTGCCGGTGAAGACCTCCAAATAGCACCTCGGTGCAGATCAGGACTAAGGAAGACGAGAGAAGTCGAAATCTGAAGAAAAATGCCCGAAATAGAGATTAGGGCCAAAAAAACCCTAACAAGAAAAAGACACGAAACGGGGAAAACTTTACCATGATCGCGTATCTCTCATTGTGATCTTTCCGGATCCACGTTTGTTTCACGATTTCGAGCACTGGAGCGCCGTCGGCGACCACCGGAAGAATCGCAAAAGAACTTTCTCTCTCTCGCTCACGCCGCTATGGTTCGGGAAAATGAACCGAAGTTTGGTTCCAAGGAGGAAGAAGAAGTACATATAGATAAGGTATAATTACAATATTAAAATAATTTATACCTATAACAGTTACGTTTCTAAGAAAAGAACTGGGGGAGGGCGGTGGGGGTTAGCTGGATCGGACTTCTCGAGAAGAAGTTATGGATTTCAAGAGAAGAACGGAAGGAAGCTTTACTCGGGTAGAAAGCAGGATTTCTCGAGTACTGAAATGGACCTCTCGAGAATGAAGGGCAGTTCTCGAGTACAAGCGAAACTTCTTGAAATCAAGAAGGAAGAACTACCCCATTCGACGAACTCAGTTTGAAATTCATCGAACACAAAACCCGTTTCACAAACACCTGCTTGTTCGTCATTTTTTGAACCTAAAACATTTAGACGATCGTCGAAGGCCCAATTCGCAGTTCATCGAACGTCGTTCAACGCTTCGTCGAACACCGTTCGACATTCGTTGAACGCCGTTCGACACATCGTGGAATGTCGTTCGATGCTTCGTCGAACCCCAGACAGCGCCCAACATTCGTCCCCCTCCACTGCTCGATGAAAACCTACCCTTAGAGGGGGGGTTACTCGAGAATCAGAATGAAGCTTAAGGCTTTAATATAATAATAATAATCAAATTCAAATATTTTGAACAAGGAAATACGTGTTCAAAATGGAGGCCCAAACACGCGTTGAATTAAACGAATTTAACAGCAAAGACAACCCTAGAATCCGATGCACCATTATTGATACACTAACATCAAATGTTTACTTTAAGCATACATGCAACAAATTTAATTCTTCCAACAAGAAATCATTCAAAATCATCAAAACTCCAAAATCTAGTCAAATAAACCCAACACACACGAAAACGCACAAACGGTGCATCGCCATCAACAAGAGGTAAAAAGGTAACGCCTTGACATCATAAACATGACGATACCAGATAAAATAATATCATCGGAAAAATCGGGGGCTTTACATCGAATGTCACTCGATGGTGTCTATGTAGACCCTGAGCAGATCCCAGAACCAAGATCCCACTAGCTGACAGGGCTGGATGTTACTCGGTGGGCGTTGAAGTTTTCGAGGAGCTGCTCCAAGAAACAATGCTCTAAGAACATAGCCATCTCGGCATTTCCCTCTCGGCATAGCCCTCTCGGCACAACACGACATAACCCTCTCAGCATTTCCATCTTAGAATGTCACTCTTAGCACAACTCGGTATAGCCCTCTCGGCATGGCCCAATCGGCACAACTTAGCATAGCCCTCTCAGCATAACCCTTTCAGCGAAGATGGCTCCAGCATATCCCTCTTGGCGAGTTGGGTCTCACCCCTCCTGGCAGACTAGATTTCTCCCCTCATAGCGATCTAGGCCTTGCTGATCCTGCTTGACAAACCTCTTCAGTACAAGTAGGGCAACCCAGATTGCGAGGGTCATTCGTGCAAGGTACTTATGAGCCTCCAAATTGCGCCAAATGTGACCCAATGACCACAGACCGAGCACTCATAGTGCGGGCTGAGAGACGCCTAGACCTAAGCCCCGCGAGCACCACGGGGAGGTTCTCTGAATGAAGGCGGTGGATCGCCCTTAGCCGGCCAGCTACCTAGGTCTTATAGACTTTCTAAACTAAGTCCCTGAGAACCGCGCGATCTTACAAGCAGGGCATGGGTTCGGTGGTGGGGAGCAGGAAGGCTGAGCCGGGTCGAGAGTACATAAAGAAAGAAGAGGAAAATATTACCAAAGGCAATATCATATCTGAAAGAAGCATGTATTAATTGCCAAAAGTTATAAGGCATGGGATTTAGCCCACTTATACATTGTAGCAATGGAAATAAAAGAAAATACATATATTATAAAAAAATGTGAAGTGAGCGCTGGGGGTCAACGAGCCGAGCTCTCGGGTAGCGAGCTCGCCCAAAGGGGCTTGAAGGACAAGTCACCCGGCTTCGGGACCGGAAGATACAGCTCCGGGACCACATCGCTCGCAGAGAGCCCCGTGCCTTCGCTCATCACTAGGCCAGTCCGCTACATCATCTGGAGAGTTATCTTTACAGCATTAGCGATATTCTTCTGCATTATCTCCTCCAGCTCAAAGTCGGATTATTGGGGATGCCGACCACTACTGTAGGAGGGCGGCAGGGTAGCGACAACTTATAGCTCTTGGACCCGCATCCGCAGCACCTCATTCTCCTTCTTGAGGGCGTTGATTTGAAAGCTAAGGCGCTTGGCCGTCGCTGAATCTTGCGAGAAGAAGCAAAAATGTTAAGGGAGGCAATCATAAAAGAAGAATCTTATTTCAAGTCTCGAGACTTACTGAAAGTTCATGTTTACAAGGTAGCTTGCAACCTAAAAGGGGGGGGGGGTGTGGGTGAATTGGTTTGTCTAGGTCTTTTGTTTTCTCTTTTTATTTATTCTTGAGTTACTATGTGATTTAGAGCCTTTTATGAACCTAAAAATAGAAAACACACACATAAAAGCACACAAGTATTTTATAGTGGTTCCCCAAAATTATGGGTACATCCACTGTCCTCCCACCTTACTAACTTCTTGTTAGTCAATGTATTTCTCCAATTCAATGCTCTAAGGAGCTTACACCTCAGATCACTTAGGATCTCCTAGTCTCCTCCAAGACTAACACCTCAGCCACAAAGGCATACACTCAGTGATACAAGTATCACCTACCTCAGGTAATTAAGACCTACCCCTCGGGCTATGGAGGACAACCCTACCTCAAAATAAACTTTCTTCTATAACTCAGAGAGATACACTCACCTACAACCCATACAAATTTGCCCTACCTCAGGCCCAAGTCCCTGCAGCTCAGATCCAGAAGGATCCTACAACAAATTTAATTAACTTTGACACGGAGAAATTTCAGTGTGTCAACAACTAAAGCTGACAGTTTCTGCTCTATCTCTCCCCACAGTAGAGAAAACATTGATGGAGGAACTCAGAAGCTAACTCAACTTCCCTCACGCTGAAGGTTCTTCTTTCTTTAGAACTATATCTGATCCTGCTGTGTAGATGGAGATGACACAACTGTCTGAACTTTTCTTTCTGGAGTGCTTCAAGCTTTTTACATGCAACAATGGCGAGGAAGATGAAGTCGGCTGCTAACACTTTTTGTTGTTGAAGCACTAAAATGTTATCTTGTGTCTTGGCCCATCTCCTCCTTTTGTAGTCCGCTGATCAACGACCATTAGATAGCAGAGGCTCCAGCTGCATCCTCCAGCTGCATCTTGCTTTAACGCCTATCTATCATACTATAGACTTGCGGATCCTTTTGTCATGTATTGTGCCTTTTGACACAAACAATTTGTTTATGGTTGACTATTTGACATGCTGACATCAGCAACTGAACGCTTAATCAAAATTCAAGCATCAGTAGTATAGGCGTTGAGTGAATGAGCTTCACTCATCGCCAAATCACTTATACAGTGAAAGCTAGGGGTTAGATCTGAAATACTCTAGAGGGGTGGTGAATAGAGTATTTAGGTTTATAAATTTTTGCTAATTAATTCAATCTATTACTAGTGCTGCAGAAATTAAATCAAAACCACAAGCAAAGCAACCTAGAAAGCACAGCCACAACAAGAACAAAAGAAAAAGAGCAAACCAAACAACACAAGAATTTTTTAGTGGTTCCCCTAAACTTTGGTGCATCCACTCTTCTACCACCATGGTAGGAATCCACTCAGGTTTTTGATCAGGTGACTGCCATTAATGAGCTTTTGATCAGGTGCTCAAAAACCAAACCTCAAGTCATTTGATCTGGTGACTTGCAATCAGGAATAACTTTTGAAGGGAGTTAAAAACCCTTTATACAGTGGGGGAAGAGAGAGTGATTTTGTCTTCTCTTTCTCAAATACAAATGAGAAGACTCTAGCGGAAATATGATGTTAGCAAAGGCTCCCCTGAGATATAGAATGGTTCAGGAAGTTGAAGCCTTGCTGCAGGGTGATAAGTCTTAAAACTTTGATTTGACCAGAAGAACTCCAGAAACTTCTTGACAGATAAAGTGTTTGTTGTCCTTTGAAGATTCCTGGGATATAGAAGGAAGAAGACTCTTGATCTTGAATGTATGTTATTCTTCTTCTTTAGCTTGCTGTTGTTTTCTCTAGTCAAGGGCTAGGGCTTCTTGTCTCTTGATAGTTTTATTGCCCTGTGAGCTCAGTATTCTGTATATTCTCTATAAGCATCTCTCTCTTATTTCTCAGTGTATTGTCGAGAGAGAAGAAGAAGATCCTTTTTGAATGTATTTTTCTGACTACTGCTGTGTTTGGAAGAGAAGGAAAATCCCTGTTTTATTTTCCATATAAATTGTCTTTTGAAATTTGAATTTCTTTCTGCATTAAATTCTGATGGCCGGGTGAATATTTGCATTGATTGATTTCCCCAACTCTCCCATGGATAAACGACAGGCAATAATCCTGATGAAGACTATAATCAATGCTTGCTTCTAACGGTAACATTCAGAGAATATTTATACATTGATTACTTAGGAATTATTACAATAGAAAAGAGACAGAGGGAGGAAAATATCTAAGTCTGGAACTTCACAGAAATCGTTGAGCAGAATTCATCGACCTATGTCCAGAGTTCGTTGATCAGAGAATTCAAGTTCGTCGACCAGATAATCTTTGTTCATCGAGCTGAGATCCACGATCGTCGACATAAAAACTAATAACTGCTTTCTCTAGACCCGTTAATTTTGTGCATCAAGTTCGTCGAGCTGATGATATAACTTCGTCGACTGGAGTTCAGAATTCCATGTTTATTGGACTTAGGAATGTTGAAGTAACGTGTCCAGAAATCGTCGACCTCAGAACTAGGATCGTCGACCTGAGAACTAGTTTCGTCGAGCTGAGAACTTCTAACTGCTACTAGATAAATCTTGCCAAGACTCTGGTCTAAGTTCGTCAAGTTGAGAAGGTGAGTTTGTCGACTGGAGTGTGATTCTAGACTTAGAATACTTAGTTGATTCTGGTCTTATAGTGTTGAAGTAGATGATCTAGAAATCGTCAAAGATCCAAATTTGTCGAGCTGATATTCTAACTTCATCGACTGGAGTGTGAAGCTGGACTTCAAATACTTAGATGTTTATGAAATAAGATGTTGACGTAGAATATCCAGAGGTCGTCGACCTGAGAACTATGTTCGTCGACTTAAGAACTAAGTTCGTCGACTGGAGTTAAGTGTGAAGAATTCTGGACTTGGTGTTGAAGTATACTCTGTAATTCATCGACATGAGATTCAAGTTCGTCGAGCTCAGCTCAGAGAATTCTCTCTGATTTCATCGAGCTGAGCACGACTTTCGTCGATCTGAGTTTGACGAACGTCGAACTCATTTTCTGAGTCTTAGATATTTCTCTAAGTCTTGAGTCTTTTGAAGTCTGTTGATAGTTGGTCCATGTGGTGCTGACTCTAAGGACATGGCCTAGACTCTAGGACACAATCATTACCTTGGCTATACATGTTGGGTCAGACATCTTAATTTAGTGAACCTAGCCCAAATCTAACTAGAGATCCAACAATCTCCCCTTATTTGGGTAAGGTCACTAATTACAGACTCTCATTAATAATAAAGCAATAAAACATATATCTGGCATGAAAAATTTAAATGCGCAGCAGATATATATATACACAGAGCTTTCTATTAGAGTATAAATAGACAGTTTTAAAATAATCAAAAGACTTAAACTGTTCAAAGTTTATTTCTTCTTCCTCTTCTCCTTGTGCTTCTCCTCTTTGGCTTTGTCTCCAGATTATGTAAATATAATTTCCCTATTAGGATCTGCAGCTTGAGCCTTGGTCATTGTCATGTCAGCAGCCCCAATGACATTAAGAGATGTAGCCCAGGGCACTACTGCTTCTGGATGAAGTTTCATATAATCATCAACATTAAAAAACTTGTTAGCCTTAACAAACCTGTTCAGTTGTTCCTTTCTGTACTTGGACAATGTAGTATATTCAAATGGATCCTTTCCTTCAGCTCTTGCTTTGTTGATCATGGATAGGACAACATATTCCTGAAGTCTGGCCATCCTAGCAGTTGTAGCTGACTCTGGATCTTCAAATGGTACAGGAGGGGAGCAGGTCTCTTGGGGCTTTCAGCCTTTTGATGTTCAATGAATTTTTGTTGTTTATGTTGTAGATGTTGCTGATGTTATTGTTGGTACTGCTTGCCAGATGAATACTGTCTTTGCTGGCTTCTTCCTGAAGATGGGGACCTACCCAGCTATCTTTGATAAGTTTTAAATTGGGTAGTCCTTTGATTTGATGAACTTGAAGCACCAGCAGCTGGTGGAGGAGGAGGAGGAGGATCCTTTTTGTATCTTTAAGGAGGTGGGGAATACCTCCTGCTTTTCTTTATTTCTTTCTGTTCATTCTTGGACAGCCACATCCATGCTGGCATGCCCTTGTAGGGTGTGATCTTCTGAAGTATATAGTAAGGAGTATCATTTTTAGGATTGGGTTTGGGGTCAGGAGGTGGAGGAGCTTTCCTCTTCTTAGACACTTTCTTTTTCTTGGGCTCATCATTTGAGTCCTTCTCCTCCTCATCATCATCATTAGTAGAGTCCCGAGGTATCATACATTGCATTTATCTCTTTCAGGGCTTCAGTAGATATCAGAGGTTTCTCAACCTGGGAGGGAGCTGGAGGAGGAACTGGAACTTGAACTGGAGCAGGAGCTGGAGAACTGTACACTTCAGTGCTTTCAGCAACTGACTTATTTTCCTCTTCAATGTCAGTCATGATCAATGCATCAATATCAGACATGGTGGAATCATCCATAACAAAAAGTGGAGCAGAAATATCTTTTGGAGGGGATGAAGTAATGGGTGAAATAGCTCTAGGAGGAGATGGAACAGCTGTAAACTCTATTATAGCAAAACTAGCCTTGAGTTGCTTGGAAACCTTGGGGCTTATAGGTGAGGTATATGGAATTATAGCCAAAGATGGCTTAGTGCTGTCTGCTGGAAGGTTAATAAAATAGGTTGTATCAAAACTGCTCAGTAAATTTAAAAGATTAAATGTGGGATTTATAATAAAATCACCAGCAGTTGTTATGTCCTCTGGGACCTGCTCATCTATGTCCATAGTAGATTCAATAAAATGAATTAAATCAAATAAATCTATATTAGCATCTACTTCTGCTGTTGTTGGTTCTGCTTCTGCTTCAGCTGCTCTTTGTTCTGCTGTGTCTGCTGCTGCAACTACTGCTATTACTACTGCTGTTACTTCTGGTGTTATTTCTGATGCTGCTTCTTCATTGAGTATCTCCCCCTGCCTGATTGCAGTATAGACTGGAGCCAGGCCCCTAACTGAAGAGGTAGGAATAGAAAGAGCAGATATTTGGGCAGTTAGGGACAAGAGGGAAGTAACAAGAAGATAAATGACCTTAGCTATAATGGTTTTAAGAAGGGGAGTTTGAAGTACAATGAGTTGTGGCATGATGGAGGGATCCAATAGGGGAGCTACGGAGGGTGATGTAGAAGGTGTAGCAGTGGAGACAGAGGTAGGAATGGAGGAGGATGGTGGAGGTCGAGGTGGTGCATCTTGCATGAGTTCATCCTGAGGAGGAGATGTATTGAGGGGAGGTGAAGGCAGATTGAAGAATGGAATGTTGTCCAGATGGGGGGGGGGTAAGGGAGATGAAGGTGGGGTTGGTTGTGGTGATGGAGAAGGAGAGGGTTCATGGTATTCCTGAATGGGAGAGGAGGAAATTTCAGTGATAATTATTTGTGGAGAGGTTGCAGGAGATGAAGCTGGAGTAGGAATATGAACTAGTTGTTGTGGTTGTTGTTGTGGTTGTTGTTATGGTTGTTGAAGAGAAGGAATTGTGGAAGAGGGTTGTTGTAGCATCTGATGTTGAGGTGGAATGGCTGGAGGTGAGGGAGGTGGAGGAGGGATCTCTTCAGTACGGAGGGAAGTGGCTGGAGCAGCCATAGTACTCTCAGAAGCCCTGGTGGAAGAGGAAGAAGCCTTGGAGGGCTTGGTGATGGACCTCTCCCACCTGCCAAAGAGCACACAGGTGAGCCTCTTAGAGGCATTTATGAATATGGTCTGGGAGACCAGGTATTCAGCAGCCTTTTACTTCAGGAAGATCCCTACTATTCTTCCAAAACAAACCTCTTTATTTGTATTCTTTTTCTTAATCAGATCAAACCTGATCTGAGCCCAGTTGACCTTCTTCTTGTTGACCACAACACACATAACCAGGAATTGGTGCCTGATTATGTAGTCATGTGCAGTGTGCTTCCCCGGTAACACTTTGCCTACAATGTCTGCTAGAAATTTGAATTCAGCAGACATGTGTTTCTTCAGCAACTTATTTGGGGTTTCTCCAGAATAACTCATCATACTCAGCATCATATCAAACTCCTCAGTATCCATTTCTAATTCTTCTTCACCATTACTTAATCTAATAATGTCGGTTAGGACGACAGGAGTAAGAGAAATAACATTACCCGATATTGTCCCTGTCATAGTGTTCTCATCTGTGGTGGAGGAAGTATAGACCCACTCTATGATCTCAGTGGCATATATCTTTATCCTAGTGGACAACAGATTCCTAATTTTTTCTTTTTCAAGCAGTTACAGTATTTTCAGGAAGATTGGGTCGGAATGCTGAAGGAATCAAAATCGACATCAAAGGCATTGTCAAATTTCATTGCCGCAAGATTTCCTGCTAGAATCGCCATTAGAGCACCTGCAAGCGAAAAATGACGATCAAGTGCAAAGGAACTGAAAGCGCGGGATGGAGATTGAAGATAACCTAAATATAAGGTTTTCCAGAATATGAATCGACAAAATGTGTTCCACGAAAAATAAAATAATTCTTCGATCTGAGGTCGACGAAATAATTGGTAGTTAAATAATTCGTCGAGCTCTGTTTGAAGATTTGAAGACATTTCGTCGAGCTCCGTCCGACGAAAGTTTTCTGAAGTAGATTCGTCGATATCTGGTCGACAAACATAACTTCACTCAGAGAGTTCGTCGATCTCTGATCGACGAATATCTCAAGAACTATTCCTAGTCGTCGAGCTCCATTTGAAGAACTTTGGCAAATTCGTCGAGTGCAGACATAAATTAAACTATGGATTCTCCATTGATCATTCCAAGCTAATTTATAAAGAACAAGTGATTTCTTTCATCCAAGGGTTTGGTGAAAATATCAGCTCTTTGTAAATCAGTGTAGATATAGATAAGTTTAATTTTGTTTTGTCTACACACTCTCTAATTAAATGATGCCTAATGTCTATATGCTTAGTCCTACTATGATGAGGCATAAGAGAGTTGAATTATTTAAGTTAAAGCCATAGTCCAGGATTTTGTTTTGGATCTATAGCATCGGGGAACAGCAACTGCCAGCTGCTATATATTCTACTTCAGCAGTTGATGTGGACACAAATGACTATTTATTACAAAACCGGGATAGTAATCTCATACCAAGGAACTGGCGAGTTCCTGAAGTACTTTTTCTGTCCACCCTGCTTCCAACAAAGTCACCATCTGATTATCCAGTTAACTCTAATTCTGACTCAGTAGGATACCAAATTCCTACACAGGGACAACTCTTTATATATCTCAAAATTCTTTTTAGAAAAATTAGGTGAGATTCTTTAGGGTTCACTTGGAACCTAGCACAAAGACATGTGGCAAAGATGATATCAGTTCTACTAGCTATAAGATATAATAGGTACCCAATAATGTCCCTATATAACTTCAGGTCAACAGGTTTCCCATGTGGATCAAAATCTATTAAAGCATTAGTATCCATAGGTGTTTTCTTTGCAGAGGCATCAGCCATCCCAAACTTCTTAAGAAGCTCTTTAACATACTTAGTTTGGGAGATGAAGATGCCATCAGGTAGCTGCTTCACTTGGAGACCAAGGAAGTAGGAGAGCTCACCCATGCTACTCATCTCAAACTTAGAATGCATGAGGTCAGAAAACCTCTTTTATAGTTTAGAGTCAGTAGACCCAAATATGATGTCATCCACATAAATTTGTACTAACAAGATTTTATCCTTATGGTGCCTTGTGAATAATGTTTTATCTACTATGCCTCTAGTGAATTCATGCTCTATCAGAAAGCTAGCTAAGGTCTCATACCAAGCTCTTGGAGCTTACCTTAGATAATAGAGGGCTTTATGCAATTTAAATACATGATATGGATGGGTTGGAGAGATGAAACCTGGAGGTTGTTCAACATAGACTTCTTCTTTTAGTACTCCATTCAGAAAAGCACTTTTTACATCCATCTGATATCCTTTAAACTTCTTGTAGGCTGCATCAGAAAGAAAAATTCTGATTGCCTTTAACCTTGCAACTGGTGTAAAGGTCTGATCATAGTCTATACCTTCTTCCTGCCTATAGCCTTGAGCAACAAACCTAGCCTTGTTCCACACAATTACACCATGGGTATCTAGTTTCTTTCTATATACCCATTTGGTTCCAATGACTGGGTAGTCTTTGGGTCTTCAAACCAAATCCCAAACTCTACATCGCTCAAATTGGTTGAGTTCCTCTTGCATAACAATGATCCATTGGCGATCTTGCTCAACATCATGTATGGATTGAGGCTCAACTTGAGAGAGAAAATAGGCATGCATCAAGTCTTGGTTGAGTTGATTCCTTGTTTGTAGACCTGCTAACATGTCTCCAATCACTTGAGATCTAGGGTGATCCCTAAGTGTGACAAATTCAGTGGGTGGAGTTGGTTCAGCAATAGCATTTTGAATTAATTCCTCTTGTGGAATTATGTTTGCTATTGGATGAGGTTCAACTTCTTCCAATTGTTCTTCTTCACTGTCTTCATTAACCTGTGGAGAAGGATATGTTGGAGCCTCTTGGGTGAGGCTTAGTCCATCCAAATTCTCACACAGGTGACGTACCTGCAAAGGATTACTAGAAGAAATCTTTTTCTCCATGCAAGACATGTTAGCCTCATCAAAAGTAACATGAATTGATTCTTCAATTTTTAAGGATGATTTATTAAATACCTTATAAGCTTTACTTACTTGGGAATATCCTAGAAAATTCCCTTTTCAGCCTTAGATTCAAACTTTCTAATGTATTTCTTATTGTTATTATGTATATAACATATACATTCAAATACTTTAAAATATGTGATTTTAGGTTTATTTTCTTTAAGTAATTCATAGAGAGTCCTATTCTTTATTTTATGTATCAAACTTCTGTTCAGTACATAATTTACTGTGCTTACAGGCTCTGCCCAAAAGGATAGAGGCAGTGTCTGATACCTTCCTTCTCACAGAACTCATGCATAAGAACAGACTCAAACTCTGTACCATGATCACTTCTAATCAATGCAACATGATTAGAGTACTCAATCTGTATGGTCCTGAGAAAATCTGTAAGAACTTTAAAGGTATCTGACTTAGATATCAGAAAGAACGCCTAAGTGAACATTGAGAAGTCATCTACAATAACTAAAGTGTAGGATTTCCATCCTAGGTTTTGTACAGCAATGAGCCCAAAGAGATCCATGTGTAGCAAATACAAAATCCTAGGTAAATCACTTTTATTAACTGACTTAAAGCTAGATTTAGTTTGCTTGTATAGTTGACAAGCCCTACAAAGGCCTTCCTTTTTGTAGGGACCAGAAGGTAAACCTCTCACAAGGTTGTCTTTAGATAGCCTATCTATATTTTTCATGTAAACATGTCCTAGCCTTTTATGCCATAATTCATTTTGATTGCAAACTAGATTAAGAAAACAAATATCTGAATTGGCAGAATAGAAATCAACTAAATAAATGTTTCCTTGTCTATTTCTAATTAAAACATTTTGTTTTTCTTTATTAGAAATAATACAAGTTTTTGAATTAAAATGTGTCTGATAACCTTCATCACATAATTGGCTTATTGAGATGAGGTTATGCTTGACTCCACTTAAAAAGGTCACCTTCTTGAATATGAATGCTCCAATCCTTACTTCTCCATAGCCTTCAGATTGGCCACACTTTGAGTCACCAAAGATAACCTTTGGTCCCAGCTTGGACTTGTAGTTGATTAGGTTGTCCTTACTGTCAGTCATGTGTTTGGAACATCCGCTGTCCAGGTACCATGTTTGATTAATCACTGGATAGCCCTTTTACTGTAATGAAAACAGTTAGTTGTTCTTGACCCAGGTTACCTTGGGTACTTTATATTGTTGATAAGCAAAACTGGATATCACAGAGTACTCAGGTTATGATTTATATCATAATGGATGATATCTTCATGGAGGTATTGTCCAATCTACAAGTGGGTTAAATGATTTCTTAGTTTGATTTGAGTTGGTGTTATAATTATAGTTTTTGTTAAGTCTGACTGGGTTCGACGAATTGTTGTGAGTTCGTCGACCAGAGTTCGACGAAATGGGATGAGATCGTCGATCTCTGCTCAGAGAATGAACAAGTTCATTTTTTGTGCCCCAAGTTGGTCGATCTCTGCTCGACGAACCATACAAATTTCGTCGATCGTAGTAAGTTGAATGATTATTATATAAGTTTGTGTTCAGTGTTTGTCTACTTGAGTTCGATGAACTGGCCAGATTTCGTCGATCTGAGTTCAACGAAATTTGCTGAACTTTGTTTTTATTCAAGGTTTTTTGATTTCTTTTATTTTGACCTTTTAAGTTGGGCATTTCTTCTGTGGTTTCTTTATTGGTTATTATTTCTTTGTCCTTAGCAGAAACAAATTTAATGGGGGTTGATAAAATATTCTTCTTAAGAATGGGGGGTAAAATTGATGTTGCACCCAAGCCCAGCTTGCCATTTAGTCTGACATTGACTGTGCTTGTGATGTCCATCAGCTTGAGGCTTCTCCTATTGAGAGATTCCTCAAGTTGTTTGGCCTCAGATAGTTCAGTTTTTAAGGAGTTAATTTGTTCAGTAGCTAGATTTAATTCTTCCTTTAACCTAGTGTTTTCAGCAAATAGAGTTTCTTGATTAGCTAACTTTTACCTAAGTGTTTTTATTTCCTTTTTAGAATTTATTAAATCTATGCACATGGCTTTAAATTCAATTTTAAAAGCATCAGAATTATAGTCAAAAGATAAGATTACCAGATCAGCTTCTGTCTCTGAAGCTTCTTAATTGTCAGACTCTTTTTCATCTGAATGACTCCTGGAGGCATCAATGACCATGAGACATACTTCTTTGGCCCTTGCCTCTTCCTCATCTTCACTGGAGCTGGAGGATATGGATTCATCCCCAGTTTCACTCCAGGATTCAGCTACAAAGCCCTTCTCCTTCTTCTTGTATTTACTGGAAGAAGGCCTGCTACTTTGATGTCTTATAGAATCCTTCTCTCTTCTCTTTTCCTTCTTTTGATTTTCTGGACACTCTGAGATGAAGTGTCCAGGTTTCCTGCAGCCAAATCAAAATACTTCTTTAGTGGGGGTTTTTATCACAACTTGGCTTTTCATCCTGCCTAGATGACTTCCTTCTGAAATCCTTCCTTGCCATTTTATAGAATCTCTTGGCAAAGAGACTCATCAGCTGTTCATTCACAGTTGAGGCTTCAGTTTCTTCAACAGCTTTAAAAGCTATGATGTGCTCCTTCCTTGCTGGTGGAGTGTCCTCTAATCAGCTGCTTCTCTGGATTTGATGAGCTGCTCATAAGATTTGAGCTTTCCTAAAAGATATTCTGTGGAAATATCATTTAGGTTTCTGGCCTCTTTGATTGGCCAGATCCTTGAATCCTATGAGCTTGGGAAGCACATGAGGATTTTTTTTCATTCACCTCAGTGAGGCTGATGTCCTTGTCCAAGGTCTTTAGCTCATTGATGATTGAGCTCAGCCTATTGTACATGTCTGCAACTGATTCTACATCCTTCTTCTTGAAGTTCTCATATTGTGATATGAGATTGGATCTTCTGTCATTTTTCCATCAACAGATCCAGCCACCATTTGATTAAGGGAATCTCAAATGGCCTTGGCTGATGTGCATTCAGCGACCTTTTGGAATATGTCATCTGACATGGTTTGGGCCAGAATGTTCATGGCTTTGGCATCAGCAACTTTAGCTTTCATTTGGGCTTTAGTCCACTCAGGTGGTGGAACTACATTTGTGCTTGAAGCTGCTATAGATGTAGAGGCAGTAGCTTGAGTAGGACCTGTCAAAATGGAGTTGTAGATATCCTCATCAATAGAGTTCATATATAACTTAATTCTTGCCTTCCAGATGGCAAACCTATTTATATTGCATATTGGAGGTTTGGTGCTTGCATAGTCCTTGTTCTATACCATGCTGTGAATCTAATAGAAATAAAACTCAGATCTAACACAGGATCTTTTGGTTAAAGGGGTTAACTTGTACAACCAAAGGAGACCTGCTCTGATACCAATTTAAAGTTAGGGGTTAGATCCAAAATACTCTAGAGGGGGGGGGGGGTGAATAGAGTATTTAGGTTTATAAAATTTTTGCCAATTAATTCAATCTATTACTAGTGCTACAAAAATTAAATTAAAACAACAAAGACAACAAACTAGAAAGGACAGCAACCACAAGAACAAAAGAAAAAGAGCAAACCAGACAACACATGAATTTTATAGTGGTTCCCCTAAACTTGGGTACATCCACTCTTCTACTACCCTGGTAGGAATCTACTCAGGTTTTTGATAAGGTGACTGCCACCAATGAGCTTTTGATCAGGTGCTCAAAAACCAAACCTCAAGTATTTTGATCAGGCGACTTGCAACCAGAAATAACTTTTGAAGGGAGTTAAGAACCCTTTATACAGTTGGGGATGAGAGAGTGATTTTGTCTTCTCTTTCTCAGATACAACTGAGAAGAATCTAGTGGAAAAATGATGTTATCAAAGGCTCCCCCTGAGAAATAGAATGGTTTAGGAAGTTGAAGCCTTGCTGCAGGGTGATATGTCTTCAAACTTTGCTTTGACCAGAATAACTCCAGAAACTTCTTGACAGATAAAGTGTTTGTTGTCCTTTGAAGATTCCTGGGATATAGAAGGAAGAAGACACTTGATCTTGAATGTATGTTCTTCTTCTTGTTCAGCTTGCTGTTCTTTTCTCTAGTCAAGGTCTAGGGCTTCTTATCTCTTGATAGTTTTCTTGCCTTATGAGCTCAGTATTCTGTATATTCTCTGTAACTATCTCTCACTCTTGTTTCTCAGTGTGTTGTCGAGAGAGAAGAAGAAGATCCTTATTGACTGTATTTTTCTGACTACTGCTGTGTCTAGAAGAGAAGGAAAATTCCTTTTATATTTTCCATATAAATTGCCTTTTGAAATTTCAATTTCTTTCTGCATTGAATGCTGGCAGCCTAGAGAATATTTGCATTGATTGATTTCCCCAACTGTCCCATGGAAAAATGGCAGGCAATAATCCTGATGAAGACCTTAATCAGTGCTTACTTCTAATGGTAATATTCAGAGAATATTTATGCATTGATTACTCGGGAATTATTTCAATAGAAAAGAGATAGAGGGAGGAAAATATCCAAGTCTGGAACTTCACAGAAATCATTGAGCAGAATTTGTCGACCTATGTCCAGAGTTCATCGAACAGAGAAGTCAAGTTCGTCGACTAGATAATCTTTATTTGTCGAGCTGAGATCCACGATCATTGACCTAAGAACTGATAACTGCTTTCTCTAGACCCGTCAATTCTGTGCATCAAGTTCGTCGAGCTGAGAATATAACTTCGTTGACTGGAGTTCAGAATTCCATGTTTCTTGGACTTTGGAATGTTGAAGTAACGTATCCAGAAATTGTTGACCTCAGAACTAGGTTTGTCGACCTGAGAACTAGTTTCGTTGAGCTGACAACTTCTTACTACTACTTGATAAATCTTTCCAAGACTGTGGTCTAAGTTCGTCGAGCTGAGAAGGTGAGTTCATCGACTAGAGTGTGATTATGGACTTAGAATACTTAGTTATTTCTGGTCTTATAGTGTTGAAGTAGATGATCCAGAAATCGTCAAAGATCCAAATTCGTCGAGCTGATATTCTAGCTTCGTCGACTGGAGTGTGAAGCTAGACTTCAAATACTTAGATGTTTCTGGAATAAGATGTTGAATTAGAATATCTAGAGATCGTCGACCTGAGAACTAAGTTTGTTGACCTGACAACTAAGATCGTCGACTGGAGTTAAGTATGAAGAATTCTGGACTTGGTGTTGAAGTATACTCTGAAATTCGTCGACCTGAGATTCAAGTTCGTCGAGCTCATCTCAGAAAATTCTCTCTAATTTCGTCGAGCTGAGCACGACTTTCGTCGACCTGAGTTCGACGAATGTCTAACTCATTTTCTGAGTCTTTTATATTTCTCTAAGTCATGAGTCTTTTGCAGTCTGTTGATGGCTTGTCCATGTGGTACTGAATCTAAGGACATGGACTAGACTCTAGGACACAATCATGACCCTGGCTATACATGTTAGGTCAGACATCCTAATTTAGTGAACCTAGCCCAAATCTAATGAGGGATCCAATATACAGATTTACTATCTCTTGTTATTGAGTGAGTTACCTTCTCTCAATGCCAAACTACTTAGATTATAAATCTATTTCTAGGCATTGAATGATTCAGCTTCACTCAATGCTAACTTGCTTTCTCAGCTTTCTGTTGTTTGGTGTTGAGTGAGTGAGCATCACTCAATGCCAAACACCTTAGACAAAATGTTTTCTTTACTAGGTGTTGAGAGCGTTGAGTGTGTCATCATCACTCAATGCATTTTTCCTTAACCCTTTCTGCAGTATATTCTGCATGTAAGGTGTTGAGAGCATTGAGTGAGCATGCCTCAATCAATGCTTTCTGCCTTAGCCATTTCTGCTTCTTCAACATCTTAAGCGTTGATAGTGTTGAGTGAGCATGCCACACTCAATGCATTTTTCATTAACAAATTCTGTGTTATGGTGTTGAGAGCGTTGAGTGACCATGCCTCACTCAACGCTTTCTTCCTTAGCCAATTTTCAGTATTCTTTAAAAATACTGACTTTAACTAACTGAGTGTTACTCAACACTTTAGAGGCTATGACATTGAGTGAATGACCTTCACTTAACGCCTGTGGACTTAGCCACTTTTCTGCCTCTTAAACCTTAGGCATTGACTGTCTCAGCCAGCCTCACTCAACTCTAAACTATGTTCGACAAATGCTGAACTGAGTTCAATGAACAGTGAGCTCAGCTCGACAAATTCTGAACTCAGTTCGACAAATTTAGACTTTGCCAAATTTCACAAACTCTGAGCTTAGTACGACAAATGATTGGCTGAGTTCGACGAACTCTGAGCTTAGTTCGACGAATTTTGACTTAGCCAAATTTCTCAAACCACCTGACTTAGCCACTTAGGATACATGTCCCATCACAGCCATCTACTGATATGTGTGTATCATTGACAAGATTGACTTCCTAAAATCTAGGACTTTGTGGGCAATGGACCCAACACTTACCACCCCCCAAGTATCCGACAAGAACATCGTCGTCCACATTCAGCTACTTCTTCTGCTGCTCCACCCCCTCCAGCAAGAGGCGGCGAACCTCTTCCTTGTCGTCGACAAGCTTCTGGAACGATGCAGAATTCTGCTCCATCATCGTGCACCAGCAGCCCACCATGTGTTCCAGCTCTAGGCCACGGAGCTGGGGCCGCGCATTCTCATTTACAAGGGCTCGCGTGGCCTCCTCGTCGAAGACCATAATATAATTCCACGCGTAAATGTCAAAGGAGAAGGTGTAGGCCTCCTCACCGATGGAATCCTTCTCCAACTAGCTCGGCAGCAGTGTCGAGATAGAGGACCGGTTCACCTCTTTGTCCTACTGTTAGAGGAGGTTGTTGAGCTCATCTACGTGCCGCTTTCCATAGCCAAAGTTTCGGTGCCCCCTCGACACGGGCTTGTTAGCGGACACCTGCTCTTATGACTTGGAGGTGCCAGTTGCCTCGCTAGGAGGTCTGCCAGTCGAAGCACACGGGGTGGTAGCCGCTTTAGGTAATTGTATTGCAGGGGCTTTTCCCATCTCCCGGGATGGGGGATGTTTGCTGACAGTAGTCTCAACTTCTTGGACGGCGGCGGCGGCAGAGGCTTTTCATGGGTGACCTGCTTTTGGGGGGGGGGGGGATCCAGAACCTCGCGTAGTGCGGCAGCGGTTGACGTGCGAAAACCGATGGGTAGAAGAGGTATAGGGTTGATTTTGTGGGAACCAAAAATTAACATGGTGTGTTCGGTCTCACGGGCAAGGTGATAAGGTGAAGAGGTTGATGGATGCGGGGATGGAGAGGAGGAAGCTTCAGAGTGCTCTAGAGTGGTGCAAACGATTGTTCAAGGGTTGCAGGGATAGAGGAGAGGTTTGTTGAGAGCAGCCGGGAAGGCTGATGATCAGCGGAGAAGGTTGATGATCAGCAGAGAAGGTTGATGATCAGCAGAGAAGGTTGATGATCAGTGGAGAAGCTTGATGATCATCAGAGAAGGTTGATGATCAGCGGAGAAGGTTGATGATCAGTGGAGAATCTTGATGATTAGCAGAGAAGGTTGATGATCAGCGGAGAAGCTTGATGATCAGCGGTGGAGGTTGATGATTAAGGCAGAAGCTTGATGATGAGCATAGAGGGTTGATGATCAGCGGAGAAGCTTGATGATCAGCAGAGGACGTTGATGATCAGCGGAGAAGCTTGATGATCATCAGAGAAGGTTGATGATCTGCGGAGAAGCTTGATGATCAGCGGAGGAGGTTGATGATCAATGGAGAAGCTTGATGATCAATAGAGAAGGTTGATGATTAGCGTAGAAGCTTGATGATCAGCAGAGAAGGTTGATGATCAGCGGAGAAGCTTGATGATCAGCGGAGTAGGTTGATGATTAGTGGAGTAGCTTGATGATCAACAGAGAAGGTTGATGATCAGCAGAGAAGCTTGATGATCAGCAGAGAGGGTTGATGATCAGCGAAGAAGATTGATGATGAGCGGAGGAGCTTGATCAGGAGCTATCGAGAAGACAGTTAATTTGACGGTTGAGCTCTGATGGTTGAGACCGAGAGAGGAGAAGAATAGAAGGGGGCCGCTAACAGCGGCAACAACAGACATCGCCCGCTGCGGCTTGAATGTCACTCTTGCGATTGACTTTTCCTTTAATCAAGAAACAAGATTACAACTTGATAATGCACCTTTACATGAGAAAGCAATAAAGGGTATAGAGCGGGAAGCTGAAGGCTAAGGAAGAAGTTGCTAGAGGTTAAGGAATAGAGGATGCTAGCTGGCCGCACTACTTGATGGCAAGCTATGGAGGACTGGAAACCAGAGTCTGCAGACCTTGATGATCAGCTGTGGAGTACTGGAAAACTAAGTCCGCATGCCTTGATGATTAGCTGTGGAGGACTGGAAAACTGAGTCAGCAGGCCTTGATGATCAACTGTGGAGGACTGGAAAACTGAGTCCGCAGACATTGCTGGCAGCGGCAGTTTTCCTCCTAATCCCACCTTTTTTTCTAAATGAGAGGTATAAGGGGCTATTTATAGGCCCGTGGAAGATCTTCTAGAAGCGGGGCCCAGTGAAGTCATCATGGAGACTTGTGCGGACTCGGCGAGCAAGCTGCCCGGCTGGGCGGACTAGGAGAAGGCAGGAAGGTTATTCCAGGTTGGCAGCCTAAGGAGTAGGAGGCCGCCCCTGGTGGGCGGCCTGAGGCTGGAGGCCGCCCCTGGTGGGCGGCCTGAGGCTGGAGGCCGCCCCTAGTGGGCGGCCTGAGGCTGAAGGCCACCCCTGGTGGGCAGCCTGAGGCTGGAGGCCGCCCCTGCTGTGTGGCCTAAGGCTGGAGCCCATCCCTGGTGGGCGGCCTGAGGCTGGAGGCCACCTCTAGTGGCGGCCTCAGGCTGGAGGTCGCCCCTGGTGGCGTCCTGCGGCAAGAGGCCGCAGGCCGCCCCTAGTTGCGGCCTAATGCAGGAGGCCTCCCCTGGTGGGCGGCCGAATGCTGGAGGCCGCCCATGGTGGCAGCCTGAGACTGGAGGCGGCCCCTGATGGTGGCCTGAGGCTGGAGGCTTCCCCTGGTGGCCGGTCTGAGGCAGCAGGCCCCCATATAGGGGAGATGAAATCCATCTCTTCTAGTGAGCTGGAGAGTGAGTCCACCGAGCCCGCGACGGTTGAGTTGGTCTAGGGTTCACACTGGCTGGTCGACCGGGCAGACTGAAGGAATAGATCACACATATTGCCCCCTGTTGCTTTAGATTGCCTCCTGCAAGGAAAATTGTTGTGCGGTTAGCAGGCCTAACCACGCGGCCTGTGAGGGTTAGCTATAGGAACAGCCCGCCGTCCCGCATGGCACGTGGTAGCTATGCGACCTAGGCAGACTGAGAAATTTGTCATCTTCCACTTGGACTTGTCGCAAACAACAGGGAGAACCTGGAGCAGGCTACGACTAGCGTGCTAGCTACCTTGGGAAGGATAGTCGATTTCTGGGTTAACATAATCCGCGCACTTTTTTAAGTTCCAAAGGGAACTTCAAAAAAGTAGGAGACCCGCAAAAATCATGATCCACCCCAAAGAAAGAGGAGGAGACAAGGAGAGATAGAACCTGATGTTTCTCCTTAAGAGGAGTTTGCCAATGTCTATCGTTTTCCTGCAAGAGAAAAGTTAATATATTCAAAGGAGGATCGTACATCTTTTGTGTACCTGTTTTGCTCTTAAAAGTTAAGAAGGCGCGAAAATCTTTCACTGAGCTCTGCAAAACAAAGATGAGAGGAAAGAATAAAAGGGAAATAACTTGCAAATACTTGGCGAAGGCTTGCAAGCATCTTTTATCCTCTGCAAAAGGAAGAGTGAGAAGTATGTAAGAAATAAAAATGAGTTGCAAGTACCTGAAATGGACTTGCAAGTGTCTGCTAGTTGCTGCAAAAGAGAAGTTATTGGAAGATATGAAAGTAAAGTAAGCTGCAAGTACCAGAAGGGAACTTGCAGATATCTGCTAATCTCTGCAAAAAAGGAGTTAGAAGCAGACATGATATATAAAAGAATGTTGCAAGTATCTGCGAAGAAACTTGCAAGCATCTACTGACCTCTACAAGAAAAGAGTTTGAAGTAGATGTAATGTAAAGAATAAACCGCAAGTACCTGGGTGAGACTTGCAGGTGACTGCTAATCACTACAAAGAGAAGAGTGAGCAGTAGACATATTACATTGAACTAAACTGCAAGTACCTGCGTGGAACTTGTGAGTGCCTGCTAATCACTACAAAGAGAAGAGTGAGAAGCAAACATAATATGATGAACTAAGCTGCAAGTACCTGGATGAGACTTGCAGGTACTAACTGTTGATAAGATGGATATGATCATATAACAGAGGAAATGTTTGACGAACTCTGATGATAATTGAATGAAGATCAAACCAGAATAGTGATCTTGCTATATTAGAGACATCTTTATCATGAAGTACAGATCAATAAGTCGAATGTTGACTATCGATATGATCGGATGTATATGATCATATAGCAGAGGAAATGCTTAATGAACTCTACTGATAACGGAATAGAGACCACACCACAATAGTGATTTTATTTCTACATTAGAGATGACATCTTTAATATGAAGTCCAAATCAATAAGAAGAAATCATCTTAATTAGACTCCAATAGCATGGCTTGTTAATTAAGAGACGGTTTCATTGATCAATGATTGATGTCATTAACATTTGATAAGAGTAGTGAAGAGCTTATAAGTGATCGTCTGATAGGGCTTTGAGCAAGCAATGCATATAAGATGAGAATAAGCAGAAATGATTGTTGCGAATCCTTTTGATGGGTCGGATTTAACCTGTTCAGCTATGAAAGAGGCAGTTGATAAAAAAGAGGTTTATACTCAGAGATGACCAAGAAAGGTCATCACCAACATAGTCGTACTTAGAGCTGACTATTTATACTCCCTTGACATAGCACAAAAGAGATACATGCACAAAATCCCAAGAAAGAAATGACAAATACACTGCTCTCTTGCTTCAGGTACAACATCACTGATCAATGAGACTAGTTGTGCCAAGTGTCCTATAGCATTTCTTGTCTATGGAAAGATCAGCGGAGTTGTGGATCCTGCGAAGGCACGGATTGAGAGTACCATAGAGTGTTCGTCCATCATAGTTGTGAGATGATTGAAGAGACAAGGCTACGCTTGATCACCATTGCTTCTCATGCAAAGATCATCGTAACTGTAATGTATCCTTAACGAAGCACAACAAAGCTAACACATGGGACCACCCTGATACTCACTCTGTGTTAGATGCCGGCTAGGATCCGAAGTCTGAAGTCCAGCATCGTAGATTGAACAGCCCCCACTGCACATATGTGAAAACTCCCCATAGTATGTGGTCATTGCGTTATTATGCCGGAGAACAATCTACGGAGGGAACAACGAGATTTGGCGATATCTCAGTGGCTCAGCGATCTCTTTGGCAAAGATAAAAATATAGGAGGAAGCATTCCAAAAAGGGAAATGTGTCAGGATGGGATCCTTGATGTAAAATTTATTGAAATGCAAGAAGGAACACTTAGAAGTGCTTTGTAAAGAAAATATTTGAAACATGAAGAATAGAGTAAGAGTAATGAGCAATGAATGCAAGGGACTCTGGAAACTTATGGATGTGATGGGTCACCCTTCTGGAGCAGATGTTTATATTTACCCTCCTTTAGCATTTCTTGAACTAATTGTTGAAGAGCTCTGCAATCCTCTGTTGCATGACCCCCTTTTCTGTGATACTTACAGTATTGGTCAGAGTTTTTGACCTTTCGATCAGCAGGCTGAAAAGATACCACACCATTTGGCTTGCTCTTCATGGTGTGAGTTGCCTCACCCAATGCGCTATAAACTTCGGATTCTTTGCTTGGGAAGAGACGTTGATGACGTCGGAAATATCTTCCTTTCTTCGCTTGTGATTGAAGACACTTTGGGGGAGACTTTGGAGGTTGTCTGGTAGGGAGCAAAACTTCTGGGCCTCTCTTCCTCTTAGTGGGAAATTCAGGCAACTTCCTTGGGTGATTGGAGGAGCACGCGGTGGTTTGAGGACTGAGTTTGCAGACACTCTCCCTTTGTATAATAACTGGAAATTGCATAGGGATTGTGACCTGCCTAGATGGATAACTTGCTGGATAGGCATAAGGATCAACTGGTAGAAAAGTTGGCGGATTAAATCTGAATTCCCCACTACTGGATTGACTGTAGCAACTGGGGCTGCTGCAGGTTGAGAGTCTAGTCGCTGAATTATAGTGACTACGGTGTCATTGATTGCTGTTATTTGCAGGGAAGTTTATCGACATGTCAGCAAGAGGGCTTTCCAAAGAGCCTCTTCACTGGTAGGAGGAATGTTTTGAGAGGGTTGGCGGTCTGACATGGGTAACCGTTGATTTCCATTGTCTGTTCGGATCTAAAGGTCGCGTGTGAACTGTTGATGTGCGAAAACTGATGGAGAGAAGTGGTAGAGTGTTGTCGTCGCGGGCACCAACAGTTAACAAGGTGTGTTCGGTCTCACGGGCAAGGTGATAAGGTGAAGAGGTTGATGGTTGTGTGGATGGAGAGGAGGAAGCTTTTGAGTGCTAGATAGTGGAGCAAAAGGTTGTTCAAGGGTTGTGGGTGTAGAGGAGAGGTTTGCTGAGAGAAGCCGGGAAGGTTGATGATCAGCGGAGAAGGCTGATGATTAGTAGAGAAGGCTGATGATCAGCAGAGATGGTTGATGATCAGTAAAGAAGCTTGATGATCAACAGAGAAGGTTGATGAACAGCGGAGAAGGTTGATGATCGATGAAGAAGCTTGATGATCAACAAAGAAGGTTGATGATCAGAGGAGAAGCTTGATGATCAGCGGAGAAGGTTGATGATCAGCGGAGAAGCTTGATGATCAATAGAGAAGGTTGATGATCGACAGAGAAGCTTGATGATCAGCAGAGAAGGTTGATGATCAGCGAAGAAGCTTGATGATCAGCAGAGGAGGTTGATCTGGAGGTGTCAAGCAGACGGTTACTTTGACGGTTGAGATCTGATTGTTGAGACCGAGAGAAGAGAAGAACAGGAGGGGGTTGCTGACAGCGGCAACAACGGACTTCGCCCGCCACGGATTGAATGCCACTCTTGCGATGGAATTTTCCTTTAATCAAGATACAAGATTACAGCTTGCTAATGCACCTTTACATGAGAAAGCAATAAAGGGTACAAAGGGGTAAGCTGGAGGCTAAGGAAGAAGTTGTCAGAGGTTAAGGAAAAGAGGCTACTGCAGGCCGCACTGCTTGATGGCAAGCTGTGGGGGACTAGAAATCTTAGTCCTTAGACCTTGATGATCAGCTGTGGAGCACTGGAAAACTAAGTCCGCAGGCCTTGATGATCAGCTGTGGAGGACTAGAAAACTGAGTCCGCAGGCCTTGATGATCAGCTATGGAGGACTGGAAAACTGAGTCCGCAGGCCTTCCTGACAGCAGAAGTTTTCCTCCCAATCCCTCCTTTATTCTAAATGAGAGGTATAAGGGGCTATTTATAGGCCTGGGGAAGATGTTTTAGAAGTGGGGCCCAGTGACGTCATCGTGGAGACTTGTGCAGACTCGGTGAGCAAGCTGCTCGGCTGGGCGGACTGGGAGAAGGCAGGCAAGCTATCCCTGGATGGCTGCCAGAAGAGCATGAGGCCGCCCCTGGTGGGTTGCCTGAGGATGGAGGACGCCCCTGGTAGGTGGCCTGAGGCTGGAGGTCGCCCTTGGGGGGTAGCATGAGGCTGGAGGCCGCCCCTGGTGGGCGGCGTGACGCTGGAGGCCACCCCTAGTGGGCGGCCTGAGGAGGGAGGCCGCCCCTAGTGGGCGGCCTGAGACTGGAGGCCGCCGCTGGTGGGCAGCCTCAGGCTGGAGGCCGCCCCTGGTGGGTGGCCTGAGGCTGTAGGCCGCCCCTGGTGGGTGGCCTGAGGCTGGAGGCCACCCCTGGTGGGCGGCCTGAGGCTGGAGGCCGCCCCTGGTGGTGGCCTGAGGAAGGAGGCTGCCACTGGTGGGCGGCTTGAGGTAGGAGGCCGCCCCTGGTGGGAGTCTTGAGTCTGGAGGCCACCCCTGGTGGGCGGCCTAAGGCTGGAGGACGCCCCTAGTAGGTGGCCTAAGGCTGGAGGCTGCCCCTAGTGAGCGTCCTAAGGCTTGAGCCTACCCCTGTTGGCGGCCTGAGACTGGAGGCCGCGCCTGGTGGGTGACCTGAGGCTAGAGGCCGCACTTGGTGGCGGCCTGAGGCTGGAGGCCTCCCCTGGTGGGCATCCTGAGGTAACAGGCCCCCCATATAGGGGAGATGGAATCCGTCTCTATTGGAAAACTAGAGAGTGAGTCCGTCGAGCCCGCGATAGTTGAGTTGGTCTAGGGTTGACACTGGCTGGGTGACCTGGCGGACTGAAGGAATAGATCGCACAGATCTCCCCCTGTTACTTTAGAATTCCTCCTGCAAGGAAAACTGTTGCTCGGTTACCTGGCCTAACCGTGCGGCCTACGAGGGTGAGCTATGGAAATAGCCCGCCATATTGTAGGGCACGTGGTAGTTATATGACCTGGGCGGACAGAGAAATCTGTCCGCCTACACTTGGACTTATCGCGAACTCCAGGGAGAACTTGGAGCAGGCCGCGACAAGCAAGCTGGCTACCTTGGAAAGGATCTCTGATTTCTGGGTTAACAGCAGTGTGTTGGAACATGGTTTCACACTCCTTAGGTTTGAGAATATCAACTCCCTGCTTGTATTTGATGAGATTGGTTGTGTGATAGAGTGTGCAGGCTGATAGGTGAAAGGAAAGGAGAAGAGCTTCAAAAGGTTACTACCGCCCGGCGACAACCTTATCGCAGCGCGATAACCATCACGATCGACGCATATCGGTTCGATGGTCGACAGCCCATTTATCAGCTAAGGAAGGATCGTCGACAATCAAAAGCTACCGCCCGGCGACAGGACGCTACCGCCGGCGGTATCCGGTCGACGTGCATCGAGGGGACGATCGTCGACGATGGTACCTACTGCTCAGGCGATAGTCTTATCGCAGGCGGTAGAATTATTTGGCGAAATGGCGCTATCGCTCTGACTGGGCGCGGTAACCTTTACCGCCCGGCGATAGCTCTCTTGAAACGGCAGTTTCCTTAATGAGCAGCTATAGTTGCCGTTTCGGGAGACGTGTGGAGACAGCTGGCAGGCGTTACGCGGTAACCATTACCGCCCGGCGATAGCTCTCTTGAAACGGCAGTTTCCTTAATGAGCAGTTATAGTTGCCGTTTCGGGAGACGTGTGGAGACAGCTGGCAGGCGTTACGCGCGAACCTACCGCCCGGCGATAGAGTTATCGCAGGCGGTAGTCTATTTTCTCCAAGACGTATAAAAAGCAGCGCCGTTTCCTCAAGACCTAAGCCTCCAGAGATTATTGACGAAGTGCTCCAGGAATACTAAGTTCGGCCGTCTTCCTACGTCCGTTCTACTCGTCTTCATCAAAGAAAAAGCAAGGCTTCTTCCTCCCGTTCGAGATCGAAGAACTCCGGCGATCAAGGCTTCGCATCGTCTGCGTCTAGCGACCGGGTGCTTTCCATCAAAGATCACAAGCACCGGCCGTAGATCTATCCGGAGAACTTCTCAAGAGGGAGAACCTAAACTTTAACGAATATATTTTGTAATCTCTTTTTGTATCTTTTTCTTCTTCTATTGTTGTAAGTGGTAAGGGAAATCGACCGGGGAAGGTCGTCGGTATCCGGGTTGGATTCCGTGGAAAATCGTCCCGGGATTTGGGGCGTCTAGATCGGGGATCTAGCGGTGCTCTAAGACCCTTCCGGTTGTGGAGGTGAAGAGCGGCTCTAAGACCTTTCGGGGAGAAAGTGAAGAGCGGCTCTAAGACCCTTCCGGGTGTGGAGGTGAAGAGCGGCTCTAAGACCTTTCGGGGAGAAAGTGAAGAGCCAACCGGTCCGGGTTTTGGGTCGGTATAGAAAACCCAAGAGTTTTATTCACCGCCTCTGATCTCCGGCGTCATGGAGATCCATGTTGTATGTATTGTGTGTAAACATGTTTTAAATCAATCCTAATTACAAGTGTAACATTGTGTGTGACTAAATGATTCATATGAGATATTGTCTTCATATCATTGCCTCTTATGTTTACTTGTGAATGATAAGTCTAGTTTCACGTGTGTGCGCACAAGCTAATTTGTACAGGAAAAGAGTGAATAACGTACCGCAGAACATTGGTTACCCAACGCTCTGCAGTAGTTTCCTATACTCTGGTTCTGTGGACAAATTAACGCTTAAATTTCAAGAAACGCGTCGAACCTTATTCACCCCCCCCCCCCCCCCTCTAAGGTTGGCTACAAGATCCAACAAGTGGTATCAGAGGGAGGTTATTCCAAAACGGTTTCACCACCGGGAATAATGGCCAACCTCCATCATGGACTGATGAGTGGGGATGAAAAATTGTACACCGAAAATGTGTTTGCACCACCTCTCTTTATAGGAGTGAACTATAACGAATGGAGAACTCTAATGAGAAAATTCCTTATGCTAACGGATGTAGAAGTTTGGAACATTACTTGTACCAAGCCCCCTTATAGCCTAAATAAGCACGAGTGTTATTTAAATGCCAAGGCTATGAACAGTTTGTTTTGTGGGCTTAGTCAAGAAATTTTTAAACGCATTCACATGTGTTCCACTGCATATGAGATATGGGAATATCTTGAGTCTACTTATAGTTCTCGTCCTGCAGATAATGACTTCGAGCAGTTTCTTATAGATCCAAGTGACGAGTCAAATGGAGATGCACTCTTGGAGGAAGTCAAGACAGACACGTCAAGCAAGAGGGGAGATGAACATCTGTCACTGGACGAGAGGAGCCAAGGGGAAGATGATAAAGGAACCTTGTGTTCAAATCTTGCCTCGTCCAAGAGCGCTGTAAGAAACTCAAACTCTCTCCGTGTATACAAGTCTGTTTATACACTGAATATGCTGAATATGAATAGGCGTAGACTTAAGAAACTGAAAAATATAAATTCAAAACTACGCTTGGAAAATAACCTTTTAAAAGCAAATGTTAGTGTAGAATCTTCCACTGTCGTGTCTAGTTCTCCTGTATACTCTTTAGAGGACAACTCTACACTTTGTATAAATTGTGAGAAGTTAAAAGAGAAACGTGAGGAGGAAGAGAAAGAGTGCATTTCTCTAAGAGAACAAAATGAGAAACTGTTTCTAGAAAACTTAGCGTTAAAGGGGGAGTGTGCTAAGTGTGTGGACTATAGAGTTGAAATCACTGAGATGAGTGAGGTCTTCGAAGAATATAGAAATAAGTATGAAGCCCACATTAACTCAATAGTCGCAATACTCAAGAATAGCACAACTGCCTACACCAAAGCGAGAACAAATCTCAAACAGAAAAATGAAGATTTGGAAACGAAAATCAACGTGCTTAAGGAAATTTTAAAGAAAAATTCTCAACACATAAACGTGCAATATCAAGAAAATTCCAAACGCACGTTGAACACAAGCTCACTCACGTCAGTTAGGAAAATCAAAGGGAGCAGTAAACTTCAAGCCAACGCGAGTGAAAACCTCAAATATGAAAATCATATCCACTGGCGAAAACCAACTACTCCATTTACAAAACCAATTGAACGCAGATATCCTTCAAAAAGTCTTTATGCTATGAGTCAGTATGGTAACAAGAAGTATTTCATGTCAGAAAGTAATCTCAACATGATTAATTCACAAAGACAATTGTGCCCAACCACAATCTCTCACGTAAGGACTCCTAGACATCCAAAAGAGAATCTGCAACATAAGAAAAACATCAAACCAAGGTATGAATGGAGACCAGTCACGCGACGTAGCACGCCCAGTCCGACGGACCGGGCGAACCCTCCTTCACCGGGTTCAACTGTATCACAACATCGTTGGGTTCCCAAAAGGAAAGTCATTTTCGGCTCCTTCTGGATACCCAAACCTCTCAACTCCTAAGTATGTCCCGTTAGTGAAGTAGAATGACACACTTGATCACGTCATGACTAACTCCTACTTCACATCGTACGTCTGATTTAGTTGTGTGGGACTCAAAGAGCTTAGGAGCAAATTAATACTGATCAAAATCCACTTTTCATGCATAATCAAGTGATAACAAAATAGAGATTAAATTGCCCACATAAAATGAAACCAAAAACATTCAAGAAAAATGTTCGGGCCGGTACCTGTATTATTACATCAATTTTTAATTGTTCATAAATCTAAAAACTCGAAAGGGTACAAAGAAAAAATGGGATCACGCCTGTTCATCAGAGGATGTTGAAGAAATGCTGAGCTTCCTCATGATCTTCTTAAGCATCTTCTTCATGCCTTTGATCTCCTTTCCCTGCTCCTCCATGAGGCTATGAATTCCACGACTTGCCTCGCGAAGAGATCCCGACCGGGGTACCGATGGCTCCGGAGGTGGCACCTGTGGTCGCACCCGTGAAGCAGCCGGTATCTCTCCTACATGATAGACCTGCGGAAAGATGTCAATGGGATAGGAGGTCCAGTCGATGGTCGGGTACTTGATCTTCAGGATGGTCTGGATGACTCCTCCCAAAGGGAGTGTATTTACCCGCTGACGATCGGGGGACTTGAGGCGAAAAGTATACCTCATGATAGATAGGATGAGATCTGAAACGCTGAATGGCTTCTGCGCTATAATGTGATAGGTCACCATGGATAGCTGAGCCGTGATCTTTCGAGTATCTCCTGCCTTGAACATCAGCGAATGGCGGAGGATATCCTGAATTATCCGAGCAACTGGTGTGAGTGTGTCCACCGAAGTGAAAAAGTCAGGACGCCCCTCCGCTCCATGGAGAACCTCGTTCATCACTCTCCAATCCCGTGCTGTCCTGAAGGATTCTACAACATCCAAGTATGGAAGGTTGGATGGCCACACGTACTTCGTCTCCAGGTCGGCATGGGTGATAGTAACTATCTCATCCCCGATGCAAGACTGAACTCCTCCTCCCAGACGCATCAGAGATGGATCCCTCAAGTTGTTGTAGAACTCTCGAACGAGAGCGGAGGAAAAGGAACACCCATCTGATATCACCGCCAACACGCCCGATTCTTCGAGATACTCATAGATATGAGTATACCGATCATCAATTTCTATGAGCATAGGAATGCTCACAGTGGCGTTGTCTATAGCGGGGTGCGTAGTCTCTCCACGGTTTTGTTTTGAAATACTTCGACGTCCAGAGTGTGCGCTCGAGGAGGCCATTTCCTGCATGAAACAACATTCAAAAACTCAAATCAGGAACTGGGATCCAAAACTGAAAATTCACAAAAATTGAGTGAAATCTGGGAGCTATCGCAGGCGATAATTAGCTATCACCGGCGGTAGCTCGACGGACTGCACTTCACCTCTTTCCGCCGTTTTGAGCTAAAAATCGATTTCTTTTGTAAAAACCACTCCAATCTCCATGTTTTTCATAGATCTATATATGAACTTCGTAGATCTTGAAAGAGGAGATGAGATCCGACAATAAACATCTAAAAATGAAACATGTGAAAGTATCTCTTTTTACTCCTCCGCATTTCGGATCCTTTACAAACAATGGCAATATTTTTCACCTCTTAAAGCGTAGATCCGAAATAGACTAAAACAATGGCAATATGTTTCAAAAAGGGGGATATGTGAGAGGAGATCCGTGAAGAAGTGGATATAAAAATGCCATGAGAGAACACATCTACTCCACAAAGACATCTCATATGGATCCTAAAAACAAGAAATCAAGCAAAAATGAGAAAGGATAGAGCATTACCTGGAATCAAAGGAGATCTGTAGGGCTGGAGAAGCTTCTTTCCAAAAGGGGATGCAAGGTGAGAATGAGTGTGGGCGGATCTGAAATAACCTACAGCATATTTATTCCGGAGTTACCGCGGCGCGGTAGTACTACCGACAGGCGATAGTACTCTGACTCGCATATAAGTACACACGAAAATCATGCTTATCCAACCTGTTTTGACAAGGCTAGGGAATATCTTAAGGTGTCCATATAGTAGACAAATGGTGGTCGTTTTAGGGCCAAAGTGCGTTTTTTTTATCTCATGGGGGCTCATATGACCGAGTCGTGGTATATTTTCAAGTATATACAATGTTTGCTAATCTTTTTGTCAATTTGTACGGCACATTGGTATCCTGTCATGATGAGCGAAGTTAAATTTTTGTCTAGCTATTGAGTGCGAAAATTAATGTGGGTGTACGTTGTCTATGCCTCTAAGTATGTGTGAGGATTTATTTACGATAATGATTACACCTCTCACACACCACTTGATCATGCACTCAACCTGAGATAATAAGCTGACATGCTATAAATCGTGACACTAACTTTAACATATCTGATATATCTTGAACAATCAATGTCATGAAATCAAATTGCGCGTGTCTATGCTAATTAAATTTTTGGGCCAAAACTAGAAAGGCATATGTCCAATGTAAACAAGTTAAAGTGGATCTACCTATGTGGGTAGATTTCGATTGACTTGGGGTCTTGTTCTGCTTTGATTATGTATAAAGTTGATGGCCTAACTCCAAAATAAAATGATGGCCATCAAATCCCGCTTACAGACCCCCCAAGCACTACTCATCCCTCCTGATAAGTCTTCATAAGCGTTGTGAGGGTGAGCACCTTGGATTACAAAGTCGTTTCGATCTTGTGCATGGACTACACTTTATGATTTGTGCCCTTGATTTAATTTCTTTATGCCGCACTATGTCATGTGACGTGATTTTTCACTATATCTCTTTGGTGTTAGCATCGTTAGTTTGCTTGATATAAAACATGTCTGCCTGATATCTCTATTGAATGTTTTGTCTCTTGGTGCTACACGTGCACATGTCATTATCTTATTTAAATCTTCCGTGCATAAGAATTGGACCTCAACTACATTCGATGCTTTTCGCACAATACGTACTGGCACATTTTTTTCTCTCATGACGATATTTGTGTTTGCCTATTTTTCTCTCTATTTATCTAAACCCTGCAAACATTCATGTCATACTTGATGTGTGCTATGTCTCGTGCATATAGTCCATTTTCTTCACTCTGATTAGCGTTTGCTCCTGATTTTGACCCTGTTTTACAATTCTCTGATTTCAAGTGCTTTGTAGGTCTATATTACGTTATCTCTCGCCTACAATTTTCATCCTCCTTGGTCGGTTGGCCTCGCCCATTCTTTTGATATTATCAAAGGGGGAGAAGGTATTGGAGGTAGTGTTCATGATAGGGGGAGCGTATTGAGGTATGTGTGTGCTCATAGATAGGGGGAGCGTCCCACCGATAGGGGGAGTATGTAGTAGGATAGAACAGGATTGAACGGGATCGATATAGGTGTGTATTGCTTATTTGTTCAATATCATTTTACTCTGATACTCTACTTTATACTGCTCTACGTTCATTTTACTCTGATACTCTACTTTATACTGTTCTACGTTGCTACATACATCTATTCTGGCACTCTATCTACTTGATTTTGGTTTATCATGAACGGGATTGATATTATCAAAAGGGGGAGTTTGTTGGAACATGGTTTCACACTCCTTAGGTTTGAGAATATCAACTCCCTGCTTGTATTTGATGAGATTGGTTGTGTGATAGAGTGTGCAGGCTGATAGGTGAAAGGAAAGGAGAAGAGCTTCAAAAGGTTACTACCGCCCGGCGACAACCTTATCGCAGCGCGGTAACCATCTCGATCGACGCATATCGGTTCGATGGTCGACAGCCCATTTATCAGCTAAGGAAGGATCGTCGACAATCAAAAGCTACCGCCCGGCGACAGGACGCTACCGCCGGCGGTATCCGGTCGACGTGCATCGAGGGGAGATCGTCGACGATGGTACCTACCGCTCAGGCGATAGTCTTATCGCAGGCGGTAGAATTATTTGGCGAAATGGCGCTATCGCTCTGACTGGGCGCGGTAACCTTTACCGCCCGGCGATAGCTCTCTTGAAACGGCAGTTTCCTTAATGAGCAGCTATAGTTGCCGTTTCGGGAGACGTGTGGAGACAGCTGGCAGGCGTTACGCGGTAACCATTACCGCCCGGCGATAGCTCTCTTGAAACGGCAGTTTCCTTAATGAGCAGTTATAGTTGCCGTTTCGGGAGACGTGTGGAGACAGCTGGCAGGCGTTACGCGCGAACCTACCGCCCGGCGATAGAGTTATCGCAGGCGGTAGTCTATTTTCTCCAAGACGTATAAAAAGCAGCGCCGTTTCCTCAAGACCTAAGCCTCCAGAGATTATTGACGAAGTGCTCCAGGAATACTAAGTTCGGCCGTCTTCCTACGTCCGTTCTACTCGTCTTCGTCAAAGAAAAAGCAAGGCTTCTTCCTCCCGTTCGAGATCGAAGAACTCCGGCGATCAAGGCTTCGCATCGTCTGCGTCTAGCGACCGGGTGCTTTCCATCGAAGATCACAAGCACCGGCCGTAGATCTATCCGGAGAACTTCTCAAGAGGGAGAACCTAAACTTTAACGAATATATTTTGTAATCTCTTTTTGTATCTTTTTCTTCTTCTATTGTTGTAAGTGGTAAGGGAAATCGACCGGGGAAGGTCGTCGGGATCCGGGTTGGATTCCGTGGAAAATCGTCCCGGGATTTGGGGCGTCTAGATCGGGGATCTAGCGGTGCTCTAAGACCCTTCCGGTTGTGGAGGTGAAGAGCGGCTCTAAGACCTTTCGGGGAGAAAGTGAAGAGCGGCTCTAAGACCCTTCCGGGTGTGGAGGTGAAGAGCGGCTCTAAGACCTTTCGGGGAGAAAGTGAAGAGCCAACCGGTCTGGGTTTTGGGTCGGTATAGAAAACCCAAGAGTTTTATTCACCGCCTCTGATCTCCGGCGTCATGGAGATCCATGTTGTATGTATTGTGTGTAAACATGTTTTAAATCAATCCTAATTACAAGTGTAACATTGTGTGTGACTAAATGATTCATATGAGATATTGTCTTCATATCATTGCCTCTTATGTTTACTTGTGAATGATAAGTCTAGTTTCACGTGTGTGCGCACAAGCTAATTTGTACAGGAAAAGAGTGAATAACGTACCGCAGAACATTGGTTACCCAACGCTCTGCAGTAGTTTCCTATGCTCTGGTTCTGTGGACAAATTAACGCTTAAATTTCAAGAAACGCGTCGAACCTTATTCACCCCCCCCCCCCTCTAAGGTTGGCTACAAGATCCAACACAGTGGCTATGTCGGCATGGACGAGCTCGGAGGGAGCAACTTGCACACTCTCATAAAAAGGGTGCTGGGGGAGATCCCGCTCACCTGCAACAATTGAGTTAGAAAAACAAAAAAGTGATTAAGTAAAAAGGGATCAAGAACGAGTAGCCTACATCTCCCAGGTGGGACGGGGATGAGGGAATCGACATTACATTGTAGCAATGTGAACTCAAAGTTCTTCCACTAGAAGAACCCTGTTGGATGCCTAGTTGGATTTATGCTAGGTTCACTAAACTAGGATTATTGACCCAACATGTATAGCAAGGGTCATGTCTGTGTCCTAGAGTTTAGGCTATGTCCTTAGAGTCTACATTGCTTGGACCATCCAACAATAGACTGCAGAAGACTCCAAACTTAGAGAAATTTCAAATATTCAGGAAAGTGAGTTCGATGTTCGTCAAACTCAGCTAGACGAAAGTCGTGGTCAGCTCGACGAACTCAGAGACAATTCTCTGAGTTGAGCTCGACAAACTTGGTTCTCTGGTTGACGATTTCTTGATGATCTACTTCAACATTTTAAGTCCAGAATCATTTCTCTGAACTCCAATCGACGAATCTATGTTATCAACTCAACGATCTTGGAGCACAGAATTGGCAGGTTTTATCAGATAGCAGTTAGCAGTTCTCAGGTCGACGATCTTGGATCTCAGGTCGACAAACAACAATTATCTGGTCGACAAACAGTATTTCTCAGCTCGACAAACTCTGTACCCAGGTCGGCAAAATCTGTTCTTTACTCGAAAAATTCTATGCAGATCCAGACTTGGATTCCTCCTTCCTTTGTCCTCATTCTATTACAGTAATTCTTGAATAGTAAATGCTTAATATTCTCTAAATATTACCGTTAGAAGCAGCTTTGATTATGGCATTAATAAGGATTATTACTTGCCGTTTTTCAATAGGACAGTTGGGGAAATCAATTAATGCAGATATTCTCTCCAGCCGTATTACATTCTCAAGGCCGATAGTAATCAATGCAGGAAGGAATTCAAAAATTCATAGGAGAAATTACATGAAGAATATAAAAAGTGACTCATTTCCCTCCTCTCAATAGAGGAACAGATACAGAGAAAAGAAACAATACAGTACTGACCAGAAAAAGAGTACAAGGACACAGAGAAGATACATAACAACAACATTCAAACTCTTCCTTGTACATAAAAATAATCTGGTCTTCACCTTGACATTGCTGAAGAAGAAGAAGAAGAAGAACATTCATCCCAAATCAAGATTCTTCTTCATTTTTCACTCCAGGATTCTTCAATGACAATAAATCTTCAACAGTCAAGAAGTTCTTGGATCTCTTCTGGTCAAGGCTAAAGATAGAAGACCTACTCACCCTGAAGCAAAGCTCCAATCTTCATGAACAACTCAATAACTCAAGGGGAGCTTTGATAACATCAAAGATCCACTAGTCTTCTCAGTTGTATTTGAGAAAGAGAAGATACAATAACTCTCTCACCCCCTCACTGTACAAAAGGTTCTTTAACTCCCCTCAAAAATTATTCCTTGGTTTCAAGTCACCTGATCGAAAGATTTGGGTTGGTTTTTGAGCACCTAATCAAAAGCTCATTGGTGGCAGTCACCTGATCAAAACCTGTTAGTGGATTCCTACCAGGGTGGTAGACGAGTGGATGTACCTAGGTTGGGGAACCACTATAAAAGTTCTTATGTTGTCTGGTTGCCCTCTTTCCTTTTAGTTCTTGTTATGCCTGTGTTAGTTTAATTTTATTGTGCCTGTAGTAGATTAGTTTATTTTAGTTTACTCTTTTACTTACATCAAACATTGGTATCTATTAGCTGCTCTACTCTGTAGTCTTTATAAATTGAAAAAGTTCTAAAGATACTCTATTCACCCCCTAGAGTATATCAGGTCTATCCCTCACTTTCAATTGGTATCAGAGCAGTGTTTCTTTGGTTGTACAAGTTAACCCTTGAACCAAAAGATCCTGTATTAGATTTGACCTTTTATTTCTCTTAGGATTATACTCACAGCATGGCACAGAACAAGGATTATGCAAGCACCAAACCTCTAGTATGCAACTTAAATAAGTTTGTCATCTGGAAGGCAAGAATAAAACTTTATATGAATTCCATTGATGAGGACATCTACAAATCTAGCTTGATAGGTCCTCCTCAATAATCTACAACTACTTCAACATCAAGCACACATGCTATTCCACCACTTGAGTGAACAGATGCACAGAAGAAGGCCAAGATTGTTTATGTAAAGGCCACGAATATTCTGGCTCAGACTATGTCTGATGACATTTTCCAAAAGGTGGCTAAATGCACATCAGCCAAGGCTATTTGGGACTCTCTCAACCAAATGGTGGCTGGCTCTGCTGATGAGAGGAAAGATAGAAGATCAAATCTCATATCCCAGTATGAGAACTTCAAGAAGTATGAGTCAGAATCTGTTGCTGACATATACATCAGACTGAGCTCAATAATCAATGAGCAGAAGACTTTGGATAAGGACATCACCCTTACTGAAGTAAATGATAAAATCATCATGTGCTTCCCAAGCTCATGGGATTACAGGATCTGGCAAATCAAGGAGGCCAGAAGCTTAAATGAGATTTCCACAGAATCTCTATTGGGAAAGCTCAAATCCTATGAGCAGCTGATAAAGTCCACAGAAGCTGCAGAACAAAGGACTCCTCCAACAGCAAGAAAGGAGCACAACTTAGCATTCAAGGCAGCTGAAGAGACAGAAGCTTCAACAGTCAATAAGGAACTAATGAGTCTCTTTGCCAAGAGATTTTACAAAATGATAAGAAAGGACTTTAGAAGAAAATCATCCAGGCTGGATGATAAGCCAAGGTATGATAAAACTCCTACTAAAGAAGTAGTATTTTTGGATACAGGAAACCTAGACACTTTATCTCAGAGTGTCCAGAGAATCAAGCGAAAGAAAGAAAAAGAGAGAAGGACTCCGGAAGAAAATAAAGTAGCAGGCCTTCCTCCAGCAAATACAAAAAGAAGGAGAAGGGCTTTGTAGCTGATACCTGGAGTGACATTGAAGATGAATCCACATCTTCCAGTTCCAGTGAAGATGAAGAAGAGGCAAGGGCCAAGGAATTCTGCCTCAAGGCCATCAATACCTCAAACAGCCAATCAGATGATGAAGAAGTATCTGATAATGGAGGAGCTTCTAAATCAGAAGCTGATCAGGTACTTTCATCTTTTGATTATAATTCTAACAGTTTGGAAATTTAATTTAAAACCATGTGTATTGACCTAATTAATCCTGGAAAAGAAATTAAAATACTTAGGGAAAGACTGACCATTCAAGAAAATCTGATTTCTGAAAACACTATGTTAAAAGATGAACTAACTCTAGCTAATGAACAAATCATTTCTTTAAAAATAGAGCTACGTGAGGATAAATAACTTGATGAATCTCTCACTGGGAGAATCCTTAAGCTGATGGACATTACAAGCATAGTTAATGCCAGACTGAATGGCAAACAAGGCTTGGGTGCATCATCAAGTTTACACCACATACTTAAGAAGAATATATTATCAAGCCCTATTAGATTTGTTTCAGCTAATGGTAAAGAGGTAATAAACAAACCACAGAAGAATTACCTAACTCAAAAAATCAAAATAACAGAAACCAGAAAAATTTAAGTAAAAACAAAGCTTAACAGATTTCGTCGAACTCAGGTCGATGAAATGTGGCTAGTTCGTCGAACTCTGATTGACGATCTATGAACGCCAATATTAGCAATAAAAATTTGTCTTACTATGATTGACGAACTGTGTATGGTTCGTTGAGCAGAGATCGACAAACTTGGGGCACAGAAAATGAATATGTTCATTCTCTGAGCAGAGATCGACGATCTCATCCCACTTCGTCGAACTCTGGTCGACGATTTTACAATTTTTCGTCGAACCCAGTCAGACTTAATAAAAATCATAATTCTGACAGAAACACTAATCAATCTAGAAAACCTTTTAATCCACTTATTGATTTTATAATTCCTCACAGAAGATTTTAGCCCTTAAGCTATAAATCCCAACCTGAATTTTCAGTTATATCAAGCTTTTCTTATCAGCAAAATAAAGGACCCAAGGTAATCTTGGTCAAGAACAACTAACTGTTTTCTTTGCATGTAAAGAGCTGTCTAGTTGTTAATCAACAATGATATCTGGATAGTGGATGCACCGAGCATATGATTGGCAGCAAGGACAACTTCAATAACTATAAGTCCAAGCTGGGACCAAAGATGATCTTTGGTGATTTAAATTGGGGCCAGTCTAAAGGCTTTGGAGAAGTAAATATTGGAGCAGTCACTTTCAAGAAAGTGACATATGTAAGTGGACTCAAGCATAACCTCATCTCCATAAGTCAACGATGTGATGAAGGTTATCATGTACATTTTAACTCAAGTTCTTGTATTATTTCTAATGAAGAAAACCAAATTGTTTTAATTAGAAATAGACAAGGTAACATATATGTAGTTGATTTTCATTCTGCAACTTCAGATATCTGCTTACTTAATATTGTTTGCAATCCAAATAATCTATGGCATAAAAGAGTAGGACATGTTAATATGAAAAATATTGCAAGGCTATCTAAAGACAATCTTGTGAGAGGATTGCCTTCTGGTCCCTACAAAAAGGAAGGCCTCTACAGGGCTTGTCAACTAGGCAAGCAAACTAAATCTAGTTTTAAATCAGTTAATAAGAGTGATTCACCAAGGATCTTGTACTTGCTACACATGGACCTATTTGTACCTATTGTTGTACAAAGCCTAGGAGGGAAATCTTATACTCTAGTTGTTATAGATGACTTCTCAAGATTCACTTGGGTGTTCTTTCTGAGATCTAAGTTAGATACATTCAAGGTTCTTACAGATTTTCTAAGGACCATACAGATTGAGTACTCTACTCCAGTTGCATTGATCAGAAGTGATCATGGTACTGAGTTTGAGTCTCTTCTTATGCATGAGTTCTGTGAGAAGGAAGGTATCAGACATTGCTTCTCCGCTCTTAGAACTCCTCAACAAAATGGAGTAGTTGAAAGGAAGAATAGAAAATTAATTGAAGCTGCAGGCACATTACTTGCAGATGTTTACATGCCCCTATCCTTTTGGGCAGAGGCTGTAAGCACAACAAACTATGTACTGAACTGGAGTTTAATACATAAACATTAGAATAAGACTCCCTATGAATTCCTTAAAGGGAAGAAACCTAAAATCACGTATTTTAAAGTATTTGGTTGCATATGTTATATTTATAATAATAAAAAGAAATATATTAGAAAGTTTGAAGCTAAGGCTGAAGAGGGAATTTTTCTAGGATATTCCCAAGTCAGCAAAGCTTATAGGGTATTTAATAAATCTTCCTTAAAAAGTGAGGAATCACTTCATGTGAGTTTTGATGAGGCTAGCATGTTTTATAAGGAGAAAGAAATTTCTTCCAATTTTTTGGGAGTGTCTGAACCTACTCCAACAACAGACATTATTCCACAAGATGAATTAATTCCAAATGTTGTTGTTGAATCAACTCCATCCACTGACTTTGTCACGCTAAGGGATCACCCTAGATCTCAAGTGATTGGAGACATGTCAGCAGGTGTACAGACAAGGCATCAACTCAACCAAGATATGATGCATGCCTATTTCCTCTCTCAAGTTCATCCTCAATCCATAAATGATGCTGAGCAAGATCCCCACTGGATCATTGCAATGCAAGAGGAGCTCAATCAATTTGAGATATGCGGAGTTTGGGACTTGGTTCCAATTCCCAAAGGATATCCTATAATTGGAACCATGTGGGTATTCAGAAACAAACTTGATGCCCATGGTATAATTATAATAAACAAGGCTAGGCTTGTTGCTCAAGGTTATAGGAAAGAGGAAGGAAATGACTATGACCAAACTTTTGCACCAGTTGCAAGGTTATAAGCAATCAGGATCTTCCTTGCTTATGTTGCATACAAGAAGTTTAAAGTCTATCAGATGGATGTTAAGAGTGTCTTTCTCAATAGAGTACTTAAAGAAGAGGTTTATGTTGAACAACCTCCAGGTTTTATCTCTCCAACTTATCCTTCATATGTCTTTAGATTGCATAAAGCTCTTTATGGTTTAAAGCAAGCTCCAAGTGCTTGGTATGAGACCTTACCTAGCTTCCTGATGGAGCATAAATTTACTAGAGGCATTATAGATAGAACATTATTCACTAGGTACCATAAGGATCAAATATTGTTAGTACAAATTTATGTAAATGACATTATATTTGGGTCTACAAATTCCAAACTATGCAAGAGGTTTGCTGACCTTATGCATTCAAAGTTTGAAATGAGTATCATCGGTGAGCTCTCCTACTTCCTTGGTCTCCAAGTGAAGCAGCTACCTGATGGCATCTTCATATCCCAGGAAAAATATGCTAAAGAGCTTATTAAAAAGTTTGGGATGGCTGATGCCTCAGCAAAGAAAACACCCATGGCCACTAATACTGTAATAAATTCTGATGAACATGGGAAACCTGTTGATCAAAAATTATATAGGGGCATTGTTGGGTCCCTACTATACCTTATAGCAAGCAGACTTGATATAATATTTGCTATATGTCTTTGTGCAAGGTTCCAAGTGAACCCCAAAGAAGCTCACCTAGTTTTCCTAAACATAATTTTTGAGATATATGAAGAGTTGTCATAGTCTAGGACTCTGGTATCCTACTGAATCAGAATTTGACTTAACTGGATACTCAGATGTTGACTTTGCTGGATGTAGGGTCGACAAAAAAAGTACCTCAGGGACATGTCAGTTCCTTGGTATGAGATTAGTGTCCTGGTTTTGCAAGAAACAGTCATCTGTGTCTATATCAACTGCTGAAGCAGAATATATTGCAGCTGGCAGTTACTGTTCCCAGATGCTGTGGATTCAAAATCACCTCCTCAACTATGAGTTCAACTTAAATAATTCAACTCTCTTATGTGACAAGATAAGTGCTATAACCATAACATAAAATCCAATACATCATAGTAGGACTCAACATATAAACATTAGGCATCATTTCATTAGAGAATGTTTAGACAAAAATAAAATTAATCTTGTCTATATCTACACTGATTTGCAAAGAGCAGATATTTTCACCAAACTCTTGGATGAAAGAAATCACTTGTTGTTTATAAATCAGCTTTGAATGATAAATGGAGAAGCTTTAATTTAATTTCTGTCTGTGGTCGACGATTTGTGGACTGTTTGTCGAATGGAGATCGACGATCTGTGAACCCATCGTGAAGAGTTCGTCGAACGGAGTTCGACGATCACTTCTTAGTGAAATAGTTTTCATCGAACGGAGATCGACGATCCATGCTTCAGTGAATTTTTCGTCGAACAGAGATCGACGATTTATTCATCTTCTTCAAACTGAGATCGACGAACTCATTTTCTAATAAAATAATTCGTTGACCTCAGATTAAAGAACAATTTATTATTCGTCAGACGGAGCTTGGTGTTTCATATTCTAAAAACCTAATATCTAGGTTTTCTTCGACCTCCATCCCGCGCTTTCAGTTCCATCGCACTTGTTCTCTGTTCTTCTCTTGCAGGTGCACCATGGTGACTCCGGCGACTGCTTACTCTTCAATGAAATTTGACATAGATTTCGATTCATTCCAGTTTTTTGATGTAATTTTCGTGGAGATCTTGAAGTTGTTTGAAGAACAACAACTGAAACAATTCATGACGGCTAGAATAAAGATTGTAATGACTGAGATTAAAGAATGGGTTTTTACCTCTACAACAACAGAAGATTCCATGACAGGAACAATTTCGGGTAACTCAGTCTCTCTCTCTCCAAATGTACTTACCAACATTTTCGGTCTGCTGAATGGAGAAGAAGACATCGAACTGGATACTGAAGAGTATAATAATATGCTGAATAAAATGGGTCATTATGGTGATAACCCTAATAAACTGCTCAAGAAGAACTTGTCAGCTGAATACAAGTTCTTGGATGATGTGGTCGGAAAAGTACTGTTAGGAAAACATACAGTACATGATTATATAACCAGGCAACAATTCTTGGTGATGGCTACTTTGGTGGATAAGCAAGGAATTAACTGAGGAAAATTACTGTTTGATTTGATTAAGAGGAAAAACAACAAGAAAGAAGTTTGCTTCAGCCGGGTACTGGGGATTTTTCTACAGGAAAAGGCTTCTAAACACTGGGTGTCAACAAAAGTATTCATCAATGCCTCCACAAGGCTCACCTCTACCCTCTTTGGCAGATGGGAAAGGAGGATCACCAAGCCAACCAAGGCTTCTTCATCCTCCAGGCCTTCTGAAAGCACAAGGGCAGTCTTAGTTGCTCCCTTACCCTTAGAAGAAGCTCACTCCTCTTCCAACATTCCTTCTTCTCCTCAACCACAACAACAACAACCACTTCACATCTCTACTCCAGTTCCATCTCCTGCACATTCTCCACCTCCATCCTCTTCTCAAATAGATATCACTGAAATCACATCTTCCACCATTCAGGAATCCATACAACACTCTCCTTTCAAATCACCACAACCAACCTCACATCAATCTCCTCTTCCACGTCATTTAACTTCCATAGATCCTGATAACTTTATCTCCTCCCACACATTCAATCTAGTGCTTCCTCCATCCTCTCCACATCAAGAACCCATCCCCACAACAATAATTCCACCTTCTACAACTGCTACTCCCTCTGTCCCCTTCCCTCTACTATTCCAAACTCACCTTCCATCTTTTGCACCTAACTACACACACACAAATATGTCCAGTGCATTTTCTGTATGTTAAAATTATGGTCATCACAATCATTACTCCTCCACTGCTCCAGAATCCCTCTATTTAAATTTTTCTGATATTGCTAAGAATTTGATTGCATTCATCTCTCCCACTCTTCAAAACCTTTTAAATAATGCTCTAGCTGCTCTCACTGCTTCCATAAAAACTCTCTCTACGATAGCTGCTGCTCTATCCCCTATCCCATCTTCTGGGGGTTGGCTCCAGACCCTCTATAGCTAGTCGGGGGGAGATGCTTCATGATGAAGAAGTTCTAGTGAAAGCAGCAGCAACAGAAAAAGTAGACGCAGCAGCAGCAGATTTTTTTTCTTTTATGACTGACTCTTTAGAAGATGTAGCAGATCCTTTAGAAATAATAGATTTAATAGACTCAGATATGGATGAGCCTGTTTTGGCTGAGATAGAAACTGTTGAGGATTATATTCTAAATCCCACATTTAATTTGACTTCCTTGTTGGATTTATTTAATGTTGTGTACAATAATATTCTACCCAACTATTCTCATCATTATTCTTTGGCCATTATACCATACACTGCACTACTTAGCCGTACAGCTGTAAGGAAACACATGGATAGTTTTGCTAATACAGAGACTCCTGTCATTCCATCTCCACCAAGAGCAGATTCCTTCATTAATTCATCCCCTCCTAGAGTCATATCTGCTCAAACCTTCATTATGGATGATAGCCCTATGCCTGATCTAGATGAGTTGATCATGGCTAACATTGAAGAAGAGAGTAAATCAGTTGCTGAAAACACGAATGTATATAGTTCTCCAGCTCCTGCTCCAGCACTTCCTCCAGCTCCTCCCTAGGCAGAAAAATCATCGATATCTGCAGAAGCATTGAAAGAAATTAATGATTTCTATGATAATCCACAAGACTCTTCAGATGATGATGATGAAGAGGATTCAGATGACAGTCCCTCTGCTAAGAAAAAGAAAGTCACTAAGAAAAGGAAAGCCCCTCCAGCTCCTGCTCCAAAACCAAACCTAATACATGATGATCCTTATTATATTCTTCAGAATATCACTCCATACAAGGGCATGCCAGCTTGGATGTGGCTGTCCAAGAATCCGCAGAAAGAAAGGAAGAAAAGCAGGAAGTATTCTCCTCCTCCACAGAGATACAGGAAAGATCCTCCTCCACCTCCTCCACCTATTGTTGGTGCTTCAGTCTCTTCATCTCAGAGGCCTAACCAATATCAAACCTATCAGAGATAGCAGGGTAGATCTTCTTCTTCTGGAAGCAGTTAGCACAGGCACCCTTCAGGCAGGCAACATCATTAACATCAACAACATCAACAGCAAAATCTACTACAAGGACCAGAACATCAAAATGGTGAAAGTCTAAAGAGACCTGCAACTCCTGTTCCATTTAAGGACCCAGAAACATCTACTACTACAAGGATGGCCAGGTTCTAAGAATTGGTTGGCTTATCTATGATCAACAAGGCAAAAGCTGAAGGCAAGGATCCCTATTAATATACAACAATGTCAAAATACATGAAGGAGGAACAAAAAGTTTTGCAAAAGCTAATAAATTCTTTTGAAAGGGGAAACTAGATCAGATATACTCTAGAGGGGGGTGAATAGAGTATATGGTGCTTTTTAAAACACAAAGAAAAACTTTTGCAAAGCTTTACAACAATTGTTGTAATGAGTGTAAGTAGGGAAGCAGAAATAAAACTAAGCTATGCAGAAATTAAGCACAAGAAAATCTAGGCCAGAAACAAAAAGAAAACATGCAGAACCAGATGACACAAGGAAATATAGTGGTTCCCCAACTTGGGTACATCCACTCTTCTACCACCCTAGGTAGGAATCCACTGCAGGATGAGTTGATCAGGTGTCCTGGGCACCAATGAGCTTTTGATAAGGTGCTCAAAAACCAAATCAGATTTTTTGATCAGGTGTCTTGCCACCAATGAGCTTTTGACAAGGTGCTCAAAAACCAGATTCAAACTTTTGAAGGGAGCTTGAAAAACCCTTTACAGAGAGGGGGTTGAGAGAGTGATGGCAGTCTTCTCTTTTCTCAAACAACTGAGAAGACTAAGTGGATTGATTTCAAAGCTCCCCTTGAGTCCTTGATCTTCAGGAAGATGAGCTTTGCTGAGGGTGATAGGCCTTCAAAGATAGATCTCCAGCAAAAGATGATTTCAGCAAGCTGAAATGTTGAGTGTCTGGAGTCTTGAAATGATGTTGGCCTTGAACACTTTGAAAGCTGAAGAGATCTGAAGAATGTTTGAAAGCTTGATCTCTTCTTGATGAGTGTTCTTCTGAATTCTTGCTGACAGAATATTTTCAAGGAGACTCTGTATATTGAGAGGTGTCCTATTCTTGTCAATCTCTATATCTTGATTCAAAAACATTCTCACTTTTATTCTCTGAGTCTGAATAGAATATTACTCTGTCAAAGATAGTCGTTGGTCTGCATTGATCACAGCCTTAATTGCATAATATGTTCTGAAGGAAAGTCCACTGAATTGTTCCTTGAAAAATCCCTTGAAACTTGCTCTAGAAGTAAATGAAAATGGCTGGCAGATCTTCTGAATTAAATGCAAAATAACTTCTATCTGATTTGAATTTGAATTCTGAAAGATAACTGAAATCGTCGAACTGAGCTCTGCTATCGTCGAGCTGAGCTCAGCGAACTGGAAAATGCAAGCAGCAAAGAAATCGTCGATCTGAGCTCAAGGATCGTCGAACTGAGCTCAGAGATAAGGATCCAGTGCAGAGTCAAAATCGTCGACCTGAGCTCAGCGATCGTCGACCAGAGCTCGACGATATTGAGAAGTTGAGCTCAGCGATCGTCGACCAGAGCTCGACGATATTATGAGGTTTGAGCTCAGCGATCGTCGAATGGAGCTCGACGATCTGTCAAAGTTGAGCTAGACGATCGTCGACTGGAGTTCGACAAAACGTCGTGCTGAGCTCGACGATTTGGACTTAGTCTCCAGAAAAACTTGGTCTTCAGGGCAGCTTCCAAACCTAGACTCCTGATCCCTTAGACTCAATTCTAATTGACCTATTAAGCTATACAGAAGGTCAAACACAGATTCCTAGAGACATAGTGATCCTGACCCAAATTAGTAATAGGGTGTTCCAACAATCTCCCCCTATTTGGGTTAGGAAAACTATTTACAGACATAGGAAAAACAAACAACATCATACAGTCACAAAAACATAAAGACAGCAGCAGCTAGACATCACAGAACCATCACAGAGATATATATAAACATGATATCCAGAAGGCAGTCAGAAAAACCAAGAGTTATCACCTTACAGAGTTATTCCTTTTCTTTGCCTTTTACCATTTTGATCTCTCTGTTAGGATTTAATGTTTCTTGTTTGGATCTGGTATCATCAGCTGCACCCAAATAATTTGCTTAGAAGTCCTTGGAACCACTGCAGCAGGATGCAACTCCATGTACCTGTCTGCATCAAAAAATTTGCTGGAAGCATATCTTTCTAGTTCTTTCTGTCTTTGTTCTGACATTGTAGATATATTGGAGGTGTCCAGGCCTTGTTCTTTGGCTTTCTTGATCTGGTCTAATGCAGCCAGCTCTTTCATTCTAGCAGTCCAAGCCACAGGATTCTTCTCAGGGTCCTCAAATGGAACAGGTGGCTCATACCTGTTGGAAGAAGTATCTTGAGGAGTCCTGGCAGTCACAGTATCTTTGAGCTTATAGGGGAAAGGACCAGAAGATGTGTCAGAAGGAACATGTCCTCCCCTGGAGTAAGGATGCTGCCTGGAATGCCCTTTGGAGTAAACCTGAGTCTCTCTTTGGTTTCCCCTATATCCTCCCCTTCTATAGTAAGAGCCCCTAGACTGGCTTTCCCTTTGATATGTTCTAGCATGAGGTTGGTAGGGAGCCTGGCTTCTAGCAGGGCCTGAACTTACAGAGCTGCCACCTGCACCTGCATCAGGTGGAGGTGGTGGAGGAGGATGAGGGTGCTTGAACTGAGTGGAACCTTTCTCATACTTCCTCTTCTTCTTCATAGCCTTTAGCTGGTTCTTAGAGAACTGCATCCAATGCTCAGTGATTGGGCAGTTGTGCAGAATATAGTAAGGGACATCATTGTCATCTCTAACTTTGGCAGGAGGGACCCTTTTCAATGCCTTACTTCTTGCTTTCCTTTTCTTTGCAATGGTGGCAGATGAATCATCAGAAGCAGTGTTATAATCCTCAGATTCAGAACTCTGTACATCATATAAAGCATCAATCTTCTTCATCAATGTTTCTTTCAGTTGAACAGCAGCTGATGGGGCAGAAGCAGAAGGGGCAGCAACAGGAACAACAACAGATGGGGCAACAGATATAACAACAGGTGCAACAGCATATGGAGCAACAGAAATAACTTCAGAAACAGCACTAGTAACTTCAGGAGAGACAGCAGCAGCAGCTTCAGTAACAACAACAACAACTTCAGCAGGCTCAAAAACAGCAGCCTCTGTCATCAGAGAAACCTGGGAAAAGGGCTCAACAGAAACAATTTCTTCAGCAGCAGGGATAATTTCAGAGGCAGATACAGCCTTTTCTTCATCAGCAGCAGCAGTAACATCATCAGAAGCAGCAGTCACTGAAAGAATAAAAGCAGAAATGATACTGGGGTCACAGCATGAGAAGGGCACCAGAGCCTTGGACAGATCTTCAGAGGGCTGGACAGCATAGGCTTCTGGAAGGCAGCTGTAATATGCAGTATCAAATATAGATAGCAAAGACCTTAGGTCTATTGCTAGGGCTGGAGTAGCAGAGGCAACTGGAGCAGAAGAGGTAGCAGAGACAGGAGCAGCAGCAGCAGCAGCATGAAGACTGTCTTCATAGGGCATCTCCCCCTGCCTGGATGCAGATACCTCTGGATCAAGGCAACCTGCTGGTGGGTCTGCTGGAGGAAGGAGAGAAGAAAGCCTGGCAGAGAGAGCTGCCACTGACAAGTGCAGAGGAGCCAAAGAGGTCTCCAAGAGAAGGGAGAGCCTGGGGGCAATGAGCTCATACAGCTTGTCAGCAAGGGCTGAAAGATCTACTTGCTCAAGAAGAGGAGCAGAGGTAGAGGGTACAGGGGTGGCTGAAGAGGCTGGAGGGGGAGGGCTGAAGGGTGGAAGGAATGGCTCAGGGGAGGGGATGGTGGAGATGGAGGATAGGGGGATGGATATGGAGGGAATGAAGGTGGGTTGATCAATAATGTGGTGGAGAAGGTCTTGGAAAGAGGTGGAAGAGGATGGTAACTCGGGAGGAGAGGAGGGGGAATCATCCATGTAGGATTCATCTAGAAGTGTGAAGGATGGAAGGGATGGGGATGAGGTGACATCTGGTGGGGGATAAGAGAATAGTGGATGGAAGTGGTCTGCTGGTGGAGATGAGATGGTTGCTGGAGATGGAATAGAAGTTGGAGATGGGCTGGAAATTGTAATTGTGGATGAGGCTGGAGTGGTAGATGGAATGGGTAGGGTTGGACTTGGAGGAGGAGGAGAAGCAGCACTAGCAGCAGGCAGGTCTTCTGCAGGGGCAGAGACCTGGGGGGGAGTGACTCTTAGAGTCCTGGTGCCTGAAGGGGCAGATGGAGAGGGCCTGCTGGGCTTGATGATTTGCCTGTCCCATTTCCCAAATAGGGCACAGGTGAGTCTCTTGGAGGCATTGATGTGCACTCCAGAGGAGACTAGCAGAGCATGGCACTTGGCCTGAAGGAAGATTCCCAGAATTCTTCCATAATTCACAAAGGTTTTGTTTATCTTTTTCTTCAACAGATCAAAAAAGACTTCTCCCCAGTTCAAGCTTTTCCTATCTACCAGAGCTCCCATGAGGCAGAGCTGATATCTGGAGATGGTGTCATGGGCAGAATGTTTGGCCAACAGAACCTTGCCTACAACATCTGCCAGAAACCTGTATTCCACTGACAGGTTCCTCTTAAACAACTTGCTCGGGTTCCCCTCAGGATGACCCATCCTGGCAAGTATATCAGAGAATTCTTCTCCAGAAAGTTCAGCAGAGTCTTCACCATTTCTTAATCCAAAAACCTCTGTGAGGACTGTTGGGGTCAGAGGTACCTGGGTGCCACCAATGGATCCAACAATGGTGTTGTTGTCAAGGTTGTGTGCAGTATATACCCATTCTTTGATTTCATCAGAGGCAAGTTTGATTCTTGTTGTCATAAGGGCAGATAGATGCTGATCTTTGAATAAACTGAGGATGTCCTGGAAGACTTGATCGGTGGTGTTGAAGGAGTCTAGATCAATGTCAAATCCTGCATCAAATTTCATGGCGGCGAGGACAGCAACTGAGACGGCCATTGTACCTGCAAAAATCAACAGACAAAACGACCAAGTGTAGAACTGTTTGGAGGGAAGAAAATTTTGCAGAGAAATTGAAAGCGCAAGAGAGAACGACGGCGAAAAATGAGTTTTATATTAGGGTTCGACGCAGAAAAGGAAAGATCGTTGAACTCAGTTCGACGATCGAGGCTTCTAAAGGAATCTGAAGAGACTCCAAAATCGTCGATCTCCGTTCGACGATTTGGAAAGGCGTCGAGCTCCGTTCGACGATCGTTCAGTGAACAAAATCGTCGAGCGTCGTTCGACGATCGTTGACCAGAAGAGATAGTCCATACTATCAAAGGAGCGCTGAACTCAGTTCGACGATTCAGGAAATCGTCGAACTCCGTTCGACGATCTTTGTGAAAATCGTCGAGCGCAGTTCAGAGATCAGAGAAATTTTAGACACTAAGGAAAATCAGAATTTTTGCATAGTCTTGGTCAATTTTTAGCTTTCAAAATTTTGGATATTATTTAAGACTTCCTCCATCTAACATTCCTAACTGATTTAGGAAGAAAGTATGTTTCTTTTCATCCAAAGGCTTGGTGAAAATATCTCCCCTTTGTAAATCAGTTGGGATATATTGCAGTTCAATTTTGTTCTTTTCAACATTGTCCCTTAAGAAATGATGCCTAATCTCTATGTGTTTTGTCCTACTATGGAGGACTGGATTTTGAGCTATGGAGATAGCACTTGTATTGTCACAAAAGATTTTTGACTTCTCTAAGTTGTAACCATAGTCTAGGAGTTGATTTTGAATTCACAATATTTGTGAACAACAACTGCCTGCAGCCATATATTCAGCTTCAGCAGTTGAAGTTGACACAGATGTTTGTTTCTTGCAAAACCAAGAGACAAGTCTGTCACCAAGGAACTGACAAGTTCAACTGGTGCTTTTCCTGTCAATTCTGCATCCAGCATAATCAGCATCAGAGAATCCAGTTAACTCAAATGCTGAATCTTTTGGATACCAGAGACCTAGATTTGGACAACTTTTAACATACCTAAGAATCCTCTTTACTAATGTGAGGTGTGACTCTCTAGGGCTAACTTGGAATCTAGCACATATACATGTAGCAAACATTATATCTGGTCTACTAGCTGTAAGATACAGTAAAGAGCCAATCATTGCTCTATATGTTGTCTGATCAACAGGTTTCCCATGTTCATCAGCATCCAATACAGCATTGGTAGGCATGGGTGTTTTCATACAAGATGCCTCAGACATGCCAAATTTCTTAACCAGCTCATTAGCATATTTGGTTTGAGAAATAAAGATGCCTCAGCATGTTGTTTGACTTGCAATCCTAGGAAGAAGGATAGCTCACCCATGCTACTCATCTCAAATTTAGAATGCATTAGGTTAGAAAACCTTCTGCATAATTTTGAGTCAGTAGAACCAAAAATGATATCGTCTACATAGATTTGTACTAGTAGGGTATGGGACTTATGGGTTCTAATGAAAAGAGTTTGGTCTACTCTACCCCTTATAAAACCATTTTTCAAGAGAAAGCATGCTAGGGTCTCATACCATGCTCTAGGAGCTTGCTTGAGACCATATAATGCTTTATTTAATCTAAAAACAAAATCAGGATGAGTTGGAGAGATAAAACCTGGAGGTTGTCTGACATAGACTTCCTCTTTGATGTCTCCATTTAAGAAGGCACTCTTGACATCCATCTGATAAACCTTGAAGCCTTTGTGAGCTGCATAAGCTAAAAATATCCTGATGGCTTCTAATCTTGCAACAGGTGCAAAGGTCTGGTCGTAGTCAATTCCTTCTTCTTGAGAATATCCTTGGGCAACTAGCCTTGCCTTGTTCCTTATTATTACTCCTTGATCATCCAGTTTATTTCTGAATACCCATTTTGTTCCAACAATGGAATGATCCTTTGGCTTTGGCACTAGTTCCCATACTTTGTTCCTCTCAAATTGATGCAACTCCTCTTGCATGGCAATGATCCAGTGTGGATCTTGCTCTGCATCTTGAATGGACTGAGGTTCAATTTGAGAAAGAAAGCAGGTGTGCAACAGGTTTTGGTTGACCTGATTTCTGGTTTGCACACCAGCTGAGACTTCTCCAATTATCTGGGAAATTGGATGGTCTCTTGATGTTACTAAATCAACAGGGGGTGTTGATTGTTCACCAACCTGTGTTGTTGTTTCCTCTTGTGGTACAACAACTGGCTCTTCAGGTTGTGCTTCAATATGTTGAGCATTGCTTTCATCTTCACTGCTTTCTTCTTCTTGAGCAACCTGTAGCTTGTTCATATCTTCAACTAGAGAGTGTTCCTGCAAAGGTTCTATGGTAGAAGAGAATCTTCTCCTTGAAAGACATGTTAGTTTCATCAAAAGAAACATGAACAGATTCCTCAATTTTCAATGATGATTTATTATATACCCTATAGGCCTTGCTGATCATGGAGTATCCCAGAAACACTCCTTCATCAGCTTTGGCTTGAAATTTTGCTAGATGTTTCTTATCATTATTGTGAATATAGCAAATGCAACCAAAAATTTTGAAATAGTCAACTTTAGGTTTCTTCCCTTTGAGTAATTCATAGGGAGTCTTTCCCTTCAGTTTATGTATCAGACTTCTGTTCAGCACATAGTTGGAGGTGTTCACTGCCTCTGCCCAGAAGGATAGAGGTAGATGAGCATCTGACAACAATGTAGTGGCAGATTCAATAAGGGTTCTATTTTTCCTTTCAGCTACCCCATTTTGTTGAGGAGTTCTAGGAGCTGAGAAAGTATGTCTGATCCCTTCACTCTGACAGAACTCTTGCATAAGAAGAGAATCAAACTCTGTCCCATGATCACTTCTGATCAGGGCAATGTGAGTATTGAACTCAATCTTTATACATTTGAGAAACTCTGTCAGACACTTAAAGTTATCAGACTTCTTCCTTAGAAAGAACACCCAAGTGAATCTAGAGAAGTCATCTACAATCACTAAAGTGTAGGATTTCCCTCCTAGGCTTTGTACTGTGATGGGTCCAAATAGATCCATGTGTAACAGATACAATATCCTAGGTGAATCACTCTTATTAAGTGACTTGAAAACTGTTTTTAGTTTGCTTGCCTAATTGACAAGCCTTGCAGAGTCCTTCCTTCTTGTAGGGGCCAGAAGGTAGTCCTCTAACAAGGTTGTCCTTGGAGAGCCTAGCAATAGTTCTAAGGTTTAGGTGTCCTAATCTCTTATGCCATAAAACATTTGGTCTACAAACTGAATTGAATAAACAGATATCTATAGTAGTTGAAAGAAAATCTACTAGGTAGATGTTACCTTTCCTTTTACCTGTCAACACAGTTGTGTTGTCCTCTGACTTGATTTTGCATAAGGTTTTGCTGAAGGTCACCTGGTAGCCTTCATCACATAGCTGACTGATGCTGATTAGGTTGTGCTTCAGTCCTTCCACATATGCTACCTTCTTGAAGGTTACAGAACCAATCTGGACTTCTCCATATCCTTTAGTCTGTCCAAAGTTGGAATCACCAAAGATAACTTTGGGTCCAAGCTTGGCTCTAAAGGAATTGAGGTTGTCCTTGTTCCCTGTCATGTGCTTTGAGCATCCACTATCCAAATACCATTGCTGGTTAGATGTTGGATAGGTCTTCACCTGCACATAAAACAATTTACTTGTTTTTGACCCAGTTTACCTTGGGCCTAGGTTGATAACCTTTAAATTCAGAAATGAAAGATATCCCTGGCTGACTCTTATATCCTTCAGGATGATATCTCCTTGGAGGTATAATCCATTCAGTATAAGGGTTAAAGGTTTGGGATGAAGAACCCTCAGGATTCAATTTTGACTTGCCATTGAAAAAATTTCCAGAGCTCTGACCTCTGTTCGACGATCTTGGAGCTGCATTCGACGATCGTGGGTCAGATCGTCGAGCTCCGTTCGACGGTCGACTATGGCTGAGGTCAGGTATATGGGATCGTCGACCAGCGTTCGACGATCTTGGCTGAGATCGTCGATCAGCGTTCGACGATTTGTCCTGAGATCGTCGAGCTGCGTTCGGCGATCGTCGATCTTCATTCGGCGATCGTCGATCTCCGTTCGACGATTTGTACTGGACTTTAGTTTTCTGAGGCAGATCAGAATTTTTCCTGGCAACCTCTACAACTCCCTTTCCCTTGTCAGAAATGAACTTGATAGGGGTTGTTAGAACAATAGGTTGGCTGGATGAGGCACCCAAGCCCAGTGTACTGTTGAATCTTGAGTTCACTGTGCTTGTGATGTCCATCAGCTTGATGCTTCTCCCATTGAGAGATTCTTCAAGCTTCTTGGCCTCAGAGAGCTCACTCTTCAGTGAAGCTATCTGTTCCCTATAGTTCTCCAACTCCTGAGAGAGTTTGAGGTTTTCTGATTTTAAAGCATTTTGTTCAGATAATTGATTTCTGAGAGAGATGATCTCTTTCTCAGACTTTAGCAGGTCTAAACATAGTGCTTTAAATTCAAGTTTAAAATCTTCTGAAGTGAAATCAAAAGAGCTGATTACCTGATCTTCTTCAGGTTGAGTCTCTGAGTCTGACTCTGACTCCTCTTCCTCTGAGTTGTGTTGTGAGGCATTGATTGCCATCATGCAGAACTCCTTTTCCTCTGCATCATCCTCATCATCACTTGAGCTGGAAGAGGCTTCTGACTCCTCTTCAGTCTCACTCCAGGATTCAGCAACAAATCCTTTCCTTGTGTGCTTATTTCTGCTGGAGGAAGGTTTGCTATTTCCATTCCTTTTGGAGTCCTTCTCCTTTCTTCTTTCTTTTCTGTCCCTTCTGTCCTTGTTCTTGTTTTCTGGACAGTCAGGAACCATATGCCCTGGTTTCCTGCAACCAAAGCAAATAATGTCTTTGCTATTGCCAATGGACTTGTCATACCTTGGCTTATCCTGCTCCTTGTATGATCTTCTTCTGAAGTCCTTTCTGGCCATCTTATAGAATCTTTTGGCCAACAAGCTGAGAAGTTCATCATTGGCTGTTCCTTTTTCTTCAGGCAGATCCTCAGTTGCCTTGAATGCTATAGTCTTCTCCTTTCTTGTGGCTGGTGAAGCAGCCTTCTGTTCTTCTTCTCTGTTCTTGATGAGTAGCTCATAAGATTTGAGCTTACCCAACAAGGCTTCAGTGGTGATCTCATTCAGGCTTCTGGCATCTTTAATTGGCCAGATTCTTGAATCCCAAGTGCTGGGGAAGCACATTAGGATCTTGTCATTAAGTTCTGTCAGTGAGATCTCTTTGTCTAATGTCCTCAGTTCACTGACAATTAGACTCAGTCTGTTGTACATGTCTCCCACTGACTCAGTTTCTCCCTTCTTGAAGTTCTCATATTGGGAGATGAGATGGGATCTTCTGTCCTTTCTCTCATCAGCTGATCCTGAAACTATTTCTGAGAGCTTGTCCCAGATCTCCTTGGCTGAATTACATTCAGCTACCTTCTGAAAAATGTCATCTGACATTGTTGAGCTAGAATGTTCATTGCCTTGGCATCAGCTACTTTCCACTTTTTGATGTCAGCATCTGTTCCTGATGGAGGTGGAACAGCATTTGTGCTTGTGCTCTCTGGAGGTCTTGGACACACTGTCAAGACAGAATTAAAAATATCTTCGTCAATAGAATTCATGTAGAGTTTAATCCTTGCTTTCCAAAGTGCAAACTTTGATAGATTGCACACTGGAGGTCTGGTGCTAGCATAATCTTTGTTTTGGGCCATGATTTGTGCAAGCTAAATCTAATAATAAAATACAAAAGAAGGATCTAGTTTGGGATCTTGGGGTTCAGGTGTTAGCCTGTACAACCAAACAGATATGGTATGATTAACCAACCTGGCTCTGATACCAATTGAAAGGGGAAACTAGATCAGATATACTCTAGAGGGGGGGTGAATAGAGTATATGGTGCTTTTTAAAACACAAAGAAAAACTTTTGCAAAGCTTTACAACAATTGTTGTAATGAGTGTAAGCAGGGAAGCAGAAATAAAACTAAGCTATGCAGAAATTAAGCACAAGAAAATCTAGGCCAGAAACAAAAAGAAAACATGCAGAACCAGATGACACAAGGAAATATAGTGGTTCCCCAACTTGGGTACATCCACTCTTCTACCACCCTAGGTAGGAATCCACTGCAGGATGAGTTGATCAGGTGTCCTGGGCACCAATGAGCTTTTGATAAGGTGCTCAAAAACCAAATCAGATTTTTTGATCAGGTGTCTTGCCACCAATGAGCTTTTGACAAGGTGCTCAAAAACCAGATTCAAACTTTTGAAGGGAGCTTGAAAAACCCTTTACAGAGAGGGGGTTGAGAGAGTGATGGCAGTCTTCTCTTTTCTCAAACAACTGAGAAGACTAAGTGGATTGATTTCAAAGCTCCCCCTGAGTCCTTGATCTTCAGGAAGATGAGCTTTGCTGAGGGTGATAGGCCTTCAAAGATAGATCTCCAGCAAAAGATGATTTCAGCAAGCTGAAATGTTGAGTGTCTGGAGTCTTGAAATGATGTTGGCCTTGAACACTTTGAAAGCTGAAGAGATCTGAAGAATGTTTGAAAGCTTGATCTCTTCTTGATGAGTGTTCTTCTGAATTCTTGTTGACAGAATATTTTCAAGGAGACTCTGTATATTGAGAGGTGTCCTATTCTTGTCAATCTCTATATCTTGATTCAAAAACATTCTCACTTTTATTCTCTTAGTCTGAATAGAATATTACTCTGTCAAAGATAGCCGTTGGTCTGCATTGATCACAGCCTTAATTGCATAATATGTTCTGAAGGAAAGTCCACTGAATTGTTCCTTGAAAAATCCCTTGAAACTTGCTCCAGAAGTAAATGAAAATGGCTGGCAGATCTTCTGAATTAAATGCAGAATAACTTCTATCTGATTTGAATTTGAATTCTGAAAGATAACTGAAATCGTCGAACTGAGCTCTGCTATCGTCGAGCTGAGCTCAGCGAACTGGAAAATGCAAGCAGCAAAGAAATCGTCGATCTGAGCTCAAGGATCGTCGAACTGAGCTCAGAGATAAGGATCCAGTGCAGAGTCAAAATCGTCGACCTGAGCTCAGCGATCGTCGACCAGAGCTCGACGATATTGAGAAGTTGAGCTCAGCGATCGTCGACCAGAGCTCGACGATATTATGAGGTTTGAGCTCAGCGATCGTCGAATGGAGCTCGACGATCTGTCAAAGTTGAGCTAGACGATCGTCGACCGGAGTTCGACGAAACGTTGTGCTGAGCTCGACGATTTGGACTTAGTCTCCAGAAAAACTTGGTCTTCAGGGCAGCTTCCAAACCTAGACTCCTGATCCCTTAGACTCAATTCTAATTGACCTATTAAGCTATACAGAAGGTCAAACACAGATTCCTAGAGACATAGTGATCCTGACCCAAATTAGTAATAGGGTGTTCCAACATCTTTAATGTAGATGATTACATGAAATTACATCCAGAAGCTGTGGTGCCAAGGGATACTTCCCTAAATATTATTAGAGCTGCATATATGACCATGACAAAGACTTAAGCAGCCAATATAAATAGGGAAATTAAATTCACTCTACCTAATGATAGAGCTAAAGAGGATAAGCAAAAGGAGCCAAAGCAGAAGAAATGATTTTAAATTATCTTAGTCTTTCTGTATGTCTTAAAACTGCTTATTTATTTCATGATATAAAACTCATTGTATATATATATCTGCTGCACATTTTAAAGTTTTCTGCCAGATATATCTTTCTCTTGCTTTGTAAATATTTTGTATATAATTAGTGACCTCACCCAAATAGGGGAAGATTATTGGATCCCTAGTTGGACTTGGGCTAGGTTCACTAAACTAAGATTATTGACCCAACATGTATAGCCAGGGTCATGTCTGTGTCCTAGAGTTTAGGCCATGTCCTTGAGTCAACATTGCTTAGATCAACCAATAACAGACTTTAGAAGACTCCAGACTTAGAGAAATTTCAAAGATTCAGGAATGTGAGTTCGACGTTCGTCGAACTTAGCACGACAAAAGTCGTGCTAAGCTCAATGAACTTAGAGACAATTCTCTGAGTTGAGCTCGACGAACTTGGTTCTCAGGTCGACGATTTCTAGATGTTCTACTTAAATATTCTAAGTTCAGAATCATTTCTCTGAACTCCAGTTGACGAATATATGTTATCATCTCAACGATCTTGGAGCACAGAATTGGCAAGTTTTATCAGATAGCAGTTAGCAGTTCTCAGGTCGAGGATCTTGGATCTCAGGACGATGAACAACAATTATCTGGTCGACGAACATGATTTCTCAGCTCGATGAACTCTGGACCCAGGTCGACGAAATCTGTTCTTTGCTTGACAAATTCTATGCAGATCTAGACTTGGATTCTTCCTTCCTTTGTTCTCATTCTATTGCAGTAATTCCTGAATAATCAATGCTTAATATTCTCTGAATATTACCGTTAGAAGCAGCATTGATTATGACATTCATTAGGATTATTACTTGTCATTTTTCAATAGTATAGTTGTTGAAATCAATTAATGCAGATATTCTGTCTAGCCATATTACATTCTCTAGGCCGACGATAATCAATGCAGGAAGGAATTCAAAAATTCAAAGGAGAAATTACATTAAGAATATAAAAAGTGACTCTCTTCCCTCCTCTTAATAGAGAAACCGATACAGAGAAAAGAAACAATACAGTATTGACCAGAAAAAGAGTACAAGGATACAAAGAAGATACACATCAACAACATTCAAACTCTTCTCTGTGCAGAAAAATAATCTGGTCTTCACTTTGACATTTCTGAAGAAGAAGAAGAACATTTATCCCAAATCAAGAGTCTTCTTCATTCTTCACTCCAGGATTCTTCAAGGACAATAAATCTTCATCAGTCAAGAAGTTCCTGGATCTCTTCTGGTGAAGGCTAAAGATATAAGATCTACTCACCCTGAAGCAAAGCTCCAATCTTTCTAAACAATTCAATAACTCAGGGGGATCTTTGATAACATCAAAGATCCACGAGTCTTCTCAGTTGTATTTGAGAAAGAGAAGACACCATAACTCTCTCACCCCCTCGTTGTACAAAGGGTTCTTTGACTCCCTTCAAAAGTTATTCCTTGGTTTCAAGTCACCTGATCAAAAGACCTGTGCTGGTTTTTGAGTACCTTATCAAAAGTTCATTGGTGGCAGTCACCTGATTAAAACCTATTAGCGGATTCCTACCAGGGTGGTAGAAGAGTGGATGTACCCAGGTTGGGGAACCATTATAAAAGTTCTTATGTTGTTTGGTTACCCTCTTTCCTTTTAGTTCTTGTTATGCCTGTGTTAGTTTAATTTTGATGTGCCTGTAGTAGATTAGTTTATTTTAGTTTACTCTTTTACTTACAACAAACATTGGTATCTATTAGCTGCTCTACTCTGTAGTCTTTATAAACTAAAAAAGTTCTAAAGATACTCTATTCACACCCCCCTCTAGAATATATCAGGTCTATCGCTCACTTTTAAACCCGTAGAGTTAGGCTTCATGGCCCCCCGGGCTAGGAGGGCGTTAGCTCACGTCACTGAGCTAGACTGGTGAGAATGGTACATTGCCGAAGTTTCCCCTGACGAACACGAATTTACTTAGCCAGTTGTGGCTCTTTTTGGATCCAGTGGCCAACCTTAGAGTGGGGGGGGGGGATAAGATTCTAACGACATTTATTAGAAATTTGAAATACTTCTAGCCCCGAGAACTAGTATAGGAAGCTACCACGGGGCGCTAGGAAGCTAGCGCACGGCGGTATGTATCTGGAGTCGTTTTCCTGGGCAGATTCTCCTTTGGAGATCTATGCACTTTTAAGAACAACACAATCTAATAACCACAATAGTATACATGTAAAAAAAACTTGAAATGAATTACATTGCCAAAACTAAAATCAAAAGTTATTTTTAAAGATTACAAAGTTTGATCTCCATTACACCAAGAGATTGAAGGCAGTGAATAAAAATAACTTTTGGTTTTCTATACCGACCCGCTCCACGTACCGGTTGGATCTCTCCCTTTCCCTCCAAGAAAGGTCTTCGAGTCGGCTCTTCACCTCCACATAAGGAAGGGTCTTAGAGCCCCGCTAGATCACCCGATCTAGACGTCCCATCACCGGGATGATTTCTTACGGAATCCTACCCCGGATTCCAATGACCTTCCCCGATCGATTTCCTTCACCACAATCAATACAAAGAAGAGAAAAATACACAAGAATATAAAAAGATTAATGTTCAAATATCCCTCAATACGACTCCTCCATTGAACGATCCGTGATCGGTGCTAGAGATCTTTGTGGGCTTACAACCGATCAACTCTTCATAGGATTTGTAGTTGCAGGATTGCCGGAGTTCTTCAAACATGAATGGGAGGGAGGAAGTCTTCTCTTCCATCGACAGAGGCAGCGCAACAGACCAGAAGAGAGGCGGCCGAACCCTAGGAGTCATAGATCTTTGTATATTTTCATCTTAGGTTCTGAACAGAGAAAACACGACGACTTTATATACAACTTTATGAAAATAGGCTACCGCCAACGGTAAGGTTAGCGCCAGATAGTAGGTTTACGCACTTGATGTGACAGTTGTCCTCCAAATTTCGACAAATATTCAATACAAATATTGTTTACCTTTTTCAAAGATAGTGTGGCGTGGTACGTAGATAGCGCCCAACAGTAACCCTGCCAGCTATCCTCCAAATCTGGAACAATATTCAAAAATGAATATTTTCCTTTTTATAATGCTAGTGTCGTGTGGTAGGTATATATCGCCATGTGGTAGGTCTGTCTCGATGCTCTTGACACCTCTAACTCAACGCATTGTTAACGCGTCGCAGTACCAAGCTAGCGCTCGGTGGTAGTCCTATATCGACGCTCTCGACACCGCTCTCTCAATGCTCTCGATTATCTTAATGCCTCTGGCAATAGGCGTTCAATGGGCTAGCATGGCGCGATAGAAAGCTAGCCCCTGCGCGGTAGGTTCTCGAGATCCGGACAAATTAATTCATCGAGCTAACACGGGTGGTTGGACTAACGTACTACGGTAGGTTCCTGAGTGCCTTGTCCATTTAATTCATCTACCGCCCAGCGTTAGCTACTATCGCTCGGCGGTAGGTTCCTTAGGAGAGCTCCTTATATTTCTTGGACCTGTGAACTTTCCCACTCTACCAAACCCGAGATGTAGTCAAATATAACCTAACAATTGATATTATCAAACTAAGGGAATATGAACCATCGGCTTCAACAATCCCCCCTTTTGATAATATCAAGTCCGTTCATGAGATATAATAATGAAGTGCATGATACAATGTATATAGATAAGAGATAGGCTTAAAAGTTCAGGTTTCAGGTTCTATATAACTCCCCTACCCTCGCTCCCCCTATATATGTGTTTTATATGCTCCCCCTATCTATGTGCACACATTGAACGAAGCTCCCACTACATGTAGTCTTCACTTACCCATGAGATCTACACTTTCCCATGACTCATGAACCATCTATTCTCCCCCTTTGATATTGTTGAATGGGGATGGGCCAGACCAGAAGCACACATACACATGCACGGGAGACATGAAATGCAATATATAATTAGCATGAGAAAGATAGTAAACTGTGCATGTTTAGAGAAAGTGAAGTGAGAGGAGAAAATAATAGGGATGACCAAGCAAGAAATCAGAAAATATTAAGCATATAGGTCACCTGGATGAGTGTAAAACGTAGAAATAGTTTTTGTTAAAAATAACCGTTCAGAGTTACAAAACAAATTGGACAACACTAGTAGACTAAGCACATACTGATGTAGAGTACAATGTTATAAGAGTCATAGAGTTAATACAGAGGAACATTGTACAAGTCATCAATAGAAATCGTGTGTAAGAACGTACATGCTATAGATATATAATGCCGTGTCAGTCCAATTCTTATGGATGGAAGCATTAGATAGAGCAATGATGTGTTAGCGTGTAGCATCAGAAGAGAAACACCAAGTAGAATTAACATTCACGACATGTTTATCTCAATAATTAAATATGTTATCGCAAAAGGAATAGAGTGAAATATCACGTCATGTTGCTATCTATGTTATACAAAGGCTAAAACTAGGGGTATTAAGCTTAAGGTTCTTGTCCGTGCACAAGATCGCAATGATTTTCTGGATCAAGGTGCTCACCGTCATAATGATCATAAAGACTTATCAGGAGCACTGAGTAGTGGTTGGGGGTATACTTAACACAAGGCTTGATAGCATCATATTAATTTAGACGAGTTGGGCAATCAAATTTTACATTTAATGGTTCAAGGTCCCCAAATCTATCGAAATCTACACACATAGATAGATACACTTTAACTTGTTTACATAGGACTTGACCACTATAGATTTTGCCTAAAGTCCTACCGTTTATAAACACGCATATGTATCATGACAATGATTATTCAAGGTATTTCTAAAATGGTAAACATAATATCACGAGTTATAACATGTAAGCATAGATTTTCTACAAGTGTGCTCCGTCTAAGGATGCGTGAATAGTGTGATGTCATTCCGCTATCTAAATCCTTACACATACCTAAAGGCATATTTCGACGAACACTAATATATCTACTCGCATTCAGTAGCTAAACACCTAAAGATTCAAAACATCATAATAAATATAGACAATGTTCATAGGGATTAACAAGTCTAACTAAATCATTGTACATACGCGTTATGCTCGATGTTCTAGCCACGTGTATCGGAAAAATGTTCAAGCCAGAGTTTTTTTATTTTGGCTTTAATAATTTTTTTATTTTGGGTTTTATATTTTTTTTATATAAAAATTGAATAGAAAAAAACTAAAATAAACCACAAGCAAGCAGGGGAAAAAAATAAGAGGTAGACAACAACATTTCTTTCTCTTTTTTTTTTTAAAAACTGGCTTGGAAAAAAGGTCCAAAATACCCAGCTCTAGTGGAAGTAACGAGATGCGTGCTTCTGGGAGAGGTTTTGTGAATATGTCAGCTAGTTGGTCGTCTGTGCCAATGAAGTTTACTCTCACGTTCTATTTTTTAATTCGATCTCTAATGAAATGATGGCGAACGTCAATATGTTTTGACCGTGAGTGATGCAATGGATTATTGGTCAAGTCTATGACACTTTTGTTGTCGCACCGAAGAGTAACGTTTCCACAAGTTAGGCCAAATTCTTCTAATGTTTGGGACATCCAAAGTGCTAGTGTGCCACAACTCCCTAGGGCAATATACTCGGCTTCAACATTACAGAGGGAAACCAAGTTTTGTTTTCTACTTGACCATAAGACTAGTGCCAGACTAAGGAAGTGATAGGTACCACTCATGCTCTTGCGATAGAGTGAACATCGAGCATAATTAGATTCAGAGTACCCGTGTAGTGTGAAATCTGTGGTGTGTGGATACCAAAGTCCTAGATTTTGGGTGCTTATAATTTACCTAAAGATATGTTTAACAACTTTCAAGTGAGATTCTTGAGGATCGACTTGATATCTAGCACATAGACATACCACAAATGTAACATCGGGTCTAGATGCAATTATGTAGAGTAGTGATTCGATCATACCTCTAAATACAGTTTGATCTACCAAGATGCCACTTCCATCCTTACCTAATTTTAGAGAGGCACTCATTGTAGTTTTGACTTGTTTTAGATTTTCAAAGTCGAATCGCGCATGCATATCTTTTATATATTTCGATTGACTTATAAAAATTCCATCATTATGTCGAGAAATCTGAAATTCTAAAAAGTAAGTTAACTCTCCAACTAGACTAATTTCAAATTCAGACTACATTAAAGTGATAATTTCTTTGTATAATTTATCGTTTGTTGCCCCCAAAATAATATCATCCACGTAAATTTGTAAAAAATTAAATCAAGGCTCTCATGCTTCACAAAGAGAGTGGTGTTCACCCTACCCATCCTAAACCCTTGTCCAAGTAGAAAAGTCGTGAGCCTATCATACCAAGCACGGGGTGCTTGCTTCAATCCGTATAAGGCTTTCACCAACTTGTATACGTGGTTCGGGTAGTCAGCATTCTTGAATATGGGTGGTTGCTCCACATACACCTCTTCCTTAATATATTCATTTAATAATGCACTATTAACATCCATTTGATATAATTTAATTTGTTTAAAACCTGCAAACGCTAAGAACATAATAATGGATTCAAGATGTGTAACTAGGGCAAATGAATCCTCAAAATGCAGACCCTCTATCTGGGAGTAGCCCTGTGCAAGTAACCTAGCTTTGTTCCTAGTTATCCTTGACTAACCATCAAGCTTATTTTTGTAAACCCATTTCAAACCAATAACTGGATGGCTATTCAGACACTCCACTAACACCCAGACTTTACTTCTCTAGAATTGATTTAACTCCTCAGTCATATACAAGAACCACGATTCATCCTTTAAGGCTTCTGGGATGTTCTTGGGTTCAATTTCAGATACGAAACACAAGTTCGAAAAGGATTCATGTAATGTCGATCGAGTTCTAATCCCATGTGTGGTCTCTCCTATTACTATTTCTCATGGATGCTCTTTTAAGAAATTTAGAGTCCTTGTAGGCCTATATTCATTTACATGAATTGGAACTTCATCTGACACTACTTTCTCCTCACTCTTAACTTCTAACTATACACCATCATCAATTTCCTCTTCGTTTTGCCTAGGGTGTACGGTTTGTGGATTTTCGATAAAATGGATGTGAGCTGATTCTTCTACAACTCATGTGAAAGTCTTTAATTTCAAGGATAGCTAAATAACCTACAGGGGAGGGGGTGAATAGGTTTCTTAGTCTCTTGTGACTATCTTTTATTTTCCTTCTTTAAGTGCTTTGTGAGTTAGTAGTTTTTTGCTTTCAAGAAACACACAACCTGTAACAAGTAAACAACACAAGGATCTCACATAGAATTTATAGTGGGTCCCCAGATTATGGGTACATCCACCTTCCCTCCCACCTTTCTAACATTTTGTTAGATAAGGCACTTCACCATTCTCGGCTAATAAGAGCTTACAACACGATCCTGCAGGACCACTCAGTTTCCTCTCAAAATTATAGCTCAGGCACATGGCCCTACAAATCAGTGATGTAAAGATCATCTACCTCAGGTACAAAGGCCCAACCACTCAGGCTTGGTGGACAACCCTACCTCATGGAGAATGACTCTCCTACAGCTCAGGAACAATACCCTACCTCATATACAAATCTGGATCCTGCACTTAGACCCAAAGGTCCTACACTTAGAGGTATAACTCTCATACCCCATGCTGAAAAGCCCTAACTCAAATCCAAACTGCATCCTACTCTCAGGCCAAAGCCCAACATCAAATCTGCAACCAGATTGTACACTCAGATCGAAAATTGATCCTATACTCATGTGAAAGTCCTACCTCAGATCCAAAACTCAGATCCAAAATGGATCCTACTCTCTAGCCAAAGCCCAACCTCAGATCTACAGCCAGATCCTACACTCAGATCTACACAGTGATCATACCTTGGCCTTTATAAAATAGGCTTACAACTCAGATCCAAAAATGATCCTACACTAAAATCCGAAATGAATCCTACTCTCAGATCCAAGAATGGATCATACAGGGAGAGAGGTTGGTTGGTATGGTTGATATGACTCTAGATAGATTTCTCTGTGCCTGCCTCCTGAGCTAAGTTTACCTCACCCCTAACTTCTTCTCAGCAACAAGAAAACTATTCTTCAATAAGCTGTTACATCTAATGGAAGTAACTCAAAAACTTGTTTCTAAACTTCCTATAGAAGATTGATGATTTGATAGATCTTGTGTTCTTCAATCAGCTAACTTGACTGCAAAGAGCACTATGTTCTACTTATTCATTCTCAGAACTGCCTTCTGAACTTGTTGTAGCATATGAAGCTTGCTGCAGCTAACTTACTTGAACCTCTGGATCAACAGATTTTTGTCCATCAAGCTTCAGCCTTAACAACAATGGTGAGGAAGAAGATGAAGTTATTTCTATTAAAAATAATCCAAAAGTTATTTTCACCAAGCCGATCCTCGTTCTTTTATTCTCGAAGCTCCACGACTCTATTGAGCATTGGGATCCACATAAGTTGATGGCAGCAACTTGCTTTAACAGCAAATGTCATACAGTAGGCCTGCGGTGCCGTTTGTCGCGTACTGTAGACTTCCTGCAATATTTGAAATCTTGTTGACGTCATCCCCTGTGTACTTAGTCAAAATTCAATCAATATTAGTATTGGCGTTGAGTGAGAAACTTTCACTCAACGCCAAAACACTTAGACAGATTTTTTGTCACAAGGCGTTGAGTGAGTAAGCTTTACTCAATGCCAAAATACTTAGATATTTTGTCACTAGATATTGAGTGAGTAAGCTTAACTCAACACCAAAACACTTTAGAAAGATTTTCTGTCACTAGGCATTGAGTGAGTAAGCTTTACTCAATGACAAAACACTTAGATAGATATTCTATCACTAGGCGTTGAGTGACTAAGCTTTACTGAACGTTAAAACACTTTAGACAGATTTTCTGTCACGAGCCGTTAAGTGAGTAAGCTTTACTCAATGCCAAAACACATAGATAGATATTCTGTCACTAGGCATTGATTGAGTAAGTATTACTCAAAGCCAAAAAAACTTTAGAAAGATTTTGCCGCTAAGCGTTGAGTGAACAAAGAAGTCAAAACCTTAAGACAATGTTATTCACTAACTCAAATATGCAACAAATACAGTAAATAACATATTTCATAACATAAAAATAATGAACAATATTTCACTAAAATGAAGTTCATTAATAGAAGGATAATTGTTTTTAATGTGCATAATACAAGAATCACAAATCCTTCAGGCCTCTAAGATAAACAAGAAACACTCTCATGTTTCAGGTTCTCTTATAACAATGCCACTACTTTTAGGCTTCTTGACAGTCTTATAAGCTGCAACTTCAGACTTTTTGACTTTCTGCCTTTGGAAGTAACTAAAGGGTTTTGGAATGTACTTTGTAGGCTCAATAGCATTTGGAGGCAAGGTGCCAACATTCCTATCCTTTCTTTATTTCCTTCTTTCACTCACCATCTTTTCCATCTTAGCCCAGTCAATAGAGTTATATATGTTGGAACCCTAGTTCTGATTTGGGCAAGGATCACTATTAGGTTTGTTTAAATTGACTCGTCATGTATAGCCAGGGTCATGGTTGTGTCCTAGAGTCTAGGCCAAGTCCTTAGAATCAACATCACATGGACCAACCTTCAACAGACTGCCAGAGACTCAAGCAATTGTGTCGACACTTGGGAAAGTGTGTGTCAACACCAGAAGGCAGATTGAGTCGACACACAGGACTTGTGTTGACACACAGAACATCTGTATACACCCATTGTGTCGACACCAGAAGGCAGATTATGTCGACACACAGGACTTGTGTCAACACACAGAACATCTATCGACACCAACTATGTCGACACCAGAAGCCAGATTGGGTCGACACATAGGACAACAATTGTGTCGACACACAGGACTTGTGTCGACACATTCCACAGAAGATCAAGAAGTTAAGAAGAACTGTGGACTCAGCTCGATGAACTCCAAGCTCAGGTCGACAAATTCTGTGCAATCAGATACAGTTGGCAGAATTAATTAAGGATTAATTACATTCAGAACAATTAGTGCTAAACATTTCCAATGGAAATAACCGTTCAAAGGCAATATTAAATGGGACTGTTTCAGAAGTTAATTCAGGATTAATTCCCAAGACATCTTCTACTCTCGGGAATGCTTCTGCCTTCTTCAAGATAAATGAATTCAAATGTTTGAATTCGAAAGAGAAGAGAATAACAAGAAACACAGAGTACTAGAGAACAAACAGTGAACAATAACACAGTGAAGGCTTCCCATTTTTATAGAAGAAGAGAAACTCTGAATCAATCAAGACAGAAAGAATTGTTTTCAAGATAACCTAAACACCTAGAGGGGGGTGAATAGGTATAATTCTTTCTTATTGCTTAGACAGACAAATTTATAACAATAAGACCTGTTATGCACACTGTCACAACACAGATAAAAATAAACAAAGCACACACAGAATACACACAGTTTTATAGTGGTTCCCCAAGTAATTGGTACATCCACTTTTCCCATTCGCCTATCTAGCAGTATAATAGATTCGGCCTAAAATCCTTTTCCTTCTCAGATCCTCACATCTTACAACTCAGAACCTTGAATGGTTCCTACAACTCGGACTTCAGCAAGTCCTACAGCTCAGATTCTCTCAAAGAATCCTACCTCAGAGTGAGTCCACACTCCTACAACTTAGGCACACAGGCCTTACCTCAGCCTCTTCCACAGGCCTACAACTTAGAGATATCAATCCCCAACCTCAGGCACTTAGCCCTACCTCAGCCTTTTCCACAGGCCTACAACTCAGAGATATTAATCCCCTACCTCAGCCTTTATAATTTAGGCTTATAACTCAGATCTATAATAGACCATACAGTAAATTGATAATATAAATGAAGAAATCCTTCACCTAGGTAGAGAGTGAAAGGGATGAAGGTTTCTTGATCAGTTCTTGATAGAACAGATAACATAGAATCAACCTGTCTTAGCTTCCTCAAAGCTTCTTGAATTTGAATAAAGTCGGGTTGATCTTCTTGTGAAGTGGAGTTGATTCTTAATCCAGCTTCCTTCTTCTTTTCAGAATTAAATCTGAATTCTTCTTGCAGACTTGTTCTGGATCTACTAGAGACTTGATAACTTCTGGATGAAGACTTCTCTCTTTTTCTTCTTAGATTGGTTCTGTCCTTTTATACTTCAAGATCTCTGTTTATCTGATGATCAAACATGTCTTTATATAGGCTTCATCCAAGGTTACCGGCCGATCTGGTTCATAACAACCTTCTGACAGCCCTAACAGATGCAACAGCCTTGTTGGTCATGACAGCTGTCAAGTCACTAGTTACTTCATTATACTTTGTCTCAGTCAGCAAAGTATCGAGACATTCCTTTAAATGTGTCGACATAAAATAGACTATGTATCGACACAATCCATGGTGATGTCGATACAGCTCCCATAATGTCGACACAACACACTTTAATCTTCTTGACAAAGCTTCTACAGAATGTGTCGACATAAGTATTGTGTGTCGACACAATCACTTCTTATCTTGATATAGTTGACTTCAACAAAACATTCTGGTGTGTGCCGACACAATTCCTGTGTGTCGACACAGTTGTTGTTGACTAAGCTTTTTGTGTGTCGACACAAGTCCTGTGTGTCGACACAGTTATTGTCGACAGAATCTCTGTGCGTAGACACAAGTTCTATGTGTTGACACAAGCTGGATCCTGGTGTCGACACAGTCTTTGTCGACAGAAACTCTGTGTGTAGACACAAGTTCTGTGTGTCGGCACAAGCTGGCTCCTGGTGTCGACACAGCCTTTCCCATGTGTCGACACAATGCTTATCAAGTGTCGACACTTGTACTTAGAAAACTTTTTTTTTGCAATATCTTAACTTGCACATGGAAACTCAACACCACATCAAATACACCTTGATGAATATCATTGAGTTAGGTTAGGCTTCTCCAAATCTGGTACACATTTTCCAATGTACCCAATAATCTCCCCCTATTTGGAGAAGTCATAACCCTTAGTCAATGATATACATCACTTATAATAAAATACACATTATGATGTATATAAAATAAAATATTTCTCAGACCGGGTAAATCATAGCCAGAAGCAAAATACTATATCAACACAACGTATGATAACATGTAATGAACAAGAATCAAAGTTTTGTTGAATTACAAAACTGTTTAATGTTCAAATGATTACATAGATTTACACATTGTTAAAATCTAAAAAAACTATCCTAAGGCTGATCAGGCTCCTTGATCACTATTCATTTGCCAGATAGAACCCTTACTTGTACACCAGTTTCAGTGTCTTCAGCTGGATTCTTTCCTTTAAGATCTTTCTTCTTAAGCTCTTCAACCTTGATCTTCTGCCTTTCAAAATAATGTTATGGCTTAGGGAAGTATTTACTTGGCTCCACAACAGTAGCAGGTACCTTCCCAGCATTTTGATCTCTTCTAAACATATATATGGCATCTTGGTTCTTCTGATACTTACTCCAGTCTAGTTTAGAATACCACTTGCCTCTATCTTGCATTTTATCTTTCACAGCTTGCCAGGTAGTGAGTATTATGTTCCTTGAAGTGGGACTCCATCTTTCAAAATCTAGCTTTGATTCAGCCTGCTCTCTAAATCTTTTCTTGGAATGTTGAGCTTCTTGCTCTCTCTTTAATGCAGCTTAAGACATCTCAACTTTCTCAAAAATTACATTGTGGACCTCCTATAGAGGATTGTACATTTGTTGAACAACAGCTTGAATTCCTTCAAGGTCAGCAGGTGGATAAATGATTTTAGCCACTTCCTGCTGAGAACCTTCAATGTAAGCAGCTTGAATGCCTGACTCAGCTGTATTGTCATCATCACATAGGGGTGGATATCCAAGAGTGGCTCTGATAGTATTAGTTATCCATTTAGCATGCTCAAAGCCTACATTGACTAACACTCTCTCCCCCTTTATGACTTCTCTTTCTACATGGTCTCCTAGATCATCCTTTTGGAACCTTATCTGATTATCTAGATAATTTGTTCCTTCTTTGTAGAATGATCTAAACTTCAGCAGCTGATCAGAAATGACTTTCTGAGAGGCTTGAATAGCAGTGCTAACAACTGTCAAATTTGCTTGGAGTTGTTTATCAAACTCAGACTTTTATTTAGCAATGTTTACAGTGAAAACATTTGCTATATTCTTAAATTCTGTGACAATCACATTGTGGGATTCTGTTAGATTGCCATTCATTCTAATTTGATTTTCTAGAACAAAGCCTTGTTTTACTGCTATATCATCTATCTGAGTTTTGACTTCCACTTGTTGTTTGGCTAAATAAACTACAGCATTACCTCCCTTATGGAAGCAATCTGTCATCTACTTCTTATTGTGATTGACTTTAAATATTATTGATTTAATTTCTTGAGCCAAAGTAAATTGGAGGTCTTTGTGACTCTCATCCACATATCTCTCTAGAGCTGCTCTTTGTTCATCCATCTTAACTTGCAAAGCCACTAACAGTGAGCTGAAGTCAACTGCAGGAGCTGGTGGTTGGGAGACAGTCTGCAAGGCTTTCATATAGCCTAAGATCTTCTTTCTTAGAACCATCAGTTTCCACTTCTTGGCCGTAGAGGTTGTTTCATCTTCTGAATTTTCTGAGGAACTTGTTATGTCCACAGTATATTTTGGACTAGAGGGCAACTCCTTCTCAGTTCTTGGCTGCTACCCCTCAGTCCTTGCATCTTGGATTTCAGGAAATAACTCTTCTAGAGTTACCTCTTGGTTTATTTGAACAGGAGGAATTGCTTCCTCTTTCTCAGTAGATTCTCCTCCTTCAAAGTTAACAGTGTCTTTCATGGTAATGTCCTGATCTGGGACCTGTTCTTGGATATTTTTATCAACATCAGGCAGGATTACATCTAGTGCATCATTCATAGTATCCACATCAGTTTGATTAATGTCTTGAACTACCTCAAGTATTGATTGAGTTGCTGCTTGACTAGCTAATTCAGCTGTTTGAATAATTGGCTCTTGTTCATGAGCTCCCCCTGAAAGTAATGCCTCTTGTTGAGCTGAAGCTAGAGAAAGCTCATTGGCTCCCCATAGATGAGGTACTTCTTGAACTTGATCCAGTTGTATGTTGCTTCTTGGAATCTGCTCCCCCTCCACCTGACTATCATCTACATGCTCAGGAGCAGGTGATTTTCTTGCATATTCTGGTTGTTCTTCATATGAACTGAAGGTCACTTGTTCTTCTGAATCACTAGAAGATTCAGGTTTCCTGATGGTTTATTTTCGACCTATTTATATGTTTCTAAACACAGAAGGTCATAAGGCGCGTGGAAATATACTTAATGTGTCGACACTGTTGAGACGGTGTCGACACATACTTCTAAGGTCTCGACAGAGGTATTTACTACTTTGTGTCGACACCAAACTGAGTGTCGACACAAATTTCTTGAGGTGTTGACACAATCTACTTTATGTGTCGACACCAAACTAAGTGTTAGGATAGCTATATGTTGACACCAAATTCTGAGTGTCGACACAATCTTCTAGATATGTCGACAGAATTTTCTTATGTGTCGACACCATCTTCTAAGTGTCGACACCTTTGTCTTTAAGTGTTGACATACATTTACTTAGTCAAATGTGTCATTCTATTCTATGTTTAGAATTGCTAATTCTACTTTGAAATTATTGAATTTAGATTCATCTACTGTTTTGGTGAACATGTCAGCAATTTGATAATTAGTATTGACAAATTTTAAACATATATCTTTTTTTCTACATGATCTCTAATGAAGTGAAATCTGATTTCTATATGCTTAGTTCTGCTATGTAAAACAGGATTTTTAGATATAGAAATAACACTTGTAGAATCACAAAATAATGGAGTTCTAGTTACCTTGAGACCATAGTCTTCAAGTTGATGTTGAATCCATAATAGCTGAGCACAGCAACTGCCTGCAGCAATATATTCTGACTCAGTAGTGGATTTTGCCATACTAGTCTGCTTTTTACTACTCCAGGACACCAATCTTCCACCAAAAAACTGACATGTACCAGTAGTACTTTTCCTATCTTCTTTGCATCCTGTAAAGTCTGCATCTGAATAACCTGTCAGTACAAAGTCTCTATTCTTAGGGTACCAAAGGCCAAGATTAGGTGTTCCCTTGAGATATCTTAAAATTCTTTTGACTGTAGTATAATGAGACTCTTTAGGGCTGGCTTGATACCTAGCACAGACACATGTAGCATACATGATGTCTGGTCTACTAGCAGTTAAGTATAAAAGTGAGCCAATTATCCCTCTATACAAAGACTCATCTACAGGTTTCCTTCCATCATCTTTGCCTATAGGTATACTTGACCTCATTGGAGTTCTCACGGTTGAGGCTGACTCCATGCCATACTTCTGAATCAACTCCTTGGTGAACTTAGACTGAGATATGGACAAGCCATCATCAGTTTGTCTAACTTTGAGTCCCAATAAGAATTTAAGCTGACCCATACTGCTCATCTCAAACTTCTCTTGCATAAGTTTGGCAAACATTCTACAAAGGTTGTTTTCTGTTGATCCAAAGATAATGTCATCAACATATATCTGAACTAGGATCATCTTGCCTTTAGATTCCCTAAGGAATAGTGTCTAGTCTATTTTCCCCCTTGAGAATTTGTTCTCAATGAGGAAAGTTGACAGGGTTTCATACCAAGTCCTAGGAGCTTGTTTCAATCCATATAGGACTTTCATAAGCTTATAAATATAATTACGATAAAGAGGATCTACAAAAACTGAGGGCTGTTCAACATAGACTTCCTCTTTTAAGTTACATTTAGAAATGCTGACTTGACATCCATTTGAAATACCTTGAACCCCTAGTAAGCTGCATAGGCAAGGAATAGCCTTATTGCTTCCAATCTTGCCACTAGAGCAATCAAAGTATATTCCTTCTTCCTACCTATAACCATTGGCCACTAATCTTGCTTTGTTCTTGACTATGATGCCATTTTCATCTAGTTTATTCCTTTATATCCACTTAGGCTACGTTTGGGCGGACTTATTTTTCACCGGTCAAGCGGTCATGAACGCATGAATCGGACCTTAATTAAGTCCTGGTTCATGCGGTCGCGACCGCTTGACCGTTGAAAAAAAGTCCTCCCAAACGGAGCCTTAGTCTCAATCACATTATGATTCTTTGGTTTTGGGACCAGCTCCCATACTTTACATCTCATAAATTGATTCAACTCCTCCTACATTGCATCAATCCAGTTTGAATACTTTATGGCTTCTTCACATCTTTTGGGTTCCAACTAAGACAGGAAGCTTGAACAAAGAACTATGTTCATGTTCTTGCTTCTAGTTTGAACACCATGTCTTGGATCACCAATGATTTGGTGTGCTGGATGACCCTTTAGATATCTTATTACTGGAGGCAATCCTTCTACAGTTTGAACTTCTCCATTCTCCCCAACATTTTGTACTTTATTGTATTCATTAGCAACTTGTGAGTCTTGTACTCCCCCTGGATAGTAACCAACATTTTCCTCATTCTGCCTTGTAGTTTGCTCTTCATTAATAGTTAGCATGTCCATCTTTTCTGTTAAACTTGTAGAGCTACAAGAATTGCTAGACAGCTCACAGTTAATTAGCTTAGATTCATTAAATACTACATGAACAGATTCTTTTACAACTTGTGTAGTCAAGTTGTAGACCCTGTATGCCCTACTACAGTTGTTTTACCCAACAAATATCCCATCTTGGGATTTGGCAACAAACTTAGTTAGGTAAGTCTTGCTATTGTTAAGTACATATCACTTGCTACCAAAGATCCTAAAATAGGATATATTTGGTTATCTTCATTTCATTATCTCATAGGGTGTCTTTTTGTGGCTTTTGGTGATGGAATCTCTATTGAGAACATGACATGCAGTATTTATTGCCTCATCCCAGAAATATTCTAGGAGAGAAGTGTCACTCAGTAGTGTTCTTCGAGCTTCAATAAGTGTCCTATTCTTTCTTTCAGCAATACCATTTTGCTGAGGAGCTCTAGGTGAGGAGAATTATTGATGAATACCTAGTTCTTCACAAAACTTTGTCATACTTTCAGACTGAAATTCAGTTCCATGGTCACTTCTGATTTTGACCACTGAATTGTTAAGTTCATTCTGAATATTTTTAACAAAATTGTGGAAGATAGTTGGGGTTTCAGATTTCTGCCTCAAGAAGAAAACCCATGTAAATCTAGAATAGTCATCCACAACCACAGAGGTGTAGAATTTCCTACCTAGACTATGAACTAGAATAGGACCAAATAGATCCATATGCAAGAGGTACAAACACCTAAATGAGTCTTTAGTATCAAGACTGTGACGGGAGGATTTGGTCTGTTTGCCTTTTTGACAAGTTGAACATATACCACCCTTAATGCACTTAACTTGAGGACCATTCCTCACTAACTCTTTACTAAATAGTTGTCTAATAATCTTGTAGTTAAGATGAGCTAGCTTATTGTGCCATTTGACACAATGAGAGACTTTCTCATCAGCAACAAGACAAACAGGAGAATCATTATTCTCACTCACAAAATTTAAGCAATAAACATTTCCTTTTATATAACCAGACAAGATGACCTTCTGATCACTTGTACTTCTAATCTGACACCCATTCTTAATAAATGAAGTGTCATAACCAAGATCACCGAGTTGGCTTATGCTTATTAGGTTATGTTTCAGACCCTTCACATAAGCCACGTGAGTGATGGTGATAGAACTATTAGAAATGTTACCAAACCCTTTGATGACCCCTTTTTCAGATCAACCAAATATCACTTTGGGTCCATTCTCTATAGGAGTATAGTCCTTTTGCATTCTCCTTGTTCCAGTCATGTGCCTGGAACATCCACTGTCCAATTACCATATAGGGGTATGGTCACTTGGACTCACCTGCATAAAATAAAATTACTTAACCTTAGAACCCCAATAATTATTAGGTCCTAAGTTCATGTTAAACTGAAACCTTTCAAACTTACCAGCAGTCTTTTTGACAGGTAAGCTGATATTCTTCCTGACAGTTGTGTTGTGCCAACAGTAAATGGCATAATGGCCCACCTTGCCACAGCACCAACAATCATATCTTTTATATCTTCTTTTCAATACAGTTTTAACAGTATTGCTATCAGCAGTCTTTAAAACTGTAAGTTGAGTGGTTCTATTCTTGAGAGCTGGGGCTGGAGCATCAACCATTGATGATTCATGATGACCATGTATGATATCATGATCAAATCTGTTAGTTGGCTGCCACACTTTTCTGAAGGAAATGGGGGGTTTGAAGGCTAGTGACTGTACTGGGGCTTTGCCTTTTCTTTTGGAATTGGCATCCCTTGTATTTCCCTTAAAGCCCAATCCTGTCTTACCCTTTTGGGGAATAAAGTCATCAATTAAGGGTAAGACTGATTTTGGCTTAGAGAATTTAGCCACCAGATCCTTCTCTCTCTGAAGTTTGACTTTTGATTTGATCATTCTTGAATGTAATTGTACCCCTCTGAATAACAATTATGTTTTTCAATTTGGCAACTTCATTCATCTTTAGATCCAGTATTTTTTCTGAATCTAATGCAGCCATCTTAAGAGATGCAATTTCCTTAGTCTGACTTTTGACAAGGTTCCTGCTTATCTTAAGTGCTTTCAATAAATTACCATATTCATTAATGAGTTGATGAACATCCCCTTTAGATTCAGATTCATCTACATCTCTTGATGCAGATGCTTCTGATTCTGATCCAATGTAATAATTAGAACCTGATGGCATATTATTTAGCTTACAGGGACTATGCTGATCCTGGCACTGATCTTCATCAGTCATAGCCATCAGTTTTTTATAATGAGGATCTTCAATCCCATTGATAGAGTCCATTATTTCCAAGAATTTTGTCTCTTCTGAATCCTCTTCAGTTGTAAATAATCTAATGTATGCTTCCGCTTTAGCTTCAACTTCAGAATCTGATGATGAGGAGTCTGTGCAGCTTTTCTCCTTCTTTGCTATAAAGGCTTTCTCCTTTTTTCCCTTATGTTGCAATTTCTTCTTGTTATTTGATTCCTTTCTTTTGTTAGGACAGTCAGCAACTACATGTCCATGCTTGTTGTAACAATAGCAAACAATCTTAGTAGAAGATAATTTACTAGGTTTAGTGCCATACCTGTCCTTTCTTGAAGATTTCCTCTTCTGATAATAATCTTCCTTGGACTTTAAGGAGGATGGCTTGGATCTCCACTATTTTTTCTTTAAGAATCTTTGAAATTGCCTTGTGAAAGCAGCAAAGTCCTCATCAGAATCATGGCTGTCTGATATGTGATTGTCAAAACTTTCTGAGATAACTTCAGTAGCTTTCCTAGGAGGAGATGGAGACATCCTCCTGTCCTTTCTTGGGCTTCAGCCTTGAAGGACACTGACTTTTCTCTGTATTCAGCCTTATTGCTTTTCTCTTCCTCTTTCCTGGCCATCAGCTGCATTTCATATGATAAAGGTTTACCAAATAGGGTAGGAGGAGAAATTTCTGCAAGTCTGCCCGCTTCTCTGATGGCACATATCATGGTGTCCCAGTCTTTAGTTAGTGATCTAAGGAATTTATCATTGAGCTCATATGTGCTAAAAACTCTTCTATATGACATCAGTTCTTTTACTATTCTGAAAAACTTCCTGTAGCATTCAGTTATCCTGTCAGTTTTGGCCTGTCTAAAAATTGCATACTCCTGATTAAGCATAGACTATCTGTCTTGTCTCACTTCTTCTGATCCCTCCATGTAGACAATCAAAGTGTCCCATATCTCTTTGGAGGTCTTACAGTGAATCAAGTTTTGGAAGGTTGAATCTTCTATAGCACTGACTATTATATTCTGTGCTCTCTTATCCATATTAGCTAAGATGATATCATTCTTTGTCATTTCAGAATAATCTTTTAGAGTTCTGAGATTTGCATCAAGAACTGAGATTTTCATTGGAATGAAATGCCCTTCTTTAACTGTAATATAGATTCTTGGATCAGATGCTTCCATAAATAATCTGACTCTCTCCTTCCATATACCAAAAAGTTTTTTCCTACAAATGGGTAACTTCGTGGATCCAAGTTCCTTGTGATTTTCTCCTGAACCCATTTTATCTTAATGTTAACTGCCTTACAGATCTATTCAGACTGTTAAGTCAATTTCTTGAGTAACCTCGCTTTGATACCACTTGAAAGAATTAGTTTCAAGATAACCTAAACACCTGGGGGGTGAATAGGTATAATTCTTTATTATTGCTTAGGCAGACAAATTTATAACAATAAGACCTGTTATGCACACTGTCATAGCACAGATAAAAATAAACATAGCACACACAGTATACACAGAGTTTTATAGTGGTTCCCCAAGTGATGGGTACATCCAATTTCCCCCTTCGCCTATCTAGCAGTATACTAGATTCGGCCTAACTTCCTTCTTCCTTCTCAGATCCTCAGATCTTACATCTTAGAACCTTGAATGGTTCCTATAACTCAGAATTCAGCAAGTCCTACAGCTCAGAGTCTCTCAAAGAATCGTACCTAAGAGTGAGTCCACACTCCTACAACTCAGGCACACAGGCCCTACCTTAGCCTCTTCCACAGGCCTATAACTCAAAAATATTATTCCCGTACCTCAGGCACTCAGCCGTACCTTAGCCTTTTCCACAGGCCTACAACTCAGAGATATTAATCCCCTACCTCAGGCACTTAGCCCTACCTCAGCTTTTATAATTTAGGCTTACAACATAGATCTATAATAGATCCTACAGTAAATTGATAATAGAAAAGAATAAATCTTTCACCCAGGTAGAGAGAGAAAGAGATGAAGGTTTCTTGATCAGTTGTTGATAAAACAGATAACTTAGAATCAACCTGTCTTAGCTTCTTCAAAGCTTCTTGAATTTGAACAAAGTATGGTTGATCTTCTTGTGAAGTGGAGTTGATCCTCAATCCAACTTCCTTCTTATTTTCAGAATTAAATCTGAATTCTTCTTGCAGACTTATTCTGGATCTGCTAGAGACTTGATGACTTCTAGATAAAGACTTCTCTCTTCTTCTTCTTAGATTGGTTCTGTCTTTTTATGCTTCAAGCTCTCTGTTTATCTGATGATATAATATGTCTTTATATAGGCTTCAACCAAGGTTACCGGCTGATCCGGTTCATAACAACCTTCTGACAGAACTAACAGATGCAATAGCCTTGTTGGTCATGACAGCTATCAAGTCACTAGTTACTTCATTATACTTTGTCTCAGTCAGCAAAGTGTCGAGACATTCCTTTAAATGTGTCGACACAAAATAGACTATGTGTCGACATAATCCTTAGTGATGTTGACACCGCTCCCATAATGTCGCCACAACACACTTTTGTCTTCTTGACACAGCTTCTGCAGAATGTGTCGACACAAGTCTTGTGTATCGACACAATCACTCCTTGTCTTGATATAGTTGACTTCAACAAAAAAATCTGGTGTATGTCGACACAAGTCCTGTGTGTCGACATAGTTACTGTTGACTGAGCTTTCTGTGTGTCGACACAAGTCCTGTATGTCTACACAGTTGTTGTCGACATAATCTCTATGTATCGATACAAGTTCTGTGTGTCAACACAAGCTGGCTCCTGGTGTTGACAGTCTTTGTTGACAGAATCTCTGTGTGTCGACAAAAGTTTTATGTGTCGACACAAGCTGGCTCCTGGTGTCGAAACTGCCTTTCCCATGTGTCGACACAATGCTTCTCAAGTGTTGACACTTGTACTTAGAAAAACTTTTCTTGCAATTTCTTAACCTGCACATGGAAACTTAACACCACATCAAATACACCTTGATGAATATCATTGAGTTAGGTGAGTCTTCTCCAAATCTGGTACATATTTTCCAATGTACCCAACAAAGACACACAGAGTTCTTCATCTCCTCCAGGCTTCTCAAGAGACACACAATCAATATCAGTCTAAGAAGCTTGCTGGAGACATCATCAATCTAAAGGCCTATCACCCTGAAGCAAAACTCCATCTTCCTGAGTCATTCAACATCTCAGGGGGAGCCCTTTTGCTAACATCATATCCACTTAAGTCTTCTCAGTCGTAACTTGAGAAAGACAAGACAAAATCATCTCTCATCCCCCCACTATATAAAGGGTTATAACTCCCTTCAAAAGTTAACCCCCTTAGTTGCAAGTCTCTTGATCAAAAGACTTGAGGATTGAGTTTTGAGCACTTGATCAAAACCTCATTGTGGCAGTCAACTGATCAAATCCTATAGTGGATTCCTACCAGGGTGATAGAAGAGTGGATGTACCCAAGTTTAGGGTAACCACTATATATCCTTGTGTCTTCTAGATTGCTTGCTTTCTTTTCTTTACTTTTGTGCTATGATTTTCTTTTCGGAGAATATAGATATAACTCTAACTAGTGTAAGTTAAGCTCTATCCCTATCTTTAAATTGGTATCAGAGCAGGTTTTCTTGGTTGTACAGGCTAACACCAGAACCAAAACGATCTGATAGATCTTATACATCTTTAGATTTTATCATGGCACAAAATGAAGATTTTTCAAGCATCAGACCTCCTATGTGCAATCTTGATAAGCTTGCACTATGGAAGACAAGGATTAGGTTTTATATGAACTCCATTGATGAAAACATTTTTAATTCAATTTTGACAGGACCAACTCAACCTCAGGAAATAACAAGTATCAAGTTGTTCCATCATCTCAATGGACAAATGCCTAGAAAAGGCTGAAGATTGTTGATGCACAAGCAATGAACATTCTTGTACAATCAATGTCTGATGACATTTTTAGGAAGTTGTTGAATTTTCATCTGCAAAAGATATATGGGACTCCCTCACAGCAATGGTTGCAGGATACGCTAAAGAAAGAAACTTTAAAGCTGAAACCTAGAGTGACTCTGAAGCTTCATCCTGTACAACTGATGATGAAGAAGAGTCAAGAGCAAGAGAGTTCTGCTTAATGGCAATAAATGCCTCTTGCAGTAACCTTGATGAAGAATTAGGCTCTGATGAAGAATCAGAATGTGAATCAGAAGAAGATCAGGTAATCTCTACCCTTGATCTTTTATTAGAGGAATTTAAAACTGATTTTAAATTATTGTGTACATACTTAATTCAATCTGAGAAGGAAATAAAACTTTTCAGAGAGAAATAAATAATGTATCCTGTGAAAATTCAAAACTCAAAGAAGATTTAAAGAATGCTATTGAACAAATAAGTAATTTAGAATCAATTAAAGAAAAAGAAAAGTTAGAGAACATTGACAAAATAACTGAAGTTTTACCAAATCAAACTAAAAATCTTCAGAAAATTTGTGTTCAAAACAATTCATCGAACCAAGCTCGAGGAAAACAACACCATTCGTAGAACAAAGCTCGACGAACTATGAACATAGATTTTGATTTTAACAATTCAGGAATCTATGTTCGATGAAATAAATACACTTCGTCAAACCGAGATCGACGAAAATGGATTAAAAAAACAACTATTATCATTCTGTGAACAGAGCTCGATGAACTGAATACCATTCGTCAAACTCAGGTCGACGAAATTACTTTAATTCGTCGAAATCAAAATTTCAGATCAAAAATTTTTATTCTCTTCAGGATTATAATCAAACGCAAAATTTTGCAAATCCCTTTACTGAGTGGATTATCCCTCCTTGAAAATATCATCCACTTGGTTATGAAAATCAACCTGGATATTCTTTTATTTCTAATTATTATAAAAGAGAACCAGGAACCAAGGTAATCTGAGTGTAGAACTTCTAACATCTCTTTATAGGAAAAGCCCTATCTTACCACATGGGAACAGTGGTATTTGATAGTAATCAAAATCTATAGTCTCAGCCAACACAAAGGATACATCAGTGGCTGTATAGTGAGAGATTGTTTGAAATGCTACAGTAATAGAGAGAGATTGTTTATTCTAATAGATTATGAAGTCTACTCAAATTAGGGGCAAGGAATGTGTGCAAGGAAAAGTTATTAGGGGAAGATTATTTGTTTTCTTGGAAGGATGCAGTAATAGCTTTATTTTATTTATTTTATTTTAAAAGCACCCATGCACATCTGCAAAAAATTCTTCTAAATCAGGCAGATTGTTTTTGCTTTGCATTTTTATTTGTTTTTATGTAAATAGTGTCCTCACCCAAATAGGGGGAGATTGTTGGAACCATAGTTCTGATTTGGGCAAGGATCACTATTAGGTCTGTTTAGAATGACCCATCATGTATAGCCAGGATCATTGTTGTGTCCTAGAGTCTGGGCCAAGTCCTTAGAATCAACATCACATGGACCAGCCTTCAACAGACTGCTAGAGACTCAAACAATTGTGTCGATACTGTGAAAAGGCTGTGTCAACACCAAAAGGTAGATTGTGTTGACACACAGGACTTGTGTCAACACACAGAACATTTGTTGACACCAACTGTGTCGACACCAAAAGGAAGATTGTGTCGACATATAGGACTTGTGTCGACACACAGAATATCTACCGACACCAACTGTGTCGACACTAGAAGGCAGATTATGTCGACACATAGGACTTCTGTCGACACACAGAACATATATCGACAACAACTGTGTTGACATCAGAAGCCAGATTGTGTCGACATACAGGACAGCAATTGTCGACACACAAAACATATGTCGACCCAGAAGCCAAATTGTGTCGACACACAGGACTTGTGTCGACACACAAAACATCTGTTGACACCAACTGTGTCGACACCAGAAGCCAGATTATGTCGACACACAGGATAGCAATTGTGTCGACACACAGGACTTCTGTCGACACACTCCAGATTTCTATCAAAATAACACACTCCACAGAAGGTCAAGAAGTTAAAGAAGAACTGTGGACTCAGCTCGACGAATTCTCTGCAATCAGATACAGTTGGCAGAATTAATTAAGGATTAATTACAGTCAGAACAATTAGTTCTAAACATTTGCAATGGAAATAGCCGCTCAAAGGCAACATTAAATGGGGCTATTTCAGAAGTTAATTCAGGATTAACTCCAAAGGCATCTTCTACTCTCGGGAATGCTTCTACCGTCTTCAAGATAAATGAATTCAAATATTTGAATTGGACAAATAAGAGAATAACAAGAAACACAGAGTACCAAAGAATAGACAGTGAACAATAACACAATGAAGGCTTTCCATTTTTATAGAAGAGGAGAAACTCTGAATCAATCAAGATACACAGAGTTCTTCATCTGCTCCAGAATTCTCAAGAGACACACAATAAATATCAGTCTACGAAGCTTACTGGAGACATCATCAATCTGAATGCCTATCACCCTGAAGCAACGCTTCATCTTCCTAAACCATTCAACATTTCAGGGGGAGCCCTTTTCCTAATATCATATCCACTTAAGTCTTCTCAGTTCTTACTTGAGAAAGAGAAGACAAAATCATCTCTCGTCCCCCCACTGTATAAAGGGTTATAACTCCCTTCAAAAGTTAACCCCCTTAGTTTCAAGTCTCTTGATCAAAAGACTTGAGGATTGATTTTTGAGCACCTGATCAAAAACTTATTAGTGGCAGTCACCTGATAAAAACCTGTAGTGGATTCCTACCAGGGTGGTAGAAGAGTGGATGTACCCTGGTTGGGGAACCACTATATATCCTTGTGTCTTCTCGATTGCTTGCTTTCTTTTCTTTACTTGTGTGTTGTGATTTTCTTTTCTGATAATATAGATATAACTCCAACTAGTGCAAGTTAAGATATATCCCTATCTTTCAATTGGTATCAAAGCACCCATGCACATCTGCTGAAAATTCTTATAAATCAGGCAGATTGTTTTTGTTTTGCATTTTAATTTGTTTTTATTTAAATAGTGTCCTCACCCAAATAGGGGGAGATTGTTGGAACCCTAGTTCTGATTTGGGCAAGAATCACTATTAGGTTTGTTTAGATTGAACCATCATTTATAGTCAGGGTCATGGTTGTGTCCTAGAGTTTAGGCCAAGTCCTTAGAATCAACATCACATGGACGAGCCTTCAACAGACTGCCAGAGGCTCAAGCAATTATGTCGACACTTGGCAAAGGTTGTGTCGACACCAGAAGGCGGATTGTGTCGACACACAGGACTTGTATCAACACACAAAACATCTGTCGATACCAACTGTGTCGACACTAGAAGGCAGATTGTGTCGACACAATTGCTGAAAATTCTTATGAATCAGGCAGATTTTTTTTGCTTTGCATTTTTATTTATTTTTAGGTAAATAGTGTCCTCAACCAAATAGGGGGAGATTGTTGGAACCCTAGTTCTGATTTGGGCAAGGATCATTATTAGGTTTGTTTAGATTGACCCATCATGTATAGCCTATAAGACCACTCCCTTTACCAAGGACGCTCCCGGTCTTATTCCAAGAACCGCCGCCTTACGGTGACTCTAACATACGGGTTAGACGACACCGCAAGATGTCGATCCTGCCGGCTAGCACGATCATAAAATAAAACTGTAGGCCAATATGAGAAACAAAAGTATAGCAGTGATGTAGAAATGAACTACAAACCAGTACACAGTCACAGTACATATCATATAATGAAATGAAAGTACATCCAGTTTGTTCACCAAAACTCAAATGCCAAATATAACAAAAATGCCATTTATGGGATTTTAAAACTATAAAAACATCCAAAAATATTAAGAAAATTACACAAGGTCACAAACACATAATTAAGTCACCAGAAATTTTTCCATAATATTCCTACTGTAATTTCCATCATTTCTAAATACTTTCCATAAAGGGAAAAATTGTAAATTCTACATTATTTCAAAATATAATCATCTAACATAATCATAAAATTTTCCAGGGGTTAAATATGAGCCATTTAAGTTTGTGGCAAAATTTGAGAAATTAATATCATCATTAGCCTTAGTTTTAAATTTTCATTTCTAAAAGGCCAAATTTTCAAAAATTCCAATTAATGGGATTTTTGATCCCAAAAATCCCATTCTTTCTGTGGGAGGAATATTTCACCCTAATAATCCCCTGACCAAGATTTGATTGACTTTTCATGTTCCAAATGGGCTAAATCCCCATTATATAAATTTTTGCTAAAGGCACCCCAAGCCTATATACATCAAAATCATGCAAGTGGGTTTACCCAACATGCAGAGGCCCAAAGAGGATGAATGTTTTATCATGGTCATATATTGACCCAATGTACATGCCACCAATATTTGGGGCCATTTGGAGTTGTATTTCTCCAAATATTCAATTAATTTAATTATATGTATTTTCACAAAAACTATACAAAAATTTCTTCCAAAAATTCTCATATTTTTACAGGGTCATATGGACTGCTAGTTTGGCATGGGCATTCAATCAAATTTCTGCCCTTGCCTAGGACCAGTCCTAGTAGATTGGTCCTATAGGGAGCCCTACTGCTCCAAATCTCAAGTTTATGGTGGCAAATTGAAGGTAAAACTAAGGCCTACAATTTTCATTTTGATGTTTGGATCTGAATTTGCCTTTAAGAGGCCCATTTTTAACATGCAAGTTTTGTATAAAAGTGTGACATATGATTTACTATTCATAACAAAATAATTCATTAATCAAATCAAATCTAATGGACAGCATCCGATCATCGTCCCCGATCAGCAACGGCTAAGATTGAGCCTAGCTGGGTTACCTTGTCTGGCCATTTTCAGCCACCTGGGCCGGCGCCACCGCCGGAGATTATTTCCACCGCCTTCGTTGAGGTGGGGGATAGCGTTTCCCGGCGGTGAGGCGGTCAGAGGTTGCTCCTCCGACGATCCCGAGCAAGAAGAAAAGCTCGAGAATTTGGCTCTATTCTCACATGGCATCGGGCTCAATTGAGCCCGATATCTCTCCTAAACGATGTAGTATCCTAGTACGGGTAGAGGTGAGGTGAAATGAACCGTTAGGGTGGCTTGACGGCTATTTTGGCAGCGGTGAGCCATGGCCGAGCTTGCTCTGGCAACTCCTCCCAGTTTTCTCGATTCTCCAGCAATTCCCTTGCTCCAGGACTCGTTCTCCAGTCATTTCCCCTCTCTAAAGCTGATGGTGTGGCTAGATTGGGCTGAGAGTGGGTGTATGGGGAGATAAGCCCAAGGGGGAGCTCGGGTTGAGCTTTGGTTGTTTCACCCATGGTGCCAAGTGGCCAGCATGCTCCAAATTCTTCTGAAATTGCTTGAGGAGGCCGGCCAGCAAGCTTAGGCAGCTGAGTAAGTGGCCATGTCGCCATCCTTCCTCTTCATTCTTCTTCTCTCTCTCTCCTCATTTATCCAAAGTTCCTTTTCTACCCTTTTGTATGTAATCTCTCTCCAGATTTTGGGTGTTAGGGGCAGATATTGACCACTTGAGCTGGTCATGGGCCAAGGTTGGTGCGCTTAACCCAAGGGAAATGGGCTTAGCCCTTATTTTCCTCTTTAGGCCACATGTTTGACCAAGTTGACTTTTTAGGTTGACTTGGTCAACATGGCGAGTGGCCTGACCCCACTTGATGTTCATGGACCCTATGGCATCACCCAACATGGGTTGGGCCATGGTGATGCCCCACTTGGACTACTTGGGCCTTTAGGTGTGGGTTTGACTAAGTTAAGGTTTAGGGTTGACTTGGTCAAATTGGGTCAATGGGTGACCTAATGGCATGCTTTACGGTTCACTTAGATTGTTCTTAGGGCTAGGGTTCCTATTTAGGCTAGTTTAACCTAGTTTGACTTGAGCCCTATAGTGGGCCGCACATGGCTACACCCCACCTTCTAGGTTAAAACTTAGCTAAAATCCTTATCACCCACCACATGCCTAACCCAATCTAAGTTGAGGTGCCTATTGAAAATGAGATGTTACAAATCCCAATAAACAAAAAATAATTTCGTCCCCGAAATTTAAGTTCGGGCCTACGAGATTCTACTTGTAAGTAATTAAGGAATTTTAAAGATAAAACTAAGGCATACCTGAAGTGAAAAGTTCAGGGTGCCGCTCTAGCATCAGGTCCATTGACTCCCAGGTGTGCTCCTCCCGTCCATGGTTGGACCACAACACCTTCACATGGGGAACCTTCTTCTTTCGCAATACTCAGACCGTTGTATCGTCGATCTAGATTGGCTCCAACCGAACTGATCTATTGGGTGCTATCGGGCCGACTGTAGTAGTGATGTGCTGTTTCGGCTGAAGGAGAGATCTTTGCAATGAAGAGACATGAAAGACATCATGCAGGGCCCCCAACTCTAGTGGCAGCTGCAGTCTATAGGCCAAAGGACTGACCCGCTCCAGAATCAAGTACGACCCCATATATCGTGGACTAGCTTCTTGTATCTCCGCGTCCGAGAGACACCATGCACAAGATGTATATTCAAGAATACCATGTCTCCCACCTGAAATTCCACCTTTCGATGACGCGCATCATAGCTTGGCGTGTCTACTCTAGGCCTCCAGCATTCGTTCCCTGATCAGTCGAATATGAGCTTCTGTATCCTCAATGTACTCTGAACCAAGAGTCCTCGTGTCCACATCCTGAACCAAAGACAGAGGCATCTGACACTTCCTTCCATACAAAGCCTTATAAGACGCCATCCTGATGCTTGTCTGGTGACAGTTTTTGTAAGAGAACTCGATCAGGGGCAACAGTCTCTCCCAGGGCATCCATGTATGCAATATGCATAGACGAAGCAGATCCTCCATGGTCCTGATGGTCTGCTCGGTCTGGCCTTCAGTCTGCGGATGGAAGGCGGTGCTAAAAGTGAGTCGAGAACCCAGGTAAGCATGCACAGCCCTCCACTCCCTCGATGTGAACCGACCATAACGGTCCGAGATGATCGTTTTGGGGATGCCATTGTACATGGCGAATTGCTCCACAAATAATCTCACCAAAGCAGCAGCTCGGCAGTCCTTCCTGATCAGGATAAATCGAGCCACCTTGGTCAGCCTGTTGACGATGACCCATATGGATTCGTGCCCAGAGTGGGAGCGAGGTAATCCGTGCATGAAATCCATAGATATATCCTCGAATTTCCCTGGTCACTTGCATTCCGCTTTTATGTGCAGACATGTCACGCAGTGTGTCACATAATGAATTATCTCTCTCTTCATCCCTAGCCAATACATGTGTCACCGCAAATTAGTTGTCATCTTGGTGATCTCGGGATGCACTGAATACTGAGAGTGGTGTGCCTTTCTAAGTATATCCTCCCGAATGGCACTGCCTGTGGGTATATAAATGCGCCCATGGAAATGAATGAGATCATCCTGTAGTGTATAATCCCCGAATTTTCCCCCTTCCAGGGCTATAAATATCGGCTTTAAGGCTGCATCAAGCCTCTGCTGCATCACGATGCGCTCCCGAAGATCATTCTCCCCGATCAAGGAGTTTAGATATTCCTGGTAGACTGCTGGCTCAGCATCTGAAACCATGGTGATATGCATATCATGCATCATCTGCATCAATCCCATATACATCACCTGGGGCTCCGATCCAGTAGTGTCGGCTCTCCTGCTCAATGCACCTGCCACAGTGTTCGCTTTCCCCGGGTGATAGAGCAGTTTGTAATCATAATTGCAGAGAAATTCCAACCATCGCCTCTACCGAAGGTTCAGATCTTTCTGCGTGTCGACGTATTTGAAATTCTTATGATCTTAGTAGCCATCATAATGAACCACATACAAGTAGTGTCTCCATATCTTCAGTGTGAATACGACCGCCCCGAGCTCCAAGTCATGCACCGGGTAATTCTGTTCATGTTTATTCAATTGCCTGGAGGCATAGGCAATAACGTGGCTGTGCTGCATCAAGACGACACTCATCCCCTAGTAAGAAGCATCGGTGTAAATCGGGAATCCTTCCTTCCCAGATGGAAGTGCAAGGATAGGGGTAGAGGTAAGCCGGTTCTTTAACTCCTGAAATGATGACTCGCACTGTTGAAACCGGAATCCAATCTTCTGTGGAGTTCGACCCTTGGGAAGGGGTGGTCTAGCACCTACTTCGCTCCTGCAAGAAAAACAACAAAGAGGGCAAGGAGAAACAGACCCAAGGGCTCGGCAGGGAGGTCTCACCATAAACCCAGAAGATCTCAGAGCGCTTCCCCTCCTTAGCTAGAAGCCGAGCTAAGGTACCCTCAGAAAGCACTTGTAAACTGGAGCGGGGAGGCACTTAAAGCGTGCCTTCTAAGGTACCCCTTGGGTCTTACTTATAGGTTTTGGAATCTGAACTGCCAATAACCAGAAGAACTGACCTGAAAATACCAAAAAGCCCTCGGTTGGGTCTGCCAACAGCCAAGCTCCGCTGTTCCGAACAGCTATGCGTAGTCCAACCTGGTCTGCCAACAGCGTGGCCCCGCTGTTCTAAACAGCTATTCGCACCCATGGGGGGGGGGGGGGGGGGGGGGGGGGGGCAGCCCGCCATCCATCCTTCTCCGCGAGAGGCGGGCGCTACCTGGTTCTAGCGGCTCGCCTATTCTTCTCGAGCGAATGCGAGCCGGACCGCCGCAACCCACCAGTCCTCTGCCGAGGCGGATTGGTGACCAGGTCGCGTATAGGGGGATGACTGGCGGCCATTGTGACCCTTGAATGGCTCGCAGATCACGGGTCTTCGGGCCCATCCGCTTGTACCGGTTCGATGAATGGCACGCCCCGCTTTGTTCGGCGATTCTCTGAGTAAGCGGGAGGGATAGGGGGAGTCATCTTGCCTGGCTCGCTCGCCTGAAGTGAGCGGGAGCGGACTAGCCCCTTTCCGCATGTCTGCTTGTTGCTTGGGTGCGGGTCGCGGGACTGGGCCCGCCCGATCTTCCTGGTGGGGCCCGTTCGACGAACACAGGGTTGTACACAATCCCCGCTCTTTTTGAGCTTGATACAAGCTCGGAAAGAATCATCCAACCCGCGTGTTCGGCGAGTACTGTGCTGAGCTAGCAGGGAATCTTCTGATGGGGCCCCACTATTCGGCTATAAATATACCACTGAGCCCAGGGGGGGTCTCCCCAGACCATCTCGTTTTTCAACCGGACTACAACCTCCCGATGCCGGTTAGCGAAGAGGTGCGAGCCCGCCTGGAGGCCGCGGGCCAGAGAACTCGGGAGGAGGCCCTTGAGGCCGCTCCTTGGTTAGCGCGCGGGTCTCCCGACCCTCTCTTCAGGCCGATAAAGGGGAAAATCATGAGGCGGTCCCCGACGAATAACTTCCCGGGTTCCAGCTCGGCGGCTGGTGATGAGGTCGCTTCTGAGGTATGCGACCTTCCTCCTCGGCTTGTTGTTACGCCTCTGACCCCTTGTCTTGTAGGCACGCCATCATGAAGATGAGGAGGACGGGGGGGGGGGGGATGGCCCCCCCTCCCTTATCGTCTGAGAGCGCTGGTAGTCCCTCAGGTCTGGACCGCCCACCCCCGGATACCCCTCTCCCGCTAGTTCCCCCCGGACTAGGGAAATCTCTCGCGGCCCTCGAGGGGGAACCCTTTCCGAGTCGGCTGGGCTCCTCTTGTCCTTCCATCAGCATGGACGACGTGCCAACCCCTGGTAAGCACGTGCTCAGCACTTGCCTTGTTCTCGCTCGTTCCTCCTGAATTCCCCCTTTTTGCAGGCTACAACATGATCTCCTCTGAAACGGAGATGAGCGAAGGGTACTCGCCCCCGCCTGACGTAGAGGGTGTTTCAGATTACCTGGGTGACCCGACTGATGCGGTGGGGATGAAGAGGCAGGTGACGCGGTTGTTCCAGAAACATAATCTGCTGCTTCAGGAGCTCGTGAAGATGGTCGACCAAGACAAGGCCGACACCGAGGCTCGGCTCGCGGCCCTGGAGGGGGCCCCGCGCGCTGTAGAAGGTGGCGAGGTCACTTCGCCTGGCGTGCACATTACGCGGGCCGAGAAGCGCCTAAGGAGTGCCTCAGAACAAGTTGGCCTGACCCAGCAGGAGCTGGTGGCGGTGAGCGATTATCACTATCCTCTTGTGCCGCCGCGGTCTAGAACGTAACGGCGGGGCAGGTGGAAGTGGATCCAGTACTGATCCACCCTTTTTCTTCTCCGCTCGCGGGATATCGCTGGGTTGTTACTATTTCAAACTCGTTCTGTATCTATAACAATTTGCGACTCTCTTTGCCTGCCCATGGGCCTAATGTTTGATTTCTGACGCATGTTGAAATTACAACGTTGTTGCTTTTATTCTCCGCGGGGCGGGCTCGAGGGTACTCACATCCTCCACTCGCCTTACTCCTGCGGGCGAGGGCAGTTCAGGGGATGGATTCGCTCAACCTGCCATCCCAATCATGGCGGGAGCGAGCCGAGGGGCTCTCCATCCAGGAGTCTCCCCGACTCGTTCGGAATCCTGGGTGGGTGCGGGCCGAGACTCGCCCGCTCAATTCTTGTGTGGATGCGATCGGGCGAGATCAGCGCCTGATCGGCCTTGTCGGTGCAGTCGTGCGTCGGGAAGACGAACCGTCGGGCCTGATTTTTGCTACACTCACCTCTCCATTTGGCGGGAAATTTCCCACCCTTTCTTTCTCCCTATAAATAGGCCTTGCCGGTCCTTATCCTCCCACTGCTTCGAAACACTTCCCCGTTTCCTGCTCCTCGCGAAGCACGGCTCGCGTTCGCCTTCTGGATCTTTCTCGCTCGAACGGCGGCAGTTTAGCGGAATGGGCGGCGGCGGCGGCGGCGGTGATGCGGACAGACGAAGCAAATGCGCCTGGACCTTCTCAGAGCACGACTTTCCCCACGCTGTCATCTCGGAGCGCGAATACCTAGATGCCCTAGGCGACCACGTCCCGCCGGGATTTTCGGCGAGACGGCCCGGGGAAGGAGAAAAGATCAACGATCTATCCAGGGACGAGCTCGCCATACCCCTGGCTAACTTTGAGGTGGGTCTGCGGCTTCCCCTGTGGCCTGAGGTACGCCAGGTGCTGAAGTACTTCGGGGTCATCCTAGGTCAGATGACCCCGAACTCCATAGCTGTTATGGTGGGGTTCGCCTGCTTTCTGCGGGAGGAGCGGGTCGAGTTCAGTCTCGTAGTTTTCCGCAAGCTATTCTCCTTCCGGGCGAATCGGGACGGGACCGCCTATTTCTCCAGCGCCCACCACAAGGTGCGGGAGATCGTGAATAAGAGTCACAACTTGCTCAAAAAGTTCCTGTTCGTCAAGGGGGATTTCGGCAACGTCCCCTTCTCGCCGGTGCAGCTCAGCGAGGCGAGTTACCACCTGCCAGCCTAGGGGGCCACGAGGCCGACTTGTGTGGGTTCTTTGCCGGGAAGAACTTCGAGGTCGCGTACTTGCGCCGCAACCTTGATGACCTTGCCGCCGTCCCACCAGGGGGAGGTTTGCCACTCGCCACTTCTCTGTCTGCTTTATTCTTCTTTAGTTTCACACTCTCTTCTTGACAAGCAAGCGGGACGTCCCCCTTCATCCCCCCTACGAGAGTGCTTGGATTACCCCCGGGGTCCTCGCCCGGGCTCAGGCCGCAGACGCCTCTCAGCGCGACGCCCCATAGGTCCCGGCCAAGAAGCGGCCGAGCGGCGGACAGCCCGCTCCCCTGCATAAGATGGTGAAGACCACGGGGAAACAACCCTCCGGTGGCCAAAGAAAAGGCAAGGCCCCGGCGGTTCTTCCGGCCGAGGGTCCCCCGCCATTGGTCGCTTCGACCAGTGACACCCTCGACAGGGCGGCAGGAACTTCCGGGTCGCCGGACGGGTCGCAGAGTTCCGCGAAGCCGGTGCCGAGAGGGCATCGCAATTTCGGCTATGGCGAGAAATGCTTGGACGAGCTTGGTGTCCCGCATCTGTCATGGGACAAGGAGTCAAATCGCGCAGTGGTCTCGACCCTGTTGCCAAGTTGGCTGGAGCAGGACACCATCAGCGGGGAGGCATACAACTTCTCGTTTGGTCTCTATTCGCGCGTGGACGTTGCCATCTACGACAAGGAGGCGACGCGAGTACTGGTTCATGAGAGCGCGCGGGCCCAGCTGCGCGGCCTGAAGCTAGCCCATATAGTGGGGAGGCGCTGCACCCAGCTGGAGCGGAATGCCACCTCTCTCAAGAAGCTGGCGGACGAGAGGGAGGAGGCCCGAAAGCTTGCTCAGGAGGACGCGAACCTCCAGAGGAGACGGGCCGACGTGGCCGAGGAGACCCTCGCGCAGTACTTGGGAGGGGTGGTATGTGTTTACTCTCAATCACCGCTTTTTCTCGTGAATCCGCCTTATGACTCCCTTTCCTTTTCTCAGGACGCGGCGACGACGAGTCGGATGGGCGCTGAGATCGCCTCCCTTGGTCAGGACAAGTCGGCGCTGGAGGCGCGGGTACGCGAGCTGGAGGCCGCCGCCCCTCCCCCTCCGCCAGATAACAGGGGCTGCCCGCTCGAACACCACTCTGACTACGAGTTGGAGGTGCTGATGCAGAAGAATGCCGACAACGCCGCAAAGTACATGATGTAGATGCTGCGACGCGCGGATCTTCTCAAGAGCAAGGCAGCGGAACTCTCGGCGGGCGACGTGGTGCCGGCGCTGTTCCTTCCCGTGCCGGACCCCGGGGATAAGTCCTTCCACCCCATCTAGGACTCCTCGCCCCGGATCTCGCGTCGCCCCCGCTTCTTGGACATTTGCTCGTTCGCACTGCCTGTACTTTGGCTAGATCTATGGCCAACCCGGCTCTACTGACAACGTGTCCCAGTAATGCCACCTCTTGCAGCCAGAACTGGCACTTGGAAAACTTCTCATACAACTGGTGCTCCCTCAATCTCTCCAGTACCTGTGCCAAATCCTACATATGCTCCTCCTTCATCTGAGAATAGATCAAGATATCATCAATAAATACTATGACGCATCTCTCCAGGTAAGGCTCGAAAACACAGTTCATCAGACTCATGAATGCGGAAGGTGCATTCGAGAACCCGAAAGGCATCATCGTGAACTCGTACAGTCCATAGCGGGAACTGAATTCTGTCTTCGGAATATCTTCCTTCTGAATCCATAGCTAATAATACCCTGATCGTAAGTCCAGCTTGGTGAACCAGAAGGCCCCCTGAAGATGATCAAATAGCTCCTCGATCCGGGGCAATGGGTAAGTGTTTCGGACTGTCAGCCGATTCAACTCTCGATAGTCGATGCAGAGCCACAACAACCCATCCTTCTTCTTGACAAATAATACTGGTGATCCCCAGGATTATGAGCTGGGTCGAACAAAGCCCGACTCTACTAACTCCTACAACTGGGTCCTGAACTCTGCCAACTCCTTAGGAGCCATCCTGTATGGTGCTCGAGATACGGGCCTCGCTCCTGGCACTAGCTGTATCCGGAAGTCCACATCCCTAGCTAGCGGTAATCCGGGCAATTTCTCCGGGAATACATCGGGGAAATCCCAAACCACCAGGATGTCAGCAAGGGAAGCTTTTGCTCTCGCCATCTCGAAGCATATAATGTATACCTTCTCTAAATGATGGTGGGCCTTGACAACCTGTACAGATGATAATAATATATGGGAGATAGATCTGATACCTTCGACGACGACGTAGGAGTCATCGTGCCTCAGAGTGATCCTTTTTGACGGGCAATCAATTTAGGCATAGTTCCAGTGTAACCACATCATGGCCAAGATCAAATCGAAATCTGGCAGTCACAGGATCGTCGCTGGAGCCTCAAATGTCTTGCCACCAATCTCGGCCTCCATGTTGCAATGGGCAGAGTTCTATAGCTCTGACACATAGGGTAGACGCACCCTCATCTCCAAGCCTGGAAATCTCTCCACACCCTCCAGACCTTCTATCAAGGCCTCAGAAATAAATGAGTGGGAGTCACCCATGTCAAACAAGGTACGAGCGGGCTTGCCGCTGATCATGACTATGCCTGAGTTTGTTTGGGTTTAAATAAACTGTTATTTTAAAAAATCAGGTATTACATAAATGAAACTTTAAATTTACAATAATCAAAGTACCTGTGATGACCTCCTCTGGGTTCCTCGGTTCGGCGAGGTTTAGTGCGTATAATTTCTCCTGTTCTCGCCCTCGGCCATGATATCCCTGGCCTCGACCTCGACGTCGTCCTCGGCCTCGGCCTCGACCCTCCTGTACTAGAGGGGCCATTGGAGGTGGAAGAGGAGGAGGTGGACAAAACTGATGGGGACACTCCGATCTAATATGCAAGGGCTGGTGACATCCATAACAAACTATCGGCCGGTGGCCACGGTCATCTTGCCTACTCGGGTCATGCACCTGTAGAGGTGGGGGAGCTAGCACAGTAGGAGGCCCCTGCTCCTACCTGAAGTTCTGATGATGATGTCCCCCACCCCTCTTATGTCCAATGACTCTGCCTCGCTGGTATCCCCTTCTACTCTCCTCGGGTGATGACCCATCCAGCGACCTCTTTCCTCTATTCTGCACCATCAGTTGGCCTGTCTCCAGCTTCTTGGCCATCTTTATGATTTGTGATGAGGTGCCCTGACAGATGAATAGTAAGGGCTGCCTCAAGGAATCTCTGAGCCCATGATAGAATCTCTTGGCGTACTTCTTATCATCCATGTCATGGATCCCCGTAAATCTAGCCAGATGGGAGAACTCTCTTTGATACTCGATCATAGATCTGGTCCCCTGCTTGAGGTTCAGAAACCTCTCTTCCAGTGCATCTCTGTCTGTAGTGGACATAAAATGCTCCAAGAATATCTCACTAAACTCCTCCCATGAGATGTCCGACAGCTCCCAATCAGCATAAGTGGACTCTCGCATGGACTTCCACCATCTTTTTGCATGAGAATCTAATGCAGAGGTGGCTAGAGGAACTGCCTGGCTTACCGGTCAGCTGATGCCTGCCAATATTTCCATATTATATAGTCAGGGTCATGGTTGTGTCCTAGAGTCTAGGCCAAGTCCTTAGAATTAACATCACATGGATCAGCCTTCAACAAACTGCCAGAGACTCAAGCAATTGTATCGAAACTTGGGAAAGGTTGTGTCTACACCAGAAGGCATATTGCGTCAACACAGAGGACATGTGTCGACAAGCAGAACATCCGTCGACACCAACTATGTCGATACCAGAAGGCAAATTGTGTCGACACACAGGACTTGTGTCGATACAAAGAACATCTGTCGACACTAACTGTGTCGACACCAGAAGACAAATTGTGTCGTCACACAGGACAACAATTGTGTCGACACACGGGACTTGTGTCGATACATTCCACAGAAGATTAAGAAGTTAAAGAAGAACTGTAGACTCAGCTCGACAAACTCCAAGCTCAGTTCGACGAATTTTGTACAATCAGATACAGTTGGCAGAATTAATTAAGGATTAATTACAGTCAGAACAATTAGTGCTAAACATTCCCAATGGAAATAACCATTCAAAGGCAACATTAAATGGGGTTGTTTTAGAACTTAATTCAGGATTAATTCCCAAGGCATCTTCTACTCTCGGGAATGCTTCTGCCGTCTTCAAGATAAATGAAATCAAATGTTTGAATTTGAAAGAGAAGAGAATAACAAGAAACACAGAGTACTAGAGAACAAACAGTGAACAATAACACAGAGAAGGCTTTCCATTTTTACAGAAGAAGAGAAACTCTGAATCAATCAAGACACACAGAGTTCTTCATCTCCTCCAGGCTTCTCAAGAGACACACAATCAATATCAGTCTAAGAAGCTTGTTGGAGACATCATCAATCTGAAGTCCTATCACCCTGAAGCAAAGCTCCATCTTCCTGAACCATTCAACATCTCAGGGGGAGCCCTTTTGCTAACATCATATCCACTTAAGCCTTCGCAGTTGTAACTTGAGAAAGAGAAGACAAAATCATCTCTCATCCCCCCACTGTATAAAGGGTTATAACACTCTTCAAAAGTTAACCGCCTTGGTTGCAAGTCTCCTGATCAAAAGACTTGAGAATTGCTTTTTGAGCACCTGATCAAAAGCTCAATGCTGGCAGTCACCTGATCAAAACCTGTAGTGGATTCCTTCCAGGGTGGTAGAAGAGTGGATGTACCCAAGTTTAGGGGAACCACTATATATCCTTGTGTCTTCTGGATTGCTTGCTTTCTTTTCTTTACTTTTGTGCTGTGATTTTCTTTTCTGAGAATATACATATAACTCTAACTAGTGCAAGTTAAGATCTATCCCTATCTTTCAATATAGCTTACCTCTCTTAGTCTTCTTGGACTTTACCTGCTACCATGCTAATAGAATGATGGTCCTTGACCCAGGGCTCCAATGCTCAAAGTCAGTCTTAGATTCCATTTGCTCTCTATATCTTTTCTTGCTGGCTCTGACAACTTCTTCCTCTTTAGTAGCTTTAGATTTCCCTTTGCCTTCAAAATTTGGTCAGTAGTGGGGCTAAATGATGAAATATCAACAATTGGGTCATCCCTTTAAGCACCTTGTTCAGCATATTGAATTAACTGACCTACATTCAGGACTTCTTGAATTTATGTAGGGAACATAGTGATGTTATCATACTGAACTGGTTCTATCCCGAATGATCCCCTTATGATATATGTGACCCACACAACAGTCTCAATTATGGACTTGATTATTTCCCTCTCCCCCTTTTTGACTTCTTCAATCAGTACTTCGGTTTAGGAGAGGATGGCCTATTTCCATTCAGATTCAAGATGGTTTACACCACCTGTAACTTGTTTCTTTACCAGTAGCAAATGATCATCCAAAACTGGGTGCAAGCGTACATCTTGGTGAAAATTGCATTATTTTGTTATTCCCTCAGATTTTATCAGAATTATGGATAGCAAGCATATTTCCAGCATTAATGTTCTGATTATTTATGACTGTAACTGTATTTTGGCCCAACTTATCCACTTTATCCATGGTATAATCAATAGCAGGGGCTGCCCTTATGAAGAATTTTACAGTTTTGGCCTTCAGCAGATTCACTTCAAACCAAATGTACTTAATTTCCACTGAGAAGTCATTTTTGATTTCTTTAAGGGCATCATCAACAAAGTTTTCCAAAGTTCTTCTTTGCTCATCCAATAAGCCTTTCAGCTGTGCCTGAAATATAGGAGGTATTTGATCAATCTTGCCAAGGTGCCTTCATCACAGAGTGTTTCTTGCATAGGACATTTCTCTGCCCTGTTATTATAGTCACCCAAGGAGTACATTGAAGAAGTTGCTTTCTTGGATAGCTCCTATTCATACGCAGATGAGTCAACATCATACACTAGACCTTGAGTGGGGAGTTCAAGATGAATCTCCCACTCAACTACTATCGTGTCCTCAGTGACAGGCAGAACAGCAGCAGCAGCAGATCCTTCATTCATAGTATCCTCAATTTCCTTTGGAGGACACTGGGATTTCTCCCCCTCAGTAACTGCATTCTCCATTACTTGATCCTGATATGTCTCCCCTTCAATTTATGGGCTGTTTCCATCATGAAGATCTTGGGGTGTTGGAGTACATACATCAGTAGCAGTTGTGGACTTGGAGGCCTCCCCCGCAATTATAGTAGATAGCTTGTTGAAAATCTCCTCCGCAAATCTTCTAGCTTCCTTAGCTGATGGTATGTCAACATCATGGTCAGAAGTTTCTTCAGATTGAGCCTTGCTCAACTGATTCCTTGCAGCTAGGTCAGAAGAAAGTGAGACCTGGGTGCTCATGTCCCTTTTGGTCTCATTAGTAGACACTATCAGGTTGGCATCATTGGGCTTATCCTCTGGTTGTTTAGACGAGCTGCTGGTGTTGCTTTGTGCTGTTACTGGAAAAATCCGTTGCTTTCTTCTTAGCAACAGGCTGACCATGAGGCTGGAGGACCCGGTCGGATCTGTCCAGCATCTTGATGTCCATTCTCCTCATGTGGTTTATCTTAGTTCCTAACCTCATGTTGAGGATCCCTGGAACAGTTTGCAGTAGAAATAAAGATAGTATTATGCCCATGTTGGGTTCAGTCAAGCAATCTATAACTCCTTCAAATAGAACTCTTTCCCAATCCGTTCTTTTGGAGAGAATTACTCTAGCCATGAGTTCAAAGATCCTTTTAAAAATCTTATCACGTGAGCATGTTTTGCACAACAAGGTATTCCCAATAACATCAGCTAGAAATTTACCTATTATGTTTAGTTCTTTACTGAGAATGGATCCAGTGGTGTGCTTAAATAGACCACACCATTTCAGAGCAGACCTATTCCCAGACTGATTAAGGTCCTCTTCCTCATCCGTCTCTTTGAACCTGGGCAACTGTAGAGCTTTACTCAATCTTCTTTGAGTTAACTTTATCTTCTCTCCATTAACAACTAACTTGATCTTGCCTCTAGAAGCATCGACTTTTGCATTGAAGTATAGCCCCAATACCTCCCGCTTCCAGAGCAAACATGGTTCCGACAGAACGAAATCTAGGTCAGAAACCTGGATTAAGTGAAAAACGAGTTGCACCTATTTTGGCTCATCCTTGAAGCCATTTCGAACTACTTCAGAGCCTTTAAACAAGAAATCTTGACCTTTCAGAGCGATTTTGCTTTGGAATTTCTGAAGGTTTGCGAAACAGTTTAGTCGATTCGGTAAAATTGGGCAGATGAGGGCAAGGAATGGTGTATTTTGTTTTATGCACAAGTCCTTCTATTTATATTTACTTATAAGTTAGAAGGCGGAGAGGCGTGTACCTATTTAGGATCAAGTCTATGATCAATGGAAGGGATTTATTCTCGATACTTAGCCGCAAGTAGACAATTATGCCGCACTCATTGAGTGAACACAATTGACTCGATCCTTTTAATGCTTTTATACAAAGTCTAATTTTGACTAAATGTTCCACCAGGGATTAGATATACCTGCTACCTACAAGCACAATGCATATTTATGGTAGAGAGCTACTTTAGCTGACCTAAATTAAACATATCCAGTTCAAATTTGAAGGTGTTGAACTTAGCTCCATCTAGTGGCTTAGTAAAGATGTGAGCTACTTGCTTATTTGTTGAGACAAATTTAAGACTAATGTCTTTCTTCGGCATATGCTCTCTAATACAACAATACCTTATCTCAATAAACATAGTCCTGTTATGAGAGACAGGATTTCGAGCAATTGAGAGTGCACTAGTAGAATCATAATATAAAGTAGTTCTACTTTTCTTTATATTGTAGACTTGGAGCAGATGCTGGATTCACAATAACTTCCTTGCATCCTGCAAAGTCTCTTCTTACTGAGCTAGATCTTTTCCTCATCTCTAGCCATACATTTTACTCTGGCTCTAGCTGACTGATCCATTTGGTGCAGGAGATTTCCTGACACTAATTCTCTTGGTAAGATACAAGCTTGTCCAGCACATCGGACTGTTCTTGCTCCACCTCAACAAGAGCATCTAGCTTGTTGGTCTCCCTCTTAATGTTCGAATATGTCTTGGAAATCCTTTGCTTGATAGTCAGTCAATACACTTCCATCTACAGGTGTATGATCCTGATGATAGCTTCCTTGTTCCGGTGAAGTCCGGAACATCCTCTGTCCAAGTACCATATATTGGTATGGACACTTGAACTATCCTGCAAAACAAAAATTAATTTACCTTAGGATCCCAAAGTGAATAGGGTCATAGGTTCTTGTTAGCTTGAAACTGAACTTGTCTTCCTGCAAAATTTTTGATAGGAAGGCTAACACTAGTTATTGGCACAGTAGGATAATGCCAGCAATCTAAGGCAAAATGCCCCACTTTCCCACAACACCAACACTCATGAGTGTTCTATCTTCTTTTCTGTATTGGTCCTGCAATTTGGTTAACTTCTAATTGAATAGAAGGAAGAGGTGCAGCAACCTTCTTGAAGTTCCTTTCAGCAAGGATCTGATTGAAGGTGAGCATTTCAGCAGTCTTTCTATGCTGGCTCTGACAATCATTTACAATAGTCTTCTTTGCTGATGACAGGTTGTTTATTGCATCAAAGATAGCTAGAACTGGCCTACTGACAGACATACCCATGGTTAGAGTCTTTGTTGTAAGGTCTTGAGTGAAGGCTACTACCTTGTTTTTGAGAGTGGTGGCTAGGGTACTAAAGACAAATGGACTATGATGGGTCATTTGAATTTCATCAAGTGGAGCCTTAAAGGCACTCATTCCCCTACTATAACTTCCACCTTTATTGTGAACATCTTTGTTCAAACAAGTGGATGTACCATTCATCCAGTGACTATAGATGCTCTCTTGGTCATACCAATTTGAAGGTAATGGAACTTTATTAAAAGGAATGAGAGGCTTGGAAGCTAGAGGCAGAACAGGAGCTTTGCCTTTTCCTTTGGACTGGACAACTCTTGTGCTTCCCTAGAATCCCAACCCTTTCCTACGCTTCTGAGAGAAGGAGTATATCAAGGGCAGCACAGTACTTAGCTTAGAATTACTAGCCATTACCATTTTCTCCCTCTTAAGCCTCTCTTCAAGGTCCCTAATGAGACTGTTCTTGTCCTTAATGATGCCAACCTGAATGAGAGTGATATTTTTCAATTGGCTAGCTTCCCTTTCTTTCTAATCCAGCAGTGTTCTTGTCTCATCCTATTGGGAAGCAGCTAACTAAAGAGAGACAATCTCCTCAGCTTGCTTTTTGCCCAACTTCCAGCTCCTCTTGAAGGCATCCAGAAGTGCACCATTCTTCTCAATCAATTGATTGACATAATCCTCTGATTTTGATCCATCATCAGCACTTGTTGTGGAAGCATCAGAGTTTGGACTTATCTCATAATCAAATTCTGAGGATGAGCTAGATAGGGAATGTACCTGATCTGGACCAGGCCGATCCTGGAAGGATTCTTCTTCTATTAGGACTATTATCCCACAACTTCTGTAGTCATCTCCCTCATCGTCCTCCACCTCTAAATCACTATCTGAATGTGATAGAGGGGCCCTGATCTCTATTCTTGCATCTAGATAGATATCATTTGTATCACTATCACTGAACACAAAGGACAGTGGGGCTCTGATTCCTATCCTGGCAACATGATAGTCTAAATCATCTACAACAGCTACCAACAACCAATTGTAGGTCTTTTCCTTTCTGAAAACCTGAAGCTTCATTGATCTCCACACCTTATGGTTCACTCCTAAAATCATAAGAACAAACCTTTTAGCTATCCTTGTAGATCACTCAGACTGTCAAGCCCTTTTTCAGCAACCTCCCTCTGATAGCATTTAAAGGTCATTACTTTCAAGGATAGTTAAATCACCTAGCGGGCGGGGGGGGGGGGGGGGGGGGGTTAGTAGGTTTCTTAGTCTCTTGTGACTATTTATTATTTTCCTTCTTTAAGTGCTTTCTGAGTTACTAGTTTTCTACTTTCAAGAAACACACAACCTGCAACAAAAAAATAACACAAGGAGCACACGCAGAATTTATAATGGTTCCCTATATTATGGTTATAACAGCCCAAATTTCAAAAAGGGGAAATTTTTTGTTGACACGGCCTATGACACGGGCATGTACTCCTCGGGTGCGGAGACATCGCGAGTTCGACGAAAATGCATTCAACGAAGTGTTCGGGAGGGACATGCCCCGTGACACGGGTGTGAACTAGGGTGTTACCTCCTTTGTGTCGACACCTCCTCTGTGTCGACACCATTATGTTGACACCGTTGTCTCGACACCTTTATGTCGACACCTCCTTTGTATCAACACCTCCTTTGTGTCGACACTCGAGTCTTTGGTCGACAAAGTGGTTGATAGAGGGAACACGTCCGTGATACGGGCGTGTACCTTCTGACACAGGCATGTTGCAGGTTGTGTCCCCCTCTAGTAGACGAAATGAGCTCGACGATTGTCGAGTAAGTCACATGCCCCGTGATACGGGCATGTCTGGGCTGACAAGGGCGTGTACCCTGGTCATGACCTGTTGCGGGATAAGGCGGTTTGTGCACCGCTTAAAGTACACGGCATGTGACACGGGCGTGTCACAGGGCGTGTCGGGCCTGAGAAGCGATTTTTAGGCTTTTTTGTGGCCGTCCATTTTCTTCAGCTGGGATCTAACAGCTGAGTGTCCTTCCTTCTTTCTTAAGGCCGAAAACTGAGAACAAATTCTCATTCTTTTTATTGCCTTCATCTTTCTAAAAAACTTAGAGAGAGAAAGGGAGAGGAAGAAGGAGGAAGAGGGTCTGATATCTGGTGTAGCTTGAGAGTGTCAAGCTGAGATCCGAGGCCATCTTTGCGGAGGAAAAGCTGTTGCTGTTCTTTCTAGCCAGCTAGGACCTCATGGCACCGCAGTGATCTTCGAGGGAATGAATTTTCTTCCTAGCCATGTGAAGGCTTCCTTTTTGACATATGCATATGATTCCCCCACCAAAGGGTGGCTGATTATGGGAGTCTTTTGGGTTGATTCATGGAATCCTCAATTTGGCATATAGAACCGAAAAAAGAGTACGGAATAGGCATAATGTGTGAAGCCCATCCGAATAGGTTGGTCTGGATTGGTGATGTTGCATATACGGATCGGAGAAGACTCCGTGATAAACGTGTAGTTTAGGAGTTGATGGGTTAATCCTGTGAAAGGCAGTAGTAGGAAGTACTGAAGTGGTAGTCCAGGAAAATACCCTTGTGATGCTTGTGATGCCTGTGCTATTGGGTTGTACCTGTGACAGGAAGTACTGGATTAGAGATCCAGGAAATACCCTTTGTAATGCTTGATGTTCATGGGTGGACCTGTGAAAGGAAGTAACAGGAAGTACTGGCATGGTAAGCCATTGAAATACCCTTGACATTTATGATTTGCGGGATCATACCTATGAAGGGAGTAGCTGGAAGTACTGGTGTGCCCAGGAAAGACCCGCTGATGTGTGAGATGAAATGGGTGTAAGAGTATGTATTGGTGCACCCAGGAAAGCACCCAGGCTTGCATGCCAGAACAGGATCGGTGAGACCGACCCGTGCCTTTTTGTAGCCGCGAGTACGCCGTACTCGGTGATAACAAGGCGATTTGAGCAACGGGGGGTGGAAGATCCGACCTGCGCTATGTCCGTCCGACGTGAGACCTGAAAGTGCAGTCTGTTGGAGCGCATAACAAGAGTCGAAGGCCTGTGTGAAAGATATAGTACCTAATCACCTAGAGGGGGGGGGGGTGAATAGGTGACCGAATCCTTTTTGAACTTTAATGGCAGCAATCAGTTATATCACAGAATTCTAACTTCTTTTGCACAGCAATCACAAAGCATACACAGCAAATCACAATTACAGCACAGCAGACACAGAGTTTTATAGTGGTTCCCCAAGATTTGGGTACATCCACTTTCCCCCTTCGCCTATCTAGCAGTGTACTAGATTCGGCCAAACTTCTCCACTATCTCAGAACCCAAACTGGTTCCTACACCTCAGGCCCAAAGCCTTACAACTCAGCTTTTCCACAAAGCCTACACTCAGCCACAAAGGCCTACACTCAGCCAACAAAGGCCTACACTCAGCCAACAAAGGCCTACCCTCAGCCAACAAGGCCTACACTCAGAGATTTCAATCTCCTACACTCACGCTCTCAAGCCCTACCCTCAGCCTTTATAATTATAGGCTTACAATTCACTCAGATCCAAAGGATCCTACAAGATAAAAATGTTTATACAAATAATAACTCAGTAACTCAGAAACAAGAGAGGGGAGTTGAGAGTTTCTTGATGAGTTTTTGGAAGAACTCAGCTGGATTCAATCTGACTTAGCTTTCTTCAAAGCTTCTTGAAAATAGAACTGAATAAGATTGATTCCTTTTGCAGTTGATCCTTGACCTCTGCTTCTTAAGATCCAGAATATATCTGAATCCTTCTTCTCAGCCTAGTTCCAATGGCTGATTTCTTGGACGGAGCCCTCTCTCTCCAACTTCTTAGATCTGCACTTGGACAGCTAGATCTTCTTGTCTTGATACTTGATCAATAACTCTGTGAACCACTTGTTGAATTTCTTCAACTACCACTTGAACTACCTCTTCTGTAGACAGCAAAGGCCTATTTATAGGCCTTCTTTATGGTAACCGACTGGTCCGGTCCATAGCTGAATTCTGACATCTCTGACAGGTGTTGTAGACCGGCTGGAACGGCAGCTGTCAAGTCATCCAGTCAGTTCTTGAAAGTTCTCTAACTGTCTGAAAGTGTCGAGACTTTCTGTCTTTACGTGTCGACACTTATAGGCTAAGTGTCGACACATGTTGTCTAAGTGTCGACACTAGTCTACAAGGTGTCGACACAACTCCTTTTGTTGTTGATTCTTTATCTCGACACAGTTTCTTCTGTATGTGTCGACACTGAATATTGAGTGTCGACACAAGTACTTGTTCTTCAGTAACTTGCTGAATTCTTCTAAGTGTCGACACATCACCTTTGTGTCGACACAACTTCTTGTGTTGGATCTGTTAAGTGTCGACACTACTTCTTGATGTCGACACATAGTCTTCTATGTTCATACTTGTTGTGTGTCGACACAGCTCCTTGTGTCGACACATACTTCTTCTTGTTGAGACTTCAGCTGAGTGTCGACACATTCTCATAGTGTCGACACTTGTACTTAGAATAATTTGTTGATCTTACTGTTCTTTGCTAAGTGTCGACACAGCTCCTTGTGTCGACACATTCTTCAAGTGTTGAGTCTTATGTTGAGGGTCGACACATTGTTCTTGGTGTCGACACTTACTTCAAGTGTTGAGTCTTCTGTTGAGTGTCGACACATTGTTCTGGGTGTCGACACTTACTTCAAGTGCTGACTCTTCTGCTAAGTGTTGACACATTGTGCTGGGTGTCGACACTTGTACTTAGTCTCTGCAAACTTTTGCTGAGTGTCGACACTGCTCCAAGTGTCGACACTTTCTGGTGTAGACACAGCTTCACTGGGTGTCGACACAGCTCCTTGTGTCGACACAGCTTTACTGCATTCTTCTTCACTGAGTGTCGACTCTGCTCCTTGTGTCGACACTTTCTGTCTGGTGTCGACTCTGCATCCCAGGTATCGACACAATGACTCCAAGTGTCGACACTGCTTGCCTGGGTGTCGACACAAGTCTTCTTAAGTGTCGACACTTTCCCTCTGGGTGTCGACACATGGACTTAGAAACTTTTTGCTTTATTCCTGCAAATACTTAACCTGCACAAGTAAACTCAACATACATCAAATACATTATGATGTATATCATTGAATTGGGTGAGGCTTCTTCAAATCAGGTACATTTAGACCAATGTACCCAACAATCTCCCCCTATTTGGAGAAGTCATAACCCTTAGTCAATGATATACACCATTTATAATTAAAATTTACAAAATGATGTAAGGCAGGATAATGTACAGCAGGGTAAACATAACATGTATTAATTTCACATGTATACAAATACATCTACTCAGAACAAATAAGAAATAGACATATTCACAGAACAGACATGAAATATATTGATCATATATTGTTTTAATATCTGTCTTATACATTTTCAGAAGTTCACAAAAATGTTTTACATTCAAAAGATTACAGAATAGACTTCAAGAAAATTCTAAATCTATTTTGGTTCAGGCTCCTTAATAACTATGCCTTTGCCAGCTTGGACTTTAGCTTGGACAGGAGCATCAGCAGTTTCAGCATCAGCAGGCTTCTTGCCTTTCAAATCTTTCTTCTTAAGCTCTTCAGCTTTGATCTTCTGCCTCTCAAAATAGTGGTATGGCTTAGGAAAGTACTTGCTAGGCTCCTGAGCTGTAGGAGGTAGCTTTCCCATCTTTGCCTTCCTTCTGTATTGAACAATTGCCTCTTGCCTGGTTTCATGTTTCCTCCATTCAGCTTCAGAGAACCATTTGTTCCTGTCATGAATGTTGTCCTTGGCAGCTTTCCAGTCAGTTAGTATAATGTTCCTAGAGGTAGGGCTCCACTGTTCAAAGTCTGGTCTTTGCTCAGCATGTTCCCTAAACCTCTTCTTTGACAGTCTTGTCTCTTCTTCTTTTTGCAATGCCTCTTGCATGGCTTCAGATATAGGCTGAACAACCTTTTCAATAATCACATTGTCCTTGCCCCCAGGTGGGTTGTACATAGTCTGTACATCAGCATGCACCATTTCAAAATCTTGAGGAGGATATATGACTTGAGCTACCTCTGGTTGCTCACCTCCTAGATATGCAGGGTTAATTCCAGATTCAGCAACATCATTGTCATCACACAGAGGAGGATATCCAAGTGTAGCTCTGATAGAATTTGATATCCACTTAGCATGGTCAGAGCTTGCCTTGACTAACACTCTCTCCCCCTTTATGACTTCTCTAGCCATGTGATCTCTGACATCATCCTTCTGAAATCTTATTTGATTATCCAAGTAATTCACTCCATCTTTGAAGAAAGGTTTTAACCTTTGGAGTTTGTCAGTTATCAGCTTCTGAGAATCTTGGATGGCAGTTTTAAGAGCAGTGATTTCTGCTAGAAATACTTTGTCAAAATCTTCCTTAGCTATAGTTGGAGACTGTCCTGCAGGTAGATTCTTCAGTTCTGTGACTATGGCATTGTGGGATTCAGTAAGATTGTCATTCATTCTTAGCTGATTTTCAAGAACATATCCTTGCTTCAATGTTATGTCATCCACTTGTGCCTTTATCTTTTCCTGGTGAGTTGCAAGATAGACTACTGCATTCCCACCCTTGTGGAAGCAGTCAGTCATCTCCTTTTTATTCTGGTTCATTTCAAATCTGATTGATTTTATATCCTGGGCCAGATCAAATTGGAGTGATTTTTGCCCTTCATCTACATATTTCTCTAAGGCGTGCCTTTGCTCATCCAACTTGATTTGCATTGCCACCATCAGTGCATTATAATCAATGGCTGGGGCTGGTTGAATTATAGGTTGTGGTGCAACTGTTTGGAGAGCCTTCTTGTAACTCTGACTTCTTCTTCTGAAGACATAAAGTTTCTTTTTCTTTGCCCTTTCAGCTTCCTCATCTTCTGAGGCAGAGGTGCTGGCTATATTCACCCTCTCCTTTGGGCTTGGAGGCTTCTCAGGCTGCACATCAGGTGCCTTCTCAGTTTCTTGCCTTATAGGCACTTCATGAACTTGCACTTGCTCCCCCTCAGCAGCAGCATTCTCTCCTTCAGCAGCATCAGTTTCCTTGTCAAAATCAGCTTGATCCAGATTTAGGAACAAATCTTCCATGGTGAATTCTTGTGGTGAAGGAGCCGGAGAAATTCTTTGCTCTTCAACCACTGGATCAGGAATCACTTCTAGGACAGCAGATGTGTCTTCTCTAACAGCATCTGGAACTGGACTGTCCAGCTTTGTTTGCTGATGAATATCAGACAAATCAGCATCTTCTATAAGAAATTCTAAAGTATTTAGGTCAGTGAGTACCTCTAGTATGGTGTTGGTGGCTTGTTCACTTTCCAGTGTAGAGGGTTCTACTACAACTGGAAGCTCCCCCTGGCTTTGATCCTTATGGATGGGGCTAGCTTGAGGTAGCTCCCCCTGGATCTCAGCATCATCCTGAGGAGCAGGAGATTTCACTGCTGGCTCTTCCTCATGCTCTTCTGGAGTGAAGACAACCTGTTCTTCACTATCAGAGCTGCTAGTGGACACTTGAGCCACTGGAGCAGTTTTCCTTTTCTTCTTTGGAGGAGTGCCTTTCTCAGCAACTATCTTCTCAGGGGTTGGCATTTCCTTTGACAATACCCTGTCCCATCTTGAAAACAACCTCATATCCATTTTCCTCATGTGGTTTATTTTACTTCCAGCAGCAGTACTCATTACTTCTGGAATCACACCAGCTAGGTATAGACTAATAATTCTGCCCAGGTTGGGCTTCTTCAGACCTTCCTTAATTTTCTCAAATACAATTACTGACCAATCAGTTCTTAGAGTGAAGATTATCCTTGTCATTATTCCAAACATATGGGCAGACACTCTGTCATGCCCTCCTGGCTTGCTGAGTAATACTTTACCAACTATCTCAGAAAGAAACTTTCCTTGATTGTTCATTCCCTTCCTGTTAAACACAGATCCTAGCTTCATTGTAGAATAAAGGCCACACCAGGTAAGAGCTTCCCTGGTCTTGGTAGCAGTAACCTCATCTTCATCTTGAATTCTTGGCAGCTGGAGAATCTTCCTCAGACTTTTAGGGGATACCGTAACCCTTGCTCCATGAACTCTGGATTTGATCTTGTATCCAGATTCATCCACTTTTGCTCCATTGAGGAATTCAAGTACCTCTTTCTTCCATAACTTTGTGGGTTCAGAAACTAGAAATTCTAATCCTGAATCGGCGACTAGGGTTACGACCGCCTGGATTGCTTGATCAGCATCCTCAAAGGCGCCGCGCACTAGCTCGTATCCCTCGTTGACATTCTCCTATAGCTTAGGTTCCATTAGGGTTTGTAGAATTTGTCTTGAGAGAAGAAAGGAGTCGACACAGAAGTTTTGGTCTCGAAACTTTGAAGGCGTGTCGACAAACTAAGGCAAAATCCTATTTATACCTTTCTGATTTTGAAGATGAACAGGCGGGACAGCTAACTTAAAATGTGTTGACACTGCCAATAAGTGTCGACGCTGACTTATAATGTCTCGACACATATGTGTCGACACAAGTTTAGTCAACAGATTTTATGTGTCGACACTTGGTTATGTGTCGACACAACATAACTCGACACATTGTCGAGACTTTACTTAGAAAATTCTGAGTAAATACTAAGTGTCGACACCACAGTGGATGTGTCGACACCTACATGTCATGTGTCGACACTAATATTCTGAAGTGTCGACACCAACATCCTAGATGTGTCGACACCTTTTTCCTGAAGTGTCGACACCACTATTCTGTGTCGACATAGACTTGTCTATGTGTCGACACCTTTTTACTTAGCCAATTTCATTACTATAAACTTACTCTAAGTTTATCATTCCTAGTTCAATTTTAAATCTATTGAACTTAGCTTCTTCTAGGGGCTTAGTATACATATCAGCTAGTTGTTCATCTGTTTTAACATATTCAAGTACAATATCATTTCTTTCTACATGCTCCCTAAGAAAATGATATTTAATTTCAATATGTTTTGTTCTACTATGGGATACAGGATTATTAGCTACTGAAATAGCACTAGTAGAATCACAGAAGAGTGGAGTTCTACTTACCTGAAATCCATAGTCCTCTAGCTGATGTTGTATCCACAGAAGTTGAGCACAGCAACTTCCTGCAGCCACATACTCTGACTCTGCTGTGGAGATAGCCACACTGGTTTGCTTTTTGCTACTCCATGAAATTAGTCTCCCACCTAGGAATTGACAGGTTCCAGTAGTGCTTTTTCTATCTTCTTTGCATCCTGCAAAGTCTGCATCTGAATAACCTGTTAGTTCAAAATCTCCTTTCCTAGGGTACCAGAGGCCTAGATAGGGAGTGCCCTTTAGATATCTCAATATTCGCTTGACTGCAGTCAAATGAGACTCTTTAGGACAGGCTTGATACCTTGCACAAACACATGTAGCATACATGATGTCTGGTCTACTAGCAGTTAAGTATAATAGGGAGCCAACTATCCCTCTATACAAGGTTTCATCTACAGGTTTCCCTGCATCATCCTTGCTAAGAGACATACTTGACCCCATAGGAGTCTTCATGGTACTGGATGAATCCATACCATACTTCCTTATGAGTTCTAGGGTGAACTTGGACTGACATATGGATAAACCACTTTCAGTCTGTTTAACTTGGAGACCCAAGAAAAACTTCAGCTCTTCCATACTACTCATCTCAAACTGACCTTGCATAAGTTTTGCAAACTTTTTGCAAAGGCTGCTTTCAGTAGACCCAAATATAATGTCATCTACATATATTTGGACTAGTATAACTTTGCCTCTAGATTCTTTAAGAAATAGAGTCTTATCTATTTTCCCCCTTGAGAACTTGTTCTCAATGAGGAAACTAGATAGGGTTTCATACCAAGCCCTTGGGGCTTGCTTTAACCCATATAAAGCTTTCCTAAGTCTATAGACATGATGAGGTAAAGTAGAATCTACAAAACCTGAGGGCTGTTCCACATAGACTTCTTCCTTAAGATTACCATTCAAGAATGCTGACTTGACATCCATTTGGTAAACCTTAAATCCTTGATAGGTTGCATAGGCCAAGAACATCCTTATGGCTTCCAGTCTGGCTACTGGAGCAAAGGTTTGATCAAAGTCAATACCTTCTTCTTGCCTATATCCTTTAGCAACCAATCTTGCTTTATTCTTAATGATGACCCCTTGTTCATCCATTTTATTGCTATAGATCCACTTGGTTCTTATTATATTGTGGTCTTTAGGTTTAGGAACCAATTCCCAAACCTTGCATCTCTTGAACTGATTGAGTTCTTCTTGCATAGCCTCAATCCAAAGTGGGTCTTTTATGGCTTCTTCAAACTTTTTAGGTTCTACCTGGGATAGAAAGCTGGAGTAGACTGCTGCATTCAGGTTTCTTCTCCTTGTTTGTACCCCTTGTCTTGGATCTCCAATAATCTGCTCTATTGGATGATCTCTAAGATGCCTATTGGCTGGAGGCATCCTAACATCTGGTTGAACCTCTTCAGCATCTCCATCATGTTGTACTTCTTGTATTTCTTCTGCAATTGCCACATGTAGTTCTCCCCCTGGACAACAGCTACTGTCCTCTACTTGTTGTCTTGCAGCAGGTACTTCTTCTATAGTAAGCTTGTCCATTTTCTTTGTTAAACCTGTGGGGCTGCATACAAAACTAGACAACTCATTATTAATAAGTTTTGTCTCATCAAAAACTACATGCACAGATTCTTCTACAACTTGTGTAGTCAAGTTGTAGATCATATAAGCCTTACTGTTATTGCTGTACCAAACAAAAATTCCCTCTTGGGACTTGGCAGCAAACTTAGTCAAGTAAGACTTACCATTGTTAAGTATGAATCATTTGCAACCAAAGATCCTGAAATAGGATAGGTTTGGTTTCCTGCCTTTCACAACTTCATAGGGGGTCTTGTTGAGCCTTTTAGTGATGGTAGCCCTATTTATAACATGGCATGCAGTGTTAACTGCTTCAGCCCAGAAATACTCTGGTAGTGATGTATCACTCAATAGGGTCCTACCAGCTTCTATCAAGGTTCTATTCTTCCTCTCAGCAATGCCATTTTGCTGAGGTGTTATAGGTGAAGAGAATTCTTGAAATATCTCAAAGTCTTCACATAGTTTTGTCATGCTATCAGACTGAAACTCAGTACCATGGTCACTTCTAATTCTGACCACTGTACTATTTAGTTCATTCTGAATTTGCTTGACAAAGTTATAGAAGACATTAGGTGTTTCAGATTTCTGTATTAAGAAGAACACCCAGGAAAACCTTGAGTAGTCATCTACAACTACAAAGGTATAGACCTTCCTACCTAAGCTGTGAACTGGCATTGGACCAAAAAGATCCATATGCAAGAGGTATAAACCCCTCACAGCATCCTTGTTTTCTATGCTTCTGAAGGTGGATTTAGTCTGCTTGCCCTTTTGACAAGCTGAGCAAATACCATCTTTAACACACTTAACTTGAGGACCATTCCTCACTAACTCTTTGCTAAAGAGTTTGCTAATAGTCCTGTAGTTAAGATGGGCAAGCCTCTTGTGCCATTTGACACAATGAGAGACTGTCTCATCAGCTACAAGACACACTGGAGAACCACTGTTCTCAACCATAATGTCTAAGCAATAGACATTCCTTTTCCTATAACCAGTCAAAATGATCTCTTGATCACTTGACCTCTTGATATGACAACCATTTTTAACAAATGAGATGTCATACCCTACATCACTTAATTGACTTATACTTATTAGGTTGTGTTTCAACCCTTTAACATAAGCCACTTGAGTAATGGTAACTAAGTTGCTAGATATGTTACCAAATTCTTTGATGATTCCTTTTTCAGAACCACAAAAGGTTACTTTTGGACCATCTTTTATTGGAATGAAGTCCCTTAGTAATCCTTTAGTTCCAGTCATATGTCTGGAACATCCACTGTCCAAGTACCATGTTGGGGTATGGCCACTTGGACTTACCTGCAAAATAGATTTAATGAACCTTAGAACCCAAAGAATTCTTGGGTCCTTGTTACTTGTTAGTTTGCAACTTGACAAAGCTACCTACTGGCTTTCTAACAGGTAGTTTGGTACACACTTTGGCACTAGCATTGTGCCAACAGTCCACTACAAAATGGCCAACTTTGCCACAACACCAACATTCAAACTTGTTGTACCTTTGCTTAGGTACAGTCTTTGTTGTCTTATCTACAACAGACTTGTTGAATGTTGGGGTTTTGCCCTTAGACTTGGACTTGGACTGCTCAGTCCTTGCAGGTCTAGTAAAGCCCAGTCCAGCTTTACCCTTGTGATGAACAAATTCATCAATGATGGGTAACACAGACTTAGGTTTAGAAAACCTAGCAGCAAGCTCTCTCTCTTTCTGAAGATTGATCTCCAGACTCTTAATTTGATCATTCTTAAAGGTGATAGTCCCCATCTGAATCACTGTTATGTGTTTCAGTCTGGCTATCTCATTAAGCTTTTGATCAAATAGCTTCTCATAATCTATTGCAGCAGCTTTAAGATCAGCAATTTCCTTTGCCTGACTTTTGGCTAGGGACTTGCTTTTCTTGTAAGCTTGCAACAGTACTTTATATTCATCTATAAGCTGATGAATATCATCCTCAGACTCAGATACATTCTCATCACTTGATGATGATGAATCTGATTCTGTACTAGAACAAGAAACTGAACTTAGAGTTGAACATTGTACCTTACTGGGTCCTGGCTGTTCCAGGATTTTGTCTTGCTCTGTCAAAGACATTAGCCCTTGGCATTGACTGTCTTCTTGTTCATAAATAGACTCCATTATCTGCATGAATTCTTCTTCTTCTTCTTCAGCAAACAGCCCTATGTATGCCTCTGCATCAGACTCAGTTTCTGAAGAAGAGATATCTGATAGAGTCTTCTCCTTCTTGTCAACAAAAGACTTTTCTTTCTTGCCTTTGAAATGAGTCTTCTTCCTGTCACTAGACTGTTTTCTCTTCTCAGGAAAATCTGCAACAACATGACCTTGTCTATTGCAGCAATAGCACACTATCTTGGAACCAGTTGCCTTGCTAGACTTAGTCCTTTTCTTATCTTTCTTTGAAGACCTCTTTTTCTGATATGAGTCTTCCTTTCCTTGTGATGTAGAAGGCCTTGACCTACACTGTTTCTTTTTCAAAAACTTCTGAAAATGTCTAGTGAAGGCAGCAAAGTCTTCATCACTTTCACTGCTTTCTGACTTTGTGCTGACTGATTTATCTGATTCTGATTCAGCAACCTTTGGAGGTGGAGTTGGTGATTTATTCTTGCACTTTCTGGAGGCTTCTGTCTTGAAAGCTACAGTTCTTTCCTTGTGTTCAGTTCTTGTTGATTTCTCCTCCTCTTTCCTCACTGTCAACTGTATTTCATAAGACAATAACTTGCCAAACAGTGTAGGTGGAGTAATTTCTCCCAACTTATCCATTTCTCTAATGGCACAAATCTTTGTGTCCCAATCTTTAGTTAGGGACCTTAGGAACTTGTCATTTAGTTCATAATTACTGAACTCTCTTCCATATGACATGAGTTCATTCACTATTCTGTAGAACTTTTTATAGCACTCAGTTATGCTATCACCCTTTCCTTGTCTAAAACTTTCATACTCCTGATTTAGCAAGGATTTTCTATATTGTCTAACTTCTTCAGAACCCTCCATATAAACAATAAGAGTGTCCCACATCTCTTTGGTTGTCTTACAGTGTATAAGATTCTAAAATGTTGCATCATCTATGGCACTTACTATAATGTTTTGTGCCCTCTTGTCCATGGTGGCTAGGACAATCTCATCCTTAGTCATTTCAGAGAAATCCTTTGGAGTTCTCTAATTTGCATCTAGAACTGATATCTTCATGGGCACATATGGCCCCTCTTTTACTGTGATGTAGATCCTAGGGTCTGAGGCCTCCATAAACAGCCTTACCCTTTCTTTCCATATGCCAAAGATTTTCTTTCTGCATATAGGTAATTTCATGGAGCCCAATTCCTTGTGATTTTCTGTTGAACCCATGGTTCTTGATTTTCTTGAATCTGTAAACTGACTTAGACTGAATCTGCCAATCAGGATCTCCTCAGACTGTTAGTCCTTATTTTGAGGAACCTCCCTCTGATACCACTTGAAAGATATAATACCTAATCACCTAGAGGGGGGGGGGGTGAATAGGTGACCGAATCCTTTTTGAACTTTAATGGCAGCAATCAGTTATATCACAGAATTCTAACTTCTTTTGCATAGCAATCACAAAGCATACACAGCAAATCACAATCACAGCACAGCAGACACAGAGTTTTATAGTGGTTCCCCAAGATTTGGGTACATCCACTTTCCCCCTTTGCCTATCTAGCAGTGTACTAGATTCGGCCAAACTTCTCCACTATCTCAGAACCCAAACTGGTTCCTACACCTCAGGCCCAAAGCCTTACAACTCAGCTTTTCCATAAAGCCTACACTCAGCCACAAAGGCCTACACTCAGCCAACAAAGGCCTACACTCAGCCAACAAAGGCCTACCCTCAGCCAACAAGGCCTACACTCAGAGATTTCAATCTCCTACACTCACGCTCTCAAGCCCTACCCTCAGCCTTTATAATTACAGGCTTACAATTCACTCAGATCCAAAGGATCCTACAAGATAAAAATGTTTATACAAATAATAACTCAGAAACAAGAGAGGGGAGTTGAGAGTTTCTTGATGAGTTCTTGGAAGAACTCAGCTGGATTCAATCTGACTTAGCTTTCTTCCAAACTTCTTGAAAATAGAACTGAATAAGACTGATTCCTTCTGCAGTTGATCCTTGACCTCTGCTTCTTAAGATCCAGAATATATCTGAATCCTTCTTCTCAGCCTAGTTCCAACGGCTGATTTCTTGGATGGAGACCTCTCTCTCCAACTTCTTAGATCTGCACTTGGACAGCTAGATCTTCTTGTCTTGATACTTGATCAATAACTCTGTGAACCACTTGTTGAATTTCTTCAACTACCACTTGAACTACCTCTTCTGTAGACAGCAAAGGCCTATTTATAGGCCTTCTTTATGGTAACTGGCTGGTCCAGTCCATAACTAAATTCTGACATCTCTGACAGGTGCTGTAGACCGGCTGGAACGGCAGCTGTCAAGTCATCCAGTCAGTTCTTGAATGTTCTCTAACTGTCTGAAAGTGTCGAGACTTTCTGTCTTTAAGTGTCGACACTTATAGGCTAAGTGTCGACACATGTTGTCTAAGTGTCGACACTAGTCTACAAGGTGTCGACACAACTCCTTGTGTTGTTGATTCTTTATCTCGACACAATTTCTTCTGTATGTGTCGACACTGAATATTGAGTGTCGACACAAGTACTTGTTCTTCAGTAACTTGCTGAATTCTTCTAATTGTCGACACATCACCTTTGTGTCGACACAACTTCTTGTGTTGAATCTGTTAAGTGTCGACACTACTTCTTGATGTCGACACATAGTCTTCTATGTTGATACTTGTTGTGTGTCGACACAGCTCCTTGTGTCGACACATACTTCTTCTTGTTGAGACTTCAGCTGAGTGTCGACACATTCCCATAGTGTCGACACTTGTACTTAGAATAATTTGTTGATCTTGCTGTTCTTTGCTAAGTGTCGACACAGCTCCTTGTGTCGACACTTTCTTCAAGTGTTGAGTCTTTTGTTGAGTGTTGACACATTATTCTTGGTGTCGACACTTACTTCAAGTGTTGAGTCTTCTGTTGAGTGTCGACACATTGTTCTGGGTGTCGACACTTACTTCAAGTGCTGACTCTTCTGCTAAGTGTTGACATATTGTGCTGGGTATCGATACTTGTACTTAGTCTCTGCATACTTTTGCTGAGTGTCGACACTGCTCCAAGTGTCAACACTTTCTGGTGTAGACACAGCTTCACTGGGTGTCGACACAGCTCCTTGTGTCGACACAGCTTTACTACATTCTTCTTCACTGAGTGTCGACTCTGCTCCTTGTGTCGACACTTTCTGTCTGGTGTCGACTCTGCATCCCAGGTGTCGACACAATGACTCCAAGTGTCGACACTGCTTGCCTGGGTGTCGACACAAGTCTTCTTAAGTGTCGACACTTTCCCTCTGGGTGTTGACACATGGACTTAGAAACTTTTTGCTTTATTTCTGCAAATACGTAACCTGCACAAGTAAACTCAACATACATCAAATACATTATGATGTATATCATTGAATTGGGTGAGGCTTCTTCAAATCAGGTACATTTAGACCAATGTACCCAACACTGTGCGCCATGACAAAATGGGTGGCTACGGGGCCAATCCCGGTGCATTACGACTAGAACTCCGGCTGCATGCCATGGGGTAAAATGCTCAATGTTTTACCGTTGTCTTGTGACCCTGATACGGTGATGGGACCCTATTTCGCCGGGACACCAAGAATGTGCCCTGAGTGCACGGATCGCTAGGCCGAGTCGCTGACGGTTGTGATGAAATGTGTGCGTGAAAGCACATTATATGAGATATATATATGCTTGTGCTATGCCTGCAGGGAAGGAATACCACCGCCCCGGGAAAAGGGGTGGGGTCGTTATAATTTGTTCAGCTGAATGCTGACCGTTGCCTTTGTTTTCCACTATTGGGTGTGTTGTCCCTGTGCAGGTGTTGGAGAGCCGACCAGGATGCATAAGGGCTGAAGTCCCTGCTGCATTTGTTGTTGCTGCTACTAGCTCTCGAAGGCTAAACTTTGAAATGCTATATTTTATTTATACATGGCCGGCCTACGCGCCAATGTTGAGGCCACTGTTGTGAAAGCTCTGTAAGTCCATAAGGCCAACTATTTGTATTTGTACAACATTCCTATGTTATATATAAATGAGGATCTTTTATATGTTTGACATTCTGGTGTGGAGTTCAAGTCTAGTGTTTAGGCTTCCGTAAGAATGCAATGTGTTAGGGTTCGTTGCGCTACTCTGGAATCATACCGTAACTTCACCGCCTGTTTTGTAGTATATGTTGTGGGGCCCCGGCCGGACCTTCTAGTATATGCTATATGAACGGATGGGGTTGTTACATTTTTGGTATCAGCTGTCTTGGTCTTTCCATTTCGCAGTCGTGGTCAACTTCTTTTGTGGGGTGGAGAGCACGTGTCTGTGCGAACCAAGTTAACACGATTGAGCTCCTGAATGTCCACTGTAGGAATGCAAATACATGTGTTTGAGGAACCTACGCGTTCCTATCTTATTGTGAGTGCTTGTGTGCGGTCGCTAATGTGTTTGTCTTGTTCACCTATAGGTGACACGGAGTGGAGCTGGGCAGTCGGAGCCCCAACGTTCTGATGAAAGTATGGCACCAGCCGAGGTGCCTACACCTCCACCATCTGCGAAAACTGTACAATTAGTTGCTGAGGCTTTGTTCGCCATGATGCAAGCCCAGCCGCTTGGGCAAGTATAGCCGGCAGTAAGGCCAGAACTGGTTGCGGCGAGGCCAGAACCTGGTGCGACTATGGACCCTCGGGCAGCTAAACGGCAGTTTATGCGGTTTATGAGCTTTCATCGTCCTACATTCTCGGGAGTGGGATCTCCTGCACAAGCTGAAGATTGGTTGTCGTGCGTCAATCGAATAATGACGGCGATTGGAACGGAGGAACATCAGAAGGGAACCTTAGCTACCTTCTTATTGGAAGGTGAAGCTCGTTTATGGTGGGACGAGATGGAGCTACATCACTTGGCAGGGAGACCGTTAACATAAGTGCCCATGGAGGACTTCTCTAGACTCTTCCTGGCAAAGCACCTCCCGGCGGCACAGCGTATTGCCTTGGAGAACGAATTCCAAAGGCTAACACAAGGTGATGGCAGTGTGGAAGATTACCTACATGATTTTACATGCTTGGGGCGGTATGCGGGTTCTATTTTTGCTGATGAGCAGAGGAAGACAAATAGGTTCTATGAAGGTCTGCGAGACGAGTTGAGGTTCCTACTTTCTAGTTTGGTGAACCAAGTCTTCCAGGCGTTGGTCGACACTGCGTGCGTGCTGGAAAAAGATATGAAGAGTGTGTAAGGGAAGCGGCCCTTGGCTGTAACACAGCCAGAATTTAAGGTGCCCTGACCGTCGAAGTCCTTTTCTAAGAAGAGATGGAGTAAGAAGTGCAAGATGGCGGGACAAGCTCCTTCTTTAGTTGCATCGGGAGCAACGTCGGGTGCCACCTCAAGGCCGGACACTCGTACGTGCTTTAATTATGGACGAGTGGGACATATAGCTCGTGAATGTCAGCTGCCGCCAAAGAGTGAAAAGAAGGTGGGAGCGTCATATGCGGAAAAAGGAAAGACAGTCGTGGATTCTTCTGCCTTGCAGGCACAGCCCCAGTTCTACAATCTTGGCATGCATGAGGCAATTAAGCAGAGTGACATCGTTACAGGTACGAGTTAAGTTATTGAGTATTGTATTGCTTGCATTCTTTGTGTATTTCATATGCGTATGCAGTTTGTGTGTGTGATATGGTCGGAACAAGATTTGTAATGATTCGAAACATGCTGGCGCGAGCACTGTTTGATACGGGTGCGTCGCATTCTTTTTTCTAAAGAGTTCATAGCTCGACTTGGGATACCTAGTCGTGTAAAGATAGATAGCATCAGAGTGGTTTTTCCCAATGGTTGGATGATGCTTGCAGATCAAGCTTGCGATGTGGCAGTTCAAATAGGAAGTCGGGATTTCTGTTTAACAGCATCTGTATTGCCGATATCAGAATTTTACATGAAATTTTATATGGATTGGCTAGCGGAGCAGCATTCCTTGATTGATTGTAATGCCAAAGAGATCACGTTGGGCCAGAATACTGAGCATTAGACTAATTTTGCGGGTATGCGAGGAGTTAGCGGGACGTTGATGTCTGCACTCCAAGTTGTCAAAGCTGTTCGAAAGGGCGCGGAATTATACTTCACGCTAATTTAGGTTGTTGAGCCTAAGGCTAGTGTTTGTGATGTTCCGATCATATCGGAGTTTGCAGATATTTTTCCCAAGGATCTCCCTAGGCTACTACCCAAGCTTGAGATTGACTTCACGATTGAGTTGGTTCCCGGTGCGAAACTTGTGGCCCGCTCGCCATATCGCGTCGCACCAAAGGAAATGGCGGAGTTGAAAGTCCAACTGCAAGAGTTGTTGGAGCAGGGTTATATACGCCCAAGCATGTCACCTTGGAGCTCCCCTGTGCTTTTTGTGAAGAAGAAAGGCGGCGGCTTGCAGTTATGTATTGATTACCGCGAACTGAACAAACTCACCGAGAAGAACAAATATCTGATTCCGCGGATTGATGAGTTGTTCGATCAGCTAGTTGGGGTCGACTGTCTACTCCAAGTTGGACTTGAAGTCTGGTTATTACCAGTTAAGGATACGGGAAGGAGATATTCCCAAGACCGCATTTGGAACACGTTACGGGAACTATGAGTTCACGGTAATGACGTTTGGGCTATGCAATGCGCCATCGGTGTTCATGGAATTGATGCACCAGACGTTTCGAGAGTACCTGGACCTATTCGTTATAGTGTTCATCGATGATACTCTGGTCTACTCTGTATCTGAAGCTGATCATGAAAAACACTTGTGGTTGGTGTTGAATATGTTGAGGCAGAATAAGCTCTATGCCAAGTTCTCGAAGTGCGAGTTTTGGCTATCGTCGGTGGCTTTTCTAGGCCATGTGGTGAGTGGAGCGGGCACCGCAGAGGATCTGGCGAAGATAAAGGCCATATAGGAGTGGCCAGTGTTGGCTTCAGTGGCCGAGGCCAGGAGCTTCCCTGGACTGGAGGGCTACTATCGAAGATTTGTTGAAAATTTCTCGCGGATTGCTTTGCCGCTAAGCACGCTGACGAGAAAAGATCAGAAGTTAGTTTGGTCACCAGAGTGCGCGCGAGCTTTTGAAGAGCTGAAGGTTCGGTTGACTACGACGCCTGTGTTGTCATCACCATGTGGTACCGATGGATTTGTAATCTATAGTGATGCCTCGGGGAGCAGCTTAGGTTGCGTTCTTCTGCAAAATGGGAAGGTGATTGCTTATGGGTCATGCCAGCTGAAGGTGCACGAGCGAAACTATCCCATCCATGACTTAGAGTTGGCGGCGGTGATCTTTGCACTAAAGCTGTGGCGAAACTATCTTTATGGCGTGAAAGTGGAGATCTATACAGATCACAAGTGCCTAAAGTACCTGTTGGAGCAGAAAGACTTGAATATGCGACAACAAAGGTGGTTGGAGTTCCTTGAGGACTACACCTTTGAGATTCATTATACTCCCGGGAAGGGCAATGTCGTCGCGGATGCCTTGAGTCGAAGAGATCCGGCAAGGGCGAGTTGGTTGCAGAGGCATGATGAACGTCTCATCCAGGAGGTAGCAGCGTTGGAGATTTCTTGTGTTGACAAGAATTCTACCGCCAATTCATGTTTGAACTGGACGGAGGTGCAGTGTGACCTTGCAGACCAGATTCGACGAGCAACAGGGCTAGATGAAGATCTCCTGCGTTATGCTAACGATGGGCCAGAGGGTAAGTTCTCCTGGGATGACGGTCTTTTTCGGAAAGAGAGCCATTTGTGCATCCCGAATTTTAGTAAATTGAGGGAAGAACTGATGTATGAAGCGCATTATATGAAGTACTCAATCCACCCAGGGAGCACAAAGATGTTCAGGGATATGCAAAAGCTGTTCTAGTGGCCAGGGCTAAAGAAAGATGTTGCTCATTATATGGCCAAATGCCAAACCAGTGCTATGGTGAAGGCGGAATGCCAGAAGCCTGGCAGTTACTTGAAGTCATTGTCCATTCCGTAATGGAAGTTCGACGATATTTCAATGGATTTCGTGCATGGGTTGCCGAGATCTCTGCGTGGAAATGATTCGATTTGGGTGATTGTTGATCGGCTAACGAAAGTGGCACACTTCCTGCCGAACAGACGGGATGATTCAGTGGAAAGTTTGGCAAAATTATATGTTGACCAGATTGTATGGCTACACGGTGTTCCACGGAGCATCGTAAGTGATCGAGATGGGCGATTCACATCAAATGATTGGAGGCTAGTTCATCAGCTGTTTGGCACAAAGTTGACCTTCAGTACGGCCTTTCATCCCCAAACTGATGGCCAAACTGAACGGACCAATAGGATGATGGAGGATATGATCCGGATGTGCGCCCTAGACTTTGGAAAGAGATTGGAAGATCATCTCTATATGGTGGAGTTTGCCTATAATAACAGCTACTAAGCGTACATCGGTATGGCACCATATGAAGCTCTGTATGGACGGAAGTGTCGTACTCCTTTGGCTTGGGTAGAAGCGGGCGAAGCTAGAGTTTATAATCATAAAGAAGTCGATGAAGCAAACTCGACCATACGTACTATTCGAGAGAGGCTACTCATAGCCCAGGATCGACAAGCGAAGTACTACAATGCCAAGCACCGGAATGTAGAGTTCGCGGTAGGCAATTGGGTATACTTGAAAATCAAGCCCTTCAAAGGCGTATCCAGGATTCGACGTATGAAAAAGTTGAGTCCAAGATACTTTTGTCCATTTGAAGTCGTAGAGCAAGTCGGAGAGGCTGCATATCGGCTAGCTCTGTCGGCAGACTTGGGTGGATTACATGATGTGTTTCACATCTCGGTGTTGCGGAAAGCTGTTAAAGATCCAGCTCAAGTGATCGCGGATGATCACATGCTGGTATAGTATGGGCTAACGACGAAGGTTAGGCCCATTCAAATCGAGGATCGAGCCAAGAAACAGTTGCGGAACATGACGGTCGGGATGGTTAAAGTCCGATGGGACAATTGTGACTGTGAGGAGATAACATGGGAGCGAGACCAAACTTTGCAAGCTGAATTTCCCGAGCTATTTCTGTAAAATGGTTGTATAGTGCAACTTTTATTGTAACATAACTTTTGATGTTATAACATTTTGCTTGCTGTTTTCCGTCCTGTGTACGAATTTCGATGACGAAATTTCTTGTAGGAGAGGAGGGTTGTATGTAACACCCCATATCTGTCGCATAACATATAGCAGTATGTCAGGCCGGGGTCCGACGCCATATACCACATACAGACCGGGTGGTTAATCAATGGAAACCATCCAACTAATCCAACGTCCTACACAGAGCATTCTAGCGGAAGCAATTTATAAGTTGTAATTAAGAACCCAGCACAAAGAGCACGAATGTCAACTAATACACCCAATAGGAATGTCGTACATACACGAGTACAAGCCTTAAGGCCTCACAAAATGGTTTACTTCAATATTACATGTTTTACAAACCACGGCACGCAGGCCAGTCATACATGAGTAAAAGCAGTAAACACTTCAATTAGGCCTTCGAGGGCCGGCTTCGCAATTTGGGCTTTAGCCCTCTATTGACCGCTTGGTCCAGCAGCACCTGCAAGCAACAAAACCACTGCATGGTGGTAAACAAAATCAACAGTCAGCAATGCTGACCAAATTATAACGATCCTGTCCCCAACTTGGGACGGCGATGCTCCTTCCCTGCACTTATTAGCATAAACAGGCATTATAGTAATGTCACAACATCACAGGCGTAGGCTCGCACGGCCACACACCCCGTGCAATCAGGGCACATTCTCAATGAACTGGCCAATGTCACGTCAATTTAAGACATAGACATTCCGGACTCACCGCCACCACTATGACGGCCAAACATATGAGCTTTTGTCTTCTTGGCATGGGTCACGTCATTTTAAGCCATAGACCGCCGAAGACCCTCATCTATGCCAACGACTCTAATCAAACGACATAGAATGGGTACGGTTCAATCTAACCCGTGCTCACATCGCAACGACAGTTTAAGTCATATGCGCGGGTCAAACTTCTGCCGAGTCCCATTTCCATCACATTTCACATAACCCGATTATGTTCAAGTTGGCTCTCAGGCATCGGCCGTGTCCCCCATTCACCGTCAAAATCGACGCGCCTGGAACATCGCACGGGCATCGAACACGCCCGTGTTCGACCTGACATGCCCGTGTTCCAACTGACACGGCCGTGTGGTCGGTCGTGTGCCCCCATCGACACAGCCTGAAAACAACCCGAGAAGGACACAGGTTGTTGGACACGCCCGTGTCCACGCCCGTGTCTACTCGAACACGCCTGGGCACCAGGCCGTGTTCACTGTCTCGACACTCGACACTTCGTCGAGTGAAGTTCTTCGACACCCAACACGGCCTTGGACACGCCCGTGTCCTAGGCCGTGTGTCATGTCTCGACACTTCGTCGAGCGAAAATCGTCGACACCCCGGGCCGATCGTCGACACGGTCTCGACAATCCCTGAAACACGCCCGTGTCTCAGGCCGTGTTCTCTTCTCGACGATCGTCAACTCCAAAATCGTCGACCTCTCGACCAAATCATCGACTCCAGCCTGACACGCCCTGGGACAGGCCCGTGTCCCAGGCCGTGTGCCTACTGCCAGATTCCAAATCTGGCCCAAAACGTCCCCCGTCGCTCTTTTGAGTTTCGGGGCGTTACAACTCTCCCCCTCTTAAAACAATTTCATCTACGAAATTATATAAAGGAAAGGCAAGTACCAAAATTAAATGTACCTGAGCGGAACAACTCCGGATACTCATCCAGCATAGTCTGCTCTCGTTCCCAAGAGAGCTCCTCTCGACCGCAATTGTTTCATCGGACCTTGACCATCCTGATCTCTTTATTGCGTATCCGCTTGACCTCCGAGTCCTCAATCCGCATGGGCTTGACTCTTGTCGTCAACCCACTATCCACCGGCACTTGATCAACCGCGATCACTTGCGAAGGCTCTTTCACTGCCTTCCGTAGCACCGAAATGTGGAATACATCATGTAAACCACATAGCTCCACTGAAAGCTTCAACTGATAGGCTGCTTCACCAACCCGCTCCAAAACCTCAAACGGCCCAAGGTATCTCGGGCTTAGCTTTTTCAATCGCCGCACCCGCGAGACACCCTTGAACGGCTTGATCTTTAAGTACACATTGTCGCCCACAGCGAACTCCACGTTCATGTGCTTGGCATTATAGTACTTCGCTTGCCGGTCCTGAGCGATAAGCAACCTCTCACGAATGGTACGCACCAACGAAGTAGTATCCTCCACATCTAATCGCTTATACAACTTTAACTCACCCGTTTCTAGCCAAGACAACGGCGTGTGACATTTTCTACCATATAGGTCCTCGAAGGGCGCCATTTGAATACTCGCTTGGTAGATATTGTTGTATGCGAACTCCACCAAATAAAGATGGTCTTCCCATTGCTTTCCAAAATCCAAGACACACATGCAAAGCATGTCTTCCATAGTTCTATTGACCCTCTCGGTCTGCCCATCTGTTTGCAGATGCAAGGCTGTGCTGAATTTTAGCTTTGTTCCCAACATTTGCTGCACAAGCCTCCAATCAGTGGATGTGAACCGCCCATCTCGGTCACTCACGATACTGCGGGGCACACCATGAAGCCGTACAATATTATCCACGTACAGTTTTGCCCACTGCTCCACCGGATCATCCTTCCTATGCGGGATGAAATGCGACACCTTAGTTAACCGATCCACGACCACCCAAATGGCGTTGTTCCCCTTTTGCAACCTTGGCAAACCGTGCACAAAGTCCATCGAGATGTCGTCGAATTTCCACACCGGAATAGGCAAGAACTTCAAAAATCCTCCCGGCTTTTGGCACTCCGCCTTCACCAAGGCGCAAGTTTAGCACTTCGCTACGTAGAGCGCCACATCCTTCTTTAAACCCGGCCACCAAAACAGTTTCTTGACATCGCGGTACATCTTTGTGCTCCCCGGGTGAATTGAGTACTTAGTATGGTGTGCCTCGTACAACAATTCCACCCGCAAATCGCCCACACTTGGGACGCACAAACGACCGTCTTTCCAAAGCATTCCGTCCTCCACAACGAATTGGGAATTTGACCCATCCAGAGCCTCTACCATGAATTGCTTCATATGGACATCCATGTCCAAATCCTGCCGAATCCGATCAGCCAGGTCATATTGGACTTCATTCCAATTCAGTACTGCTTCAGCACTTGATTGCTTATCCACATGTCAGAAAGTAGCGAAAAGAAGCGAAAAGTAGAGAACAAGCGGATAAGCTTTTGAATAATTGAAACTTTATTATCCAAAAAAGGTATCTATTACAATGGTATGCCCTCCTTTATATAGAATGGAGGAGAGATGAGAGAATACAAATAAGAGATGTGGGACTAAAATTTACAGGACTAAGCGGACTATACAAAACAAACCGCACAAGCCGCGCGGTTAGATAGCAGGGCTAACCGCACGGCTACCACCAGAGAGGAAGAGAGACCGCCAGAGTAGACCGCCAGACCGCCCGGCCTCCAAGCCGGCTGAGACAAACCGTCAGACCGCGCGGTCTTCAACCCGCGAAGACAAACCGCCAGACCGCCCGGTCACCAACTTCAACACTCCCCCTCAAGCTGGAGCATATATATCGATCATGCCCAGCTTGTCGCAGATGTGGAAAAAGGAAGCGGACACCGGATTGGTGAAGACATCTGCCAACTCGTTGTCGGAAGTAACAAATGGAGTGCAAATCTGTTTCTTCAATATTTCTTCCCGAATAAAATGACAGTCGACTTCTATGTGTTTCGTTCTCTCATGAAAGACCGGATTTTTGGAAATGTGTATCGCGGCCTTATTGTCACAGAACATAGGAAGAGGATAGTTGTAAACCTCTCCTAAGTCAAGCATGAGAGCCCGTAACCACTTCAACTCACATGTAGTCGATGCCATGCTGCGATATTCCGCCTCTGCACTGGACCTGGAAACGACAGACTGTTTCTTGCTCTTCCAACTCACAAGATTGCCTCCAACAAATGTGCAGAAACCTGAAGTCGATTTGCGGTCCCCTTTGTCATCCGCATAGCTTGAATCAGAGTACGCTTCAACCCTAAGGTGACCATTGTTCTGAAATAAGAGTCCTTTCCCTGGAGCAGCTTTAATATATTCTAATATCCTCAGAGCAGATTGTAGATGACACTCCCTCGGAGCTTGCATAAACTGGCTCACCTTGCCAACAGCATAAGAGATGTCGGGTCTGGTTACCGTGAGATATATGAGCTTGCCCACCAGATGCCGGTATCTCGTAGGATCGGAGAGAAGAGGTGAGTCATCTGTCCAAGTTTTGTCTTCTCCAACAGCCATAGGACAACGTGCAGGTTTAGCACCAGTCAGTCCTGCCTCCTTTAAAAGATCAAGAGCATACTTCCGTTGTGAAAGGACCATGGAGTTGGGCTTTCTAGAGATTTCAATGCCCAGAAAGTATTTCGGGGAGCCCATATCCTTTGTGACCAGATGTTGACGAAGGTGTTTCTTGGTCATCAATATCCCATCCTGGTCATCGCCAGTAAGAAGAATGTCATCAACATAAACCGCAAGAACAACAAGACCAGAGGCGGTTTTCCGAACAAACAAGGAGTGAACTGCTGAGCTTCTTGTAAAACCAATGGCCGCAACAATGCCACTGAACTTGTCAAACCAGGCACGAGGACTCTGTTTGAGGCCATAGATAGCCTTCTTTAGCCGGCATACCCGTGTCTCCCCCTGAGCAACATACCCAGGAGGTTGCTCCATGTAAACATCCTCTTGCAGATCACCATAGAGGAAGGCATTCTTAACATCTAGCTGCGAGATGGGCCAATCCCTGTTGACAGCCACAGAGAGAAGAACCCGAATAGTGCTGAGACGGGCCACAGGAGAGAAAGTGTCAAAGTAATCAATCCCGTAAGTTTGGGTAAAACCCTTGGCAACCAGGCGAGCCTTATAACGATCCACACTGCCATCCGGTAGAAACTTCACCACGAAGACCCAGCGACAGCCAACAACATCGGTGCCGAAGGGAGGAGGAACAAGGGTCCAGGTGCCCCGTTCAGTTAGAGTAGCAATCTCCTCATCCATGGCAACTTTCCAATGAGGAATAGTAAGGGCCTCCTGGTAGGAACGGGGGTGGCAGTGGCCGAGATAGCCAGTGCAAAAGCTCGGCGAGCAGGGGTAAGACGATCATAGGAAACAACTGCAGCAAGCGGGTGTTGGGTACAGGCCCGAACTCCTTTGCGAAGAGCAATCGGGAGATCCAGGTCAGCAGGTGCCTCAGGCCCGAACCCCTGATCTGCCTGATGCTCCAGGTCAGCAGGTGTCTCAGTATCCGGCGTATCCGTGGTGGAAAGAGCTGGCCCGGGAGTAGAGAGAGATGGCAGCGGAGTGGAGGGAGAAAGCGGAGTAGAGGGGGGAGATGATGAGGATGGGGAAGACGGTGGAGTGGGTGGAGAGGGCGGAACAGCAGTGGGAGCAGAGGGAATGGATGGGTTGGTATGAGAAGTAGGAGTAGGAGGAGGAGAAGAGGAAGCGGGAGAGAAGTAAGAGGCATTGGCAAAGAAGGTGACATCCGCAGAGACAAATTGCTTGCGGGTAACAGGGTCAAAGCAGCAATATCCTTTCTGAGTGGGAGAGTAGCCCAGAAAGACACATTTGGTGGCACGTGGTGAGAGTTTGTCACGGGTGGCAGTGGGAGAGTGCACAAAAGCGGTGCACCCAAAGATGTGTAGAGGAAGAGGAAAGGGATCCTTGTCTGGAGAAGGGGGTAGCACCGTGGAGAACTGTGGAGGGAAGGCGATTGATGAGATAGCAGGAGAGGAGGACAGCATATCCCCAATAGGAGCGAGGAACATGCATTTGAGTCATCATAGTGCGAGCGACATCAAGAAGGTGACGGTTTTTGCGTTCCGCCACCCCATTTTGTTGGGAGGTGTAGACACAACTTGTTTGACGAATAACACCATGGTGAAGACAAAAGGAGGAGAAGTCGTGGCTAAGATACTCCTTAGCATTGTCAGAACGAAGGAGTTTAATAGACGTATCAAACTGAGTCTTAACCATAGAATAAAAGGAGGTCCAAACAGAGAACAGCTCGGAGCGATCTTTGAGAAGATATACCCACGTACATCGAGAGAAATCATCAATGAAGGTGACAAAATAGGAACTACCCCGACCGATGGTGAGGTTAGGAGCGGGTCCCCATATGTCAGAGTGAACGAGGTCGAACGGACGGGAAGAGCCTCGACTTTGCGTTGGGGGGAAGGATGAGCGGTGATGTTTGCCAAGTTGACATGCATCACAGTTTAGAGGAGGATGATGAGGAGGGAGGTGCGGGAAGAGCTGGCGGAGAATTCGGGGAGGAGCATGTCCAAGGCGAAGATGCCATTGGAGAAGATCTGTAGAGGAGGAGGAGAAGGCGGAGAAAGCAGAAACGTTGTCGAGGAAGTAGAGGCCACCACTCTCAGTCCCGGTAGCAATCGTCCGTTGGGAATCCGGATCCTGAAAAGTACAAGAGCTAGGGGTGAATATGACAGAACACCTTAGTTGCTTGCATAAAGAAGTAACCGATAATAAGTTGCACGGAAACTTCGGCACATAGAAGGTATCAGCCAGGCAGAGAGAGGGAGTGACTTGAACCATGCCCGTCCCATGGACCGAGGAGGGAGATCCATCAGCAACAATGACCGGGGGCAACTGAGCATGTGTGTCCAGAAGAGAGAAATATTGAGGATTGCCTGTCATATGATTGGTTGCACCAGAGTCGATGAGCCATCTGCCGTGAGTAACAATATGAGCACTACCAGAAGAGGTGACCACGGAGGCGGACATGCCTGAGGAGGGAAAAGCCATGGAGGCAAGAGAGGAGCAGGCCGCGACGATAAGAACAAGCCGCAAGAAGAGAAAAGAGCACCAAGCCGGGCGAACAGCAACAGGTCGGGCGGCTAGGAAGGCCGCTACCAAGAAGCAGAGCAAAGCAGAGGGAAAGAAGTCGCACGGCTTGAAAAGGTCGGGCGAACAGAGGAGAACAGGTCGCACGGCAAAAGATGAGGCCGGCGCGACTAGCAAGCAGGAACGGGTAGAGGGGAATAACAAGTAGCGCGAACAGCAGCGGCTAGCAAGAGGTCAAAGGCACAGCGGGGAAGAGGTCGCGCGGACTGAAAAGGCCGAGCGAACAGAAGAGAGGAGAAGGGCATGTGACCGCGACCAAGATGCGGGTGAGAAAGGAACAACCCGCACGGTCAGGCAGATCACAGCAGCAAACCGCGAGTATAGGGGCAAGCGGAGATGGGGAAAGCAGAAGCGGACAGGGAGAAGAAGTCCGCAGCGGGTAGACACAAGTCGCAAAGACTAGGAGATGCAAGAAAGAGCAAGGAGCGCGGCGACAAGGAAACAGGTCGCTGCGAACAGGCACCAGGAGAAGAGAACAAGAAGCAAGCCGCGCGAACAGAGCAGTGGACAGAAACAAGCCGCACGGACAGAAGAGAAGGCAAGCCGCGAACAAGTCGCAAAACGCGGAAAACAAGCCGCGAACAACAGAGAGCGCACAGAATCAGGAGGAAATGACCGTGTGCTCTGATACCATGTCAGAAAGTAGCGAAAAGAAGCGAAAAGTAGAGAACAAGCGGATAAGCTTTTGAATAATTGAAACTTTATTATCCAAAAAAGGTATCTATTATAATGGTATGCCCTCCTTTATATAGAATGGAGGAGAGATGAGAGAATACAAATAAGAGATGTGGGACTAAAATTTACAGGACTAAGCGGACTATACAAAACAAACCGCACAAGCCGCGCGGTTAGATAGCAGGGCTAACCGCACGGCTACCACCAGAGAGGAAGAGAGACCGCCAGAGTAGACCGCTAGACCGCCCGGCCTCCAAGACGGCTGAGACAAATCGTCAGACCGCGCGGTCTTCAACCCGCGAAGACAAACCGCCAGACCGCCCGGTCACCAACTTCAACACCACACAAACAGTCTCCAACACCTCCAACTCCCGCACCAACCGCTCATCATGCATCGATAGCCAATTGGCTTGAGCTGGTGCTCGGTGACTCAACGCGTCTGCAACCGCATTTCCTTTACCAGGCACATAGTGGATCTTGATTGTATAGTCCCCCAGTAACTCCATTCATCTACGCTGCTGCATATTCAGATCTTTCTGATCAATCAGATACTTCACGCTCTTGTGATCGGTGTAGATATCAATCTTCACACAGTACAAATAATGCCTCCACAGCTTCAAGGCAAAAATCACGGCCGCTAACTCCAAGTCATGGACCGGATAGTTCCTCTCGTGCACTTTCAGATGTCTCGAGCCATAAGATATCACACTTCCGTGTTGCAGTAGCACGCAACCCAAACCGCTGCCCGAAGCATCGCTATAAATCTCATAGCCTTCGGTCCCACATGGTGAACTCAGCACAGGCGCCGTGGTCAACCGACACTTCAACTCCTCAAAAGCTTGCGCGCACTCTGGCGTCCAAATGAACTTCTGCTCCTTCCTCATCAAAGTAGTAAGAGGTAACGCTATCCACAAGAAGTTCTCCACGAAGGGCCTATAATAGCCGGCAAGCCCCAGAAAGCTCCGGACTTCCGCTACCGTAGAAAGCTCAGGCCACTCCCGTATCATAACAATCTTCACCAGATCCACTGCAATACCCTCTCCACTCACTATATGACCGAGAAACGCCACTAAGGATAACCAAAACTCGCACTTCGAGAACTTGGCATACAATTGATTCCTCCTTAGCGTTTCCAACACAAAATGAAGATGCTTGAAGTGATCTTCCTCACTCTATGAGTACACCAAAATATCATCGATGAAGACGATCACAAAATGGTCCAAGTACTCCCTGAAGGTCCTGTTCATCAAATCCATGAACACTGACGGCTCATTAGTCAGCCCAAACGGCATGACCGTAAACTCGTAATACCCGTATCTCGCACTGAACGCTGTCTTCGGGATATCACTCTCCCTTATTCGCAGCTGATAGTACCCGGATTTGAGGTCCAACTTCGAGTACACCGTTGACCATACCAACTAATCAAAAAGATCATCGATCCAGGGGATCAGATATTTGTTCTTTTCCGTCAATTTGTTGAGCTCCCGATAATCAATACATAGCCTCAAGCTTCCATCCTTCTTCATAACAAAGAGGACCGGCGCGCTCCAAGGCGAAGAACTTGTGCGCACATACCCTTGCTCCAACAACTCCTACAGTTGAACCTTCAGCTCCGCCATTTCCTTAAGCGCTAGCCGATATGGAGAGCGTGACACAGGCTTTGCACCTGGCACTAGCTCAATCGTGAAATCTATCAGCCGCTGAGGCGGGGCTCTGAAAGATATAGTACCTAAATACCTAGAGGGGGGTGAATAGGTGACCTAAACCTTTTTAAACTTTAATGGCAGCAAACAATTATATCACAGAATCTACTCTACTTTTGCACAGCAATCACACAGCAAAACACAGCACAGCACAGCAGACACAGAGTTTTATAGTGGTTCCCCAAGATTTGGGTACATCCACTTTCCCCCTTCGCCTATCTAGCAGTGTACTAGATTCGGCCAAACTTCACCACTGTCTCAGAACCCAAATTGGTTCCTACACCTCATGCCCAAAGCCTTACAACTCAGCTTTTCCACAAAGCCTACACTCAGCCACAAGGGCCTACACTCAGCCAACAAGGCCTACACTCAGCCAACAAGGCCTACACTCAGCCACCAAGGCCTACACTCAAAGATTTCAATCTCCTACACTCAGGCTCACAAGCCCTACCCTCAGCCTTTATAAATACAGGCTTACAATCACTCAGATCCAAAGGATCCTACAAGATAAAAATGAATTTACAATTGTTAACTCAACAACCCAAAGACAAGAGAGGGTGGTTGTGAGTTTCTTGATGAATTCTTGGAAGAACTCAGCTGGATTCAATCTGACTTAGCTTTCTTCAAAGCTTCTTGAAAGTAGAACTCAATTAGATTAACTCCTTCTGCAGTTGATCCTTGACCTCTGCTTCTTAAGACCCAGAATGAATCTGAATCCTTCTTCTCAGCCTAGTTCCAACGGCTGATTTCTTGGATGGAGCCCTCTCTCTCCAACTTCTTAGATCTGCACTTGGACAGCTAGATCTTCTTGATTTGATGCTTGATCAAACAACTCTGTGAACCACTTTTTGAATTGCTTCAGCAACTTCTTCAACAACTTGTTGATCATCTTCTTCTGTAGACAGCAAAGGCCTATTTATAGGCCTTCTTCATGGTAACCGGCTGGTCCGGTCCATAACTGAATTCTGACATCTCTGACAGGTGCTGTAGACCGGCTGGAACGGCAGCTGTCAAGTCATCCAGTCAGTTCTTGAAAGTTATCTAACTGTCTGAAAGTGTCGAGACTTTCTGTCTTTAAGTGTCGATACTTATAGGCCAAGTGTCGACACATGTTGTGTAAGTGTCGACACTAGTCTACAAGGTGTCGACACAACTCCTTGTGTTGTTGATTCTTTATCTCGACACAGTTTCTTCTACATGTGTCGACACTGAATATTGAGTGTCGACACAAGTACTTGTTCTTCAGAATTTTGCTGAAATCTTCTAAGTGTCGACACATCTCCTTTGTGTCGACACATCTTCATGTGTTGTATCTGTCAAGTGTCGACACTGCTTCTTGGTGTCGACACATAGTCTTCAATGTTGATACTTGCTGAGTGTCGACACAGCTCCTTGTGTCGACACTTGATTCTTCTGTTGAGACTTCAGCTGAGTGTCGACACATTCCCATAGTGTCGACACTTGTACTTAGAATAATTTGTTGATCTTGCTATTCTTTGCTAAGTGTTGACATAGCTCCATGTGTCGACACTTTCTTCAAGTGTAGAGTCTTCAGATGAGTGTCGACACGTTGTTCTGGGTGTCGACACTTACTTCAAGTGCTGACTCTTCTGCTAAGTGGCGACACATTGTGCTGGGTGTCGACACTTGTACTTATTCTCTGCAGACTTTTGCTGAGTGTCGACACAGCTCCAAGTGTCGACACTTTCTGATGTAGACACAGCTTCACTGGGTGTCGACACAACTGTTAAGTGTCGACACAGCTTTACTGGCTTTTCTTCATTGAGTGTCGACACGGCTCCTTGTGTCGACACTTTCTGTCTGGTGTCGACTCAGCATCCCTGGTGTCAACACAATGACTCCAAGTGTCAACACTGCTTGCCTGGGTGTCGACACAAGCCTTCTTAAGTGTCGACACTTTCCCTCTGGGTGTCGACACATGGACTTAGAAATTTTTGCTTCAGTCCTGCAAATACTTAACCTGCACAAGTAACTCAAAAACACATCAAATACATTTTGATGTATTTCATTGAGTTGGGTGAGGCTTCTTCAAATCAGGTACATTTAAACCAATGTACCCAACAATCTCCCCTATTTGGAGAAGTCATAACCCTTAGTCAATGATATACACCATTCATAATTAAAATTACACAATGATGTAAGGCAGGATAATATACAGCAGGGTTAACATAAACATGTAACAATTTCACATGTATACAAATTCATCATCACAGAATAAATATGAAATAGACATAGACATTATCACAGAACAAACATGAAATATATTAATCATATATTGTTCTAATATTTGTCTTATACATTTTCAGAAGTTCACTATATGTTTTTCATCCAAAAGATTACAAAATAAACTTCAAGAAATTTCTAAATCTATTTTTGTTCAGGCTCCTTAATGACTATCCCTTTGCCAGCTTGAACTTTAGCTTGGACAGGAGCATCAGCAGTTTCAGCATCAGCAGGCTTCTTGCCTTTCAGATCTTTCTTCTTAAGCTATTCAGCTTTGATCTTCTGCCTCTCAAAATAATGGTATGGCTTTGGAAAGTACTTGCTAGGCTCCAGAGCAGTAGGAGGTAGCTTTCCCATCTTTGCCTTTCTTCTATGTTGAACTATGGCCTCCTGTCTAGTCTCATGTTTTCTCCATTCAGCCTCAAAGAACCACTTGTTCCTGTCATGAATGTTGTCTTTGGCAGCTTTCCAGGCAGTCAAAATAATGTTTCTAGAGGTAGGGCTCCACTGTTCAAAGTCTGGCCTTTGCTCAGCTTGTTCCCTAAACCTCTTCTTTGACAATCTTGTCTCTTCTTCTTTCTGTAATGCCTCTTGCATGGCTTCAGATATAGGATGAACAACCTTTTTAATAATCACATTGTCCTTGCCCCCAGGTGGGCTGTACATGGTCTGTACATCAGCATGCACCATTTCAAAATCTGGAGGAGGATAAATGACTTGAGCTACCTCTGGTTGCTCACCTCCTAGATAGGCAGGGTTAATTCCAGATTCATCAACATCATTGTCATCACACAGAGGAGGATATCCAAGTGTAGCTCTGATAGAATTTGATATCCACTTAGCATGGTCAGAGCTTGCCTTGACTAACACTCTCTCCCCCTTTATGACTTCTCTAGCCATGTGATCTCTGACATCATCCTTCTGAAATCTTATTTGAGTATCCAAGTAATTCACTCCATCTTTGAAGAAAGGTTTTAACCTTTGGAGTTTGTCAGTTATCAGCTTCTGAGAATCTTGGATGGAAGTTTTAAGAGCAGTGATTTCTGCTAGAAATACTTTGTCAAAATCTGCCTTAGCTATAGCTGTAGTCTGCCCTGCAGCCAGATTCTTCAGTTCTGTGACTATGGCATTGTGGGATTCAGTAAGGTTGTCATTCATTCTTAGCTGATTTTCAAGAACATCACCTTGTTTCACAGCTATGTCATCCACCCGTGCTTTTATCTTTTCCTGGTGTGTTGCCAAGTACACCACTGCATTGCCACCCTTGTGGAAGCAGTCTGTCATCTCCTTCTTGTTGAGATTCATCTCAAACCTGATTGATTTTATATCCTGGGCCAGATCAAATTGGAGTGATTTTTGCCCTTCATCTACATATTTCTCTATGGCCTGCCTTTGCTCATCCAACTTGATTTGCATTGCCACCATCAGTGCACTATAATCAATGGCTAGGGCTGGTTGAATTATAGGCTGTGGTGCAACTGTTTGGAGAGCCTTCTTGTAACTTTGGCTTCTTCTCCTGAAGACATAAAGTTTCTTTTTCTTTGCCCTTTCAGCTTCCTCATCTTCTGAGGCAGAGGTGTTGGCTATATCAACCCTCTCCTTAGGGCTTGGGGGACTCTCAGGCTACACATCAGGTGCCTTCTCAGTTTCTTGCCTTATAGGCTCTTCCAGAATCTACACTTGCTCCCCCTCAGCAGCAGCATTATCTCTTTCAGCAGCACCCTTGTTCATGTCAAAATCTGCTTGATCCAGATTTAAAAATAAATCTTCCATGGTGAATTCTTGTGGTGAAGGAGCTGGAGAAATGCTTGGTTCTTCAACCACTGGATCAGTAACATCTTGAACAACAGCAGATGTGTCTTCTATCACAGCATCTGAGACTTGGTTATCCAGCTGAATTTGTTGATGATCATCAGACAAATCAGTATCTTCCATAGGAAAATTCAAAGTGTTTAGTTCAGTGATTACCTCTAGTATAATGGTGGTAGCTTGCTCACTTTCCAGTGTAGAGGGTTCATCTACAACTGGAAGCTCCCCCTGGCTTTGATCCTTATGGATGGGGCTTGCTTGTGGTAGCTCCCCCTGGGTCTCAGCTTCATCTTGAGGAGCAGGAGACTTTACTACATGCTCTTCCTCATGCTCATCTGGAGTGAAGACAACCTGTTCTTCACTATCAGAGCTGCTAGTGGACACTTGTTCCACTGGAGCAGTCTTCCTTTTCTTCTTGGGAGGAATCTCTTTCTCAGAAACAATCTTTTCAGGGGTTGGCAGCTCCTTAGACAACACCCTGTCCCATCTTGAGAACAACCTCATGTCCATTTTCCTCATGTGATTAATTTTACTTCCAGCAACTTGTTGCATTACCTCTGGTATGGTACCAGCAAGATAAAGACTTAAAATCCTACCCAGGTTGGGCTTCTTCAAGCTTTCTTTAATCTTCTCAAACACTATAACAGACCAATCAGTGTTTAAAGAGAAAAATATTCTTGTCATAATATTGAACATGGAGGCAGACACTCTGTCATGCCCTCCTGGCTTGCTGAGTAGTACTTTTCCAACAATCTCAGACATGAATTTGCCTTGGCTGTTCATGCTTTTTCTAAGGAATACTAATCCAAGCTTCATCTTAGGATCCAGTCCACACCAGGTTAGAGCTTCCCTGGTCTTTGTAGCAGTAATCTCATCTTCCTCTTGAGTTCTTGGTAGCTGGAGAATCTTCCTCAGACTTTTAGGGGATACCTTAACCCTTGCTCCATGAACTCTGGATTTGATTTTGTATCCAGATTCATCCACCTTGGCTCCATTGAGGAATTCGAGTACCTCTTTATTCCAAATCTTTTTCGGTTCAGACACTAGATATTCTAACCCGAAATCGGCAACTAGGGTTATCACGTGCTTGATTTCTTGCTCAGCATCCTCAAAAGCACCGCGCACCAGCTCGTAACCCTCGTTAACATTCTCCTCAAGCTTAGGTGCCATTAGGGTTTGTAGAATTTGTCTTGAGAGAAGAGAGGTGTCGACACAGAAGTTTTGGTCTAGAAACTTTGAAAGCGTGTCGACAATCAAAGACAAAACCCTATTTATACCTTTCTGATTTTGAAGATGAACAGGCGGGACAGCTAACTTAAAATGTGTCGACACTGGCAATAAGTGTCGACACTGACTTATAATGTCTCGACACATATGTGTCGACACAAGTTTAGTCAACAGATTTTATGTGTCGACACTTGGTTATGTGTCGACACAACATAACTCGACACATAGTCGAGACTTTACATTGAAAATTCTGAGTAAATAATAAGTGTCGACACCACATTGGATGTGTCGACACCTACATGTCATGTGTCGACACTAATATTCTGAAGTGTCGACATCAACTTCCTAGATGTGTCGACACCTATTTCCTGAAGTGTCGACACCACTATTCTGTGTCGACATAGACTTGTCTATGTGTCGACACCTTTTTACTTTGCCAATTTCATTACTATAAACTTACTCTAAGTTTATCATTCCTAGTTCAATCTTGAACCTATTGAACTTAGCTTCTTCTAGGGGCTTAGTATACATATCAGCTAATTGATTATCAGTTTTCACATATTCCAATAAAATATCTTCTCTTTCTACATGCTCTCTAAGAAAATGATATTTAATTTCAATATGTTTTGTTCTACTATGAGATACAGGATTATTAGCTATTGAAATAGCACTAGTAGAATCACAGAAGAGTGGAGTTCTACTTACCTGAAATCCATAGTCCTCTAGCTGATGTTGTATCCACAGAAGTTGAGCACAGCAACTTCCTGCAGCAACATACTCTGACTCTGCTGTGGAGATAGCCACACTGGTTTGCTTTTTGCTACTCCATGAAATTAGTCTCCCACCTAGAAATTGACAGGTTCCAGTAGTGCTTTTTCTATCTTCTTTGCATCCTGCAAAGTCTGCATCTGAATAACCTGTTAGTTCAAAATCTCCATTCCTAGGGTACCAGAGGCCTAGATAGGGAGTGCCCTTTAGATATCTCAATATTCTTTTGACTGCTGTCAAATGAGACTCTTTAGGGCAGGCTTGATACCTTGCACAAACACATGTAGCATACATGATGTCTGGTCTACTAGCAGTCAAGTATAATAGGGAGCCAACTATCCCTCTATACAAGGTTTCATCTACAGGTTTCCCTGCATCATCCTTGCTAAGAGACATACTTGACCCCGTAGGAGTCTTCATGGTACTGGATGAATCCATACCATACTTCCTTATGAGTTCTAGGGTGAACTTGGACTGACATATGGATAAACCACTTTCAGTCTGTTTAACTTGGAGACCCAAGAAAAACTTCAGCTCTCTCATACTACTCATCTCAAACTGACCTTGCATAAGTTTTGCAAACTTTTTGCAAAGGCTGCTTTCAGTAGACCCAAATATAATGTCATCTACATATATTTGGACTAGTATAACTTTGCCTCTAGATTCCCTAAGGAATAGAGTCTTATCTATTTTCCCCCTTGAGAACTTGTTCTCAATGAGGAAACTAGTTAGGGTTTCATACCAAGCCCTAGGGGTTTGCTTTAACCCATATAAAACTTTCCTAAGTCTATAGACATGATGAGGTAGAGTTGGATCAACAAAACCTGAAGGCTATTCCACATAGACTTCCTCTTTAAGATTACCATTCAGGAATGCTGACTTGACATCCATTTGGTAAACCTTGAATCCTTGATAGGTTGCATAGGCCAAGAACATCCTTATGGCTTCCAGTCTGGCTACTGGAGCAAAGGTTTGATCAAAATCAATACCTTCTTCTTGCCTATATCCTTTAGCAACCAGTCTTACTTTATTCTTAATGATGACCCCTTGTTCATCCATCTTATTCCTGTAGATCCACTTAGTTCCTATTATATTGTGGTCTTTAGGTTTAGGAACAAGTTCCCAGACCTTGCACCTCTTGAACTGATTAAGCTCTTCTTGCATTGCTTCAGTCCATTGTGGATCTAATATGGCTTCTTCAAATTTTTTAGGTTCAACTTGAGATAGAAAACTGGAGTAGACTGTTGCATTCATGTTTCTGCTCCTGGTTTGTACTCCTTCTCTTGGATCTCCAATAATTTGCTCTACTGGATGATCTCTAAGATGCCTATTGGCTGGAGGCATCCTAACTTCTGGTTGAACCTCTTCAGCATCTCCATCATGCTGTACTCCTTGTATTTCTTCTGCAATTGGCACATGTAGTTCTCCCCCTGGACAACAGCTACTTTCTTCTACTTGCTGTCTTGCAGCAGGTACTTCTTCTATAGTAAGCTTGTCCATTTTCTTTGTTAAACCTGTGGGGCTGCATACACTACTAGACAACTCATTGTTAATAAGTTCAGTCTCATCAAAAACTACATGTACAGACTCTTCTATAACTTGAGTTGACAAGTTGTAGACTCTATAAGCCTTACTATTATTGTTGTACCCAACAAAAATTCCCTCTTGGGACTTGGCAGCAAACTTAGTCAAGTAAGACTTCTCATTGTTAAGTATAAAGCATTTGCAACCAAAGATCCTGAAATAGGATAGGTTTGGTTTGCTGCCTTTCACAACTTCATAGGGGGTCTTGTTGAGCCTTTTAGTGATGGTAGCCCTATTTATAACATGGCATGCAGTGTTAACTGCTTCAGCCCAGAAATATTCTGGCAGTGATGTATCACTTAATAGGGTCCTACCAGCCTCTATCAAGGTCTTATTCTTCCTCTCAGCAATGCCATTTTGCTGAGGTGTTCTAGGTGAAGAGAATTCTTGAAATATCCCAAAGTCTTCACATAGTTTTGTCATGCTATCAGACTGAAATTCAGTACCATGGTCACTTCTAATCTTGACCACTGTACTGTTTAGTTCATTCTGAATTTGCTTGACAAAGCTATAGAAGACACTAGGTGTTTCAGATTTCTGTCTTAAGAAAAACACCCAGGAAAACCTTGAGTAGTCATCTACAACTACAAAGGTATAGACCTTCCTACCTAAGCTGTGAACTGGCATTGGACCAAAGAGATCCATATGCAAGAGCTATAAACACCTCACAGCATCTTTGTTTTCTATGCTTCTAAAGGTGGATTTAGTCTGCTTGCCCTTTTGACAAGCTGAGCAAATACCATCTTTAACACACTTAACTTGAGGACCATTCCTCACTAACTCTTTGCTATAGAGTTTGCTAATAGTCTTGTAGTTAAGATGGGCAAGCCTCTTGTGCCATTTTACACAATGAGAGACTGTCTCATCAGCAACAAGACACACTGGAGAACCACTGTTCTCAACCATAATGTCTAAGCAATAGACATTCCTTTTCCTATAACCTATTAAAATGATCTCTTGATCACTTGACCTCTTTATATGACAACCATTTTTAACAAATGAGATGTCATACCCTACATCACTTAATTGACTTATACTTATTAGGTTGTGTTTCAACCCTTTAACATAAGCCACTTGAGTAATGGTAACCAAGTTGCTAGAAATGTTACCAAATCCTTTGATGATTCCTTTTTCAGAACCACCAAAGGTTACTTTTGGACCATCTTTTATTGGAATGTAGTCCCTTAGTAATTCTCTAGTTCCAGTCATATGTCTGGAACATCCACTGTCCAAGTACCATGTTGGGGTATGGCCACTTGGACTCACCTGCAAAACAGATTAATGAACCTTAGAACCCAAAGAATTCTTGGGTCCTTGGTACTTGTTAGTTTGCAATCTGACAAAGCTATCTACTGGCTTTCCAACAGGTAATTTGCAACTCACTTTGGCACTAACATTGTGGCAACAGTCCATTGAAAAATGGCCAACTTTGCCACAGCACCAACATTCAAACTTATTGTACCTTTGCTTAGGTACTGTCTTTGCTGTCTTATCTACAGCAGACTTGTTAAATGTTGAGACTTTGCCCTTGGACATGGACTTGGACTGCTCAGTCCTTGCAGGTCTAGTAAAGCCCAGTCCAGCTTTACCCTTGTGATGAACAAATTCATCAATTATGGGTAACACTGACTTAGGTTTAGAAAACCTAGCAACAAGCTCTCTCTCTTTCTGAAGATTGATCTCCAGACACTTGATTTGATCATTCTTAAAGGTGATAGTCCCCATCTGAATCACTGTTATGTGTTTCAACCTGGCTATCTCATTAAGCTTTTGATCAAATAGCTTCTCAGAATCTGTTGCAGCAGCTTTAAGATCAGCAATTTCTTTTGCCTGACTTTTGGCTAGGGACTTACTTTTCTTGTAAGCTTGCAACAGCACTTTATATTCATCTATAAGCTGATGAATATCTTCCTCAGACTCAGATACACTCTCATCACTAGATGATGATGAATCTGATTCTGTACTAGAACAAGAACCTGAACTTAAAGTTGAACTTTGTACCTGACTGGGTCCTGGCTGCTCCAGGATTTTGTCATGCTCTGTCAAAGCCATTAGCCCTTGGCATTGACTGTCTTCTTGTTCATATATAGACTCCATTATCTGCATGAATTCTTCTTCTTCTTCTTCAGCAAATAGCCCTATGTATGCCTCAGCATCAGACTCAGTTTCTGAAGAAGAGATATCTGACAGAGTCTTCTCCTTCTTGGCAACAAAAGACTTCTCTTTCTTGCCTTTGAAATGAGTCTTCTTCTTGTCACTAGACTCCTTTCTCTTTTCAGGACAATCTGCAATAACATGGCCTTGTCTATTGCAGCAATAGCACACTATTTTAGAAACAGTTGCCTTGCTAGATTTAGTCCTCTTCCTATCCTTCTTTGAAGACCTCTTTTTCTGATAAGAGTCTTCATTTCCCTGTGATGTATAAGGCCTTGACCTCCACTGTTTCTTTTTCAAGAACTTATGAAAATGTCAAGTGAAGGCAGCAAAGTCTTCATCACTTTCACTGCTTTCTGACTTTGTGCTGACTGATTCATCTGACTCTGATTCAGCAACCTTTGGAGGTGGAGTTGATGACTTATTCCTGCACTTCTGGAGGCTTCTGTCTTGAAAGCTACAGTTCTTTCCTTGTGTTCAGTTCTTGTTGATTTCTCCTCCTCTTTTCTCACTGTCAACTGCATTTCATAAGACAATAACTTGCCAAATAGTGTAGGTGGAGGAATTTCTCCCAACTTAGCCATTTCTCTAATGACACAAATCTTTGTGTCCCAATCTTTAGTTAGGGACCTTAGGAACTTGTCATTTAGTTCATAATTGCTGAACTCTCTTCCATAAGACATGAGTTCATTCACTATTCTGTAGAACTTCTTATAGCACTCAGTTATGCTATCACCCTTTCCTTGTCTAAAACTTTCATACTCCTGATTTAGCAAGGATTTTCTATCTTGTCTAACTTCTTCAGAACCCTCCATATACACAATAAGAGTGTCCCACATCTCTTTGGCTGTCTTACAGTGTATAAGATTCTGAAATGTTGCATCATATATGGCACTCACTATAATGTTTTGTGCCCTCTTGTCCATGGTGGCTAGGACAATCTCATCCTTAGTCATTTCAGAGAAATCCTTTGGAGTTCTCTGATTTGCATCTAGAACTGATATCTTCATGTGCACATATGACCCCTCTTTTACTGTGATGTAGATCCTAGGGTCTGAGGCCTCCATAAACAGCCTTACCCTCTCTTTCCAGATCCCAAATATCTCTTTCCTGCATAGAGGTAATTTCATGGAACCCAATTCCTTGTGATTCTCAGAGGAACCCATGGTTCTTGATTTTCTTGAATCTGTAATTCACTTAGACTGAATCTGCCAATCAGGATCTCCTCAGACTGTTAGTCCTTGTTTTGAGGAACCTGCCTCTGATACCACTTGAAAGATATAGTACCCAAACACCTAGAGGGGGGGGGGGTGAATAGTTGACCTAATCCTTTTTAAACTTTAATGGCAGCAAACAGTTATATCACAGAATCTACTCTACTTTTGCACAGCAATCACACAGCAAAACACAGCACAGCACAGCAGACACAGAGTTTTATAGTGGTTCCCCAAGATTTGGGTACATCCACTTTCCCCCTTCGCCTATCTAGCAGTGTACTAGATTCGGCCAAACTTCACCACTGTCTCAGAACCCAAATTGGTTCCTACACCTCAGGCCCAAATCCTTACAACTCAGCTTTTCCACAAAGCCTACACTCAGCCACAAGGGCCTACACTCAGCCAACAAGGCCTACACTCAGCCAACAAGGCCTACACTCAGCTACCAAGGCCTATACTCAGAGATTTCAATCTCCTACACTCAGGCTCGCAAGCCCTACCCTCAGCCTTTATAAATACAGACTTACAATCACTCAGATCCAAAGGATCCTATAAGATAAAAATGAATTTACAATTGTTAACTCAACAACCCAAAGACAAGAGAGGGTGGTTGTGAGTTTCTTGATGAGTTCTTGGAAGAACTCAGCTGGATTCAATCTGACTTAGCTTTCTTCAAAGCTTCTTGAAAGTAGAACTCAATTAGATTGACTCCTTTTGCAGTTGATCCTTGACCTCTGCTTCTTAAGACCCAGAATGAATCTGAATCCTTCTTCTCAGCCTAGTTCCAACGGCTGATTTCTTGGATGGAGCCCTCTCTCTCCAACTTCTTAGATCTGCACTTGGACAGCTAGATCTTCGTGATTTGATGCTTGATCAAACAACTCTGTGAACCACTTTTTGAATTGCTTCAGCAACTTATTCAACAACTTGTTGATCATCTTCTTCTGTAGACAGCAAAGGCCTATTTATAGGCCTTCTTCATGGTAACCGGCTGGTCCGGTCCATAACTGAATTATGACATCTCTGACAGGTGCTGTAGACCGGCTGGAACGGCAGCTGTCAAGTCATCCAGTCAGTTCTTGAAAGTTCTCTAACTGTCTGAAAGTGTCGAGACTTTCTGTCTTTAAGTGTCGACACTTATAGGCCAAGTGTCGACACATGTTGTGTAAGTGTCGACACTAGTCTACAAGGTGTCGACACAACTCCTTGTGTTGTTGATTCTTTATCTCGACACAGTTTCTTCTGCATGTGTCGACACTGAATATTGAGTGTCGACACAAGTACTTGTTCTTCAGAATTTTGCTGAAATCTTCTAAGTGTCGACACATCTCCTTTGTGTCGACACATCTTCATGTGTTGTATCTGTCAAGTGTCGACACTGCTTCTTGGTGTCGACACATAGTCTTCAATGTTGATACTTGCTGAGTGTCGACATAGCTCCTTGTGTCGACACTTGATTCTTCTGTTGAGACTTCAGCTGAGTGTCGACACATTCCCATAGTGTCGACACTTGTACTTAGAATAATTTGTTGATCTTGCTGTTCTTTGCTAAGTGTTGACATAGCTCCATGTGTCGACACTTTCTTCAAGTGTAGAGTCTTCAGCTGAGTGTCGACACATTGTTCTGGGTGTCGACACTTACTTCAAGTGCTGACTCTTCTGCTAAGTGTGGACACATTGTGCTGGGTGTCGACAGTTGTACTTAGTCTCTGCAGACTTTTGCTGATTGTCGACACAGCTCCAAGTGTCGACACTTTCTGATGTAGACACAGCTTCACTGGGTGTCGACACAACTGTTAAGTGTCGACACAGCTTTACTGGCTTTTCTTCATTGAGTGTCGACACGGCTCCTTGTGTCGACACTTTCTGTCTGGTGTCGACTCAGCATCCCTGGTGTCGACACAATGACTCCAAGTGTCGACACTGCTTGCCTGGGTGTCGACACAAGCCTTCTTAAGTGTCAACACTTTCCCTCTGGGTGTCGACACATGGACTTAGAAATTTTTGCTTCAGTCCTGCAAATACTTAACCTGCACAAGTAACTCAAAAACACATCAAATATATTTTGATGTATATCATTGAGTTGGGTGAGGCTTCTTCAAATCAGGTACATTTAAACCAATGTACCCAACAGGCTCCAAGAAGATCTCTAGGGAACACATCAGGGTACTTCGATACCACTGAAATACTATACAATGCGGGCTTTGGCTTTGCAACCTCCACTAGTGTAAAGAATAGTACTGCACGGGCACGAACCGCCTTCACCACCTGAACAGCAGACATCAAAGTCTTGCTCGACCCCTTTAAGCCCGTAAAAGTCGTCTCATGACTTGCACCCAACTTGACTTCCTTGCTACTGCAATCAATATAGGCTTGCTGCTCCGAGAGCCAGTCCATGCCAAATATAACGCCGAACTCCACCAACGAAAGTAACGACTCTTGCAGATCGAACTCCTGATTCCCAATACGGATCTTAACACCGCAGATCCTATCCGCGTGCATCGAACACCCATTGGGCAACAACACATCCAACTTATCCTTCGTCATCGAAGAAGGGACTCCGATGCGTGATATAAATCCCTCGGACAAGAAGGAGTGTGAAGCTCCCGTATCGAAGAGTGCTCTTGCCGGATTTTCACAAATCAAAACAAATTCTAAACAAGTAGTGGTAAGGTAATATGTGCATAACAAGTATTTAAAGGCATTAACTTGTTATAAATTAAACCGTACCTGTCACCACATCTGCCTGTTTGATGGCCTCCTGTTGGCCAAGACTATACACCCTTGGTTGGGCCGGAGCATAATGGGATGCGGTCGACTCCACCGCCTTGCCCTTCTCTTCATAAGTCGCTCCCGGCTTTCTCTCGGACTTGGGACGACCGCTACAACAATCGCGGGCAAAGTGCCCCTGCTTTCCACAAGTAAAACATGCACCCGGGGTCCGACACGTAATCGCCCCAGAAGCACCAGAAGGAGCTGGACCCGAAGTCCTATGCTTCTTAAAGAACCTTCGATAGCCGGACTTTGAAGTAGTCGGCACTTTGAACTCAGATTTCTTGTCACCAACGTTCTTCTTCGCTTGGACGTTCTTCATGTCCTTCTCCAAGGACCGGACCGTGTTGACCAAGGTCAAGAAACCCTGCGTCATCGGCCCCGAGAGTAGTAACCTCAACTTATCTCTCAACCCTTCGTAGAATCGATTCGTCTTGCGCTCCACATCCACAATGGTGGAGCTAGCATATCGACTCAAACGAGTAAACTCGTGGAGATATTCATACACCGTACTGTCTCCTTGAACCAATTTCAGAAACTCGTTCTCCAATGCTACCCTTTGCGCTGAAGGGAGGTATCTAGCCAAGAACAATCTTGAGAACTCCTCCATCGAGACATCAACAAGTTGCATACCTCTTAATAGATGCAGCTTCAATCCTTCCCACCACATTCTTACTTCACCGTCTAGAAGGAACGTAGCAATGCTGGTCATTTGCCACTCCTCCGTCTCCGTTGCTGTCATGACTCTCTTCACAATGAAGAGCCAGTCTTCAGCTTGAGATGGGGTTCCCAACCCCGAGAATACCGGAGGATTAAAGCTCATGACATGCTTGAGCTGTCTCTCGGTTGCCCTCCTTGGCACCACCGGTTCCTCTACTACCTGTTCCACTCTCCTCGGCTCAGCCGCTTGCAGCGGTACCTGCTCCATCGCAGGAGCGGGCTGCTGTGTTTGCCTTGCAGGCTGCGCATTAATCATGGCCAACACTGCTTCGGCCACCAATCGTATGGTCTCAGCCGATAGAGGTGTTGCAGGAGCTTCATTAGGTGCACTGCTAGCCTCAGAAACTCGACATTCTGATGGCCCAGCACCATTTCTAGTCACCTATAGTGGTGCAAAACACCGTTAAGCGAGTAAATAAAATTGCAAACAACAATTATAGGAACACGCAGGTTCCTCAAACACGTGTATTTACATTCCTAAGTGGACATTCATGGGTTCTTTTACTGTTATAACGATGACGCACACACATGTGCTCACCACCCCTTAAAATGAATTCAGCCACGAATTCATGTTAAGCCCGACCAAAACTAGTAGTCGGATACCAAATTGTAACACCCCCTATCCATCGCATAGCATAGAGCAGTAGGTCCGGCCGGGGCCCAATGCCATATACCATAGACAGACTGGGTTGTTACTCAATGGAAACCATCCAACTAATCCAACGTCCTACACAAAGCATTCTAGTGGAAGCAATTTATAAGTTGCAATTAAGAACCCAACACAAATAGCACGAATGTCCACTAATACACCCAATAGGAATGTCGTACATACACGAGTACAAGCCTTAAGGCCTTACAAAATGGTTTACTTCAATATTACATATTTTACAAACCACGGCACGCAGGCCGGTCATACATGAGTAAAAGCAGTATACACTCCAATTAGGCCTTCGAGGGCCTGCTTCGCAATTTGGGCTTTCGCCCGCTATTGGCCACTTGGTCCAGCAGCACCTGCAAGCAACAAAACCACCACACGGTGGTAAACAAAAGCAACGGTCAGCAATGCTGACCAAATTATAACGATCTCGCCCCCAACTCGGGACGGCGATGCTCCTTCCCTGTACTTATTAGCATAAACAGACATTATAGTAATGTCACAACATCACAGGCGTAGGATCGCACGGCCACACACCCCGTGCACTCTGGGCACATTCTCAGTGAACCGGCCAATGTCACGCCAATTTAAGCCATAGAAATTCCGGACTCACCGCCTCCACTATGACGGCCAAACATATGAGCTTTTGTCTTCTTGGCATGGGTCACGTCATTTTAAGTCATAGACCGCAGAAGACCCTCATCTATGCCAACGGCTCTAACCGAACGACATAGAATGGGTACGGTTCCATCTAACCCGTGCCGACATCGCAACGATAGTTTAAGCCATATACGCGGGTCAAACTTCTGTCGAGTCCCATTTCCATCACATTTCACATAACCCGGTTATGTTCAAGTTGTCTCTCAGGTCACCAAGTTGGCAAGATCACGCATTCGCCCAATTTTCTGGGTGCACCTTAGGGTTAATCCCCAAGGCTCCCTATTGCAATCTACCATGTAGAAAACCCGAAAAACAACCCATCGCACGGAGTCTTCTCCGGCATTTATGCAATGCAACATCACCGATCCAGACCAAGATGTCCGGATAGGCTTCACACATAATGCCTATGTTCGTTCTCGTTTACGGACTCTACACAATGGTGACTTTACATATCTACCCGAAGGAACGCCTCAAACTCACCGCAAACTCGTGCGAGCAGGCTTCCTATGCAAAGAAGGAGAGCTTCACATCCTCAAGAAGAGAATCGTTACCCTAGCGTTCCTCTTTGGCGCCATGGAAATGTAAGCGGATGAAAAGCACCTCACTCTATTTGTCGCCGTAGATCCGAAGTCGGCTCGCGATTTGGAGCTTTGAAGCTCCTCTAATGGCCGGATCTAGCTTCTTCTTCCTCCCTTATCTCTCCTCTCTCTCTATACTTTAGAAAGATAACCACTCAAAAGAAATGAGGGTTTCAAGGGTCCAATCCCATGTATATCCCATCAGGAATAACCCCCAGCCGTTGGATCTCAAATTAAATAAAAGAACGGCTTGGATTCGGGCTTGAAATGTACAATCTAGACAGAACACGGCCTGGCAGATGCCCGTGTCCAGGGCCGTGTCCGCCATTCGCCATCAAAATCTACGTTCCTGGAACATCACACGGGCATCGAACACGCCCGTGTTTGACCTGACATGCCCGTGTTCCAACTGACACGACCGTATGGTTGGCCGTGCGCCCGCATCGACAGAGCCCGAAAACAACCCGAGAAGGACACGGTTGTTGGACACGCCCGTGTACAAGCCCGTGTCTACTCCAACACGCCTGGGTGCCAGGCCGTGTTCACTGTCTCGACACTCGACACTTCATCCGGTGAAGTTCGTCGACACCCAATACGGTCTGGGACACGCCCGTGTCCTAGGCCGTGTACCTTGTCTCGATACTTCGTCGAGCGAAAATTGTCGACACCCCAGGCCGATCGTCGACACAGGCTCGACACACCCTGAGACACGCCCGTGTCTCAGGCCGTGTTCTCTGCTAGACGATCGTCTACCCCAAAATCGTCGACCTCTCGACCAAATCGTCGACTACAGCCTGACACACCCTGGGACACGCCCGTGTCTCAGGCCGTGTGCCTACTGCCAGATTCCAAATCTGGCCCAAAACGTCCCCCGTCGCTCCTTTGAGTTTCTGGGCATTACATTGTAACAGCCCAAATTTCAAAAAGGGGAAATTTTTGGGTGACACGGCCTGGGACACGGGCGTGTCCCCGGGTGTGTCCTGCTCGGTTGCGGAGACGTCACGAGTTCGACGAAAATGCATTCAACAAAGTGTTCGGGAGGGACATGCCCCATGACAAGGGCGTGACCTAGGGCATGACCTCCTTTATGTCGACACCGTTGTGTCGACACCTCTTATGTATCGACACTGTTGTGTCGACACCGTTGTGTCGACACCTTTGTGTCGACACCTCCTTTGTGTCGACACCTCCTTTGTGTCAACATCTTTGTGTCGACACCTCATTTATGTCGACACTCGAGTCTTTGGTCGACAAAGTGGTCGATAGAGGGATCACGCCTGTGACACGGACGTGTACCTTCCGACACGGGCGTGTCCCCCTCTAGTCGATGAAATGAACTCGACGATCGTCGAGTAAGTCACACGCCCCGTGACACAGGCGTGTTAGGGCTGACACGGGCGTGTACCCTGGTCGTGACCTGTTGTGGGATAAGGTGGATTGTGCACCACTTAAAGTACATGGCGTGTGACACGGGAGTGTCACAGGGCGTGTCGGACTTGAGAAGCGATTTTTATGCCTTTTCGTGGTCGCTCATTTTCTTCAGCTGGGATCTAACAGCTGAGAGTTCTCCCTGCTTCCTTAAGGCCGAAAACTGAGAATGAAATGTTATTCTGTTTATTGCCTTCATCTTTCTAAAAAGCTTAGAGAGAGAAAGGGAGAGGAAGAATGAGGAAGAGGAAGCGGGGCTGATCTCTAACGGAGCTTGAGAGTGTCAAGCTGAGATCCAAGGTCATCTTTGCGGAGGAAAAGCTATTGCGGCTCTTTCTATCCAGCTAGGAGCTCATGGCACCGAAGCGGTCTTCGAGGGTAACGACTTTTCTTCCTAGCCATGTGAAGGCTTCCTTTTTGACATATGCATATGATTCCCCCACCAAATGGTGGCTGATTATGGGAGTCTTTTGGGTTTATTCATGGAATCCTCAATTTGGCATATAGATCCGGAAATGGAGTACGGAATAGGCATGTTGTGTGAAGCCCATCCAGGCAGGTTGGTATGGATTGGTGATGTTGCATTTACGAATCGGAGAAGACTCCGTGATAAACATGTAGTTTAGGAGTCGACGGGTTAATCCTGTGAAAGACAGTAGCAGGAAGTACTTGAGTGGTAGTCCAGGAAAATACCCTAGTAATGTTTGTGATGCCTATGCTATTGGCTTGTACCTATGAAAGGAAGTAGCAGGAAGTACTGTATTAGAGATCCAGGAAATACCCTTTGTAATGCTTGATGTTCAAGGGTGGACCTGTGAAAGGAAGTATCAAGAAGTACTGGCATGGTAAGTCATGGAAATACCCTTGACATTTATAATTTGTTGGATCATTCCTGTAAAGAGAGTAGTAGGAAGTACTGGTGTGCCCAGGAAAGACCCGCTGATGTGCGAGATGAAATGGGTGTAAGAGTAAGTATTGGTGCACCCATGAAAGCACCCAGGCTTGAATTCCAGAACAAGTTCGGTGAGGTCGACCCGCACCTTTTTATAGCCACGAGTACGCCATACTCGGTCATGGCAAGGCGATTTGAGCAACGGGGGGTGGAGGATCCTACATGCGATATGTCCGTCCGACGTGAGACCTGAAAGTGCGGTCTGTTGGAGCTCATAGCAAGAGTCATAGGCTTGCGCGCCATGACACAATGGAGGGCTACAGACCAATTACGGTGCATTACTACGAGAACTCTGGCTGCATGCCATGGAGTAACATACTCAATGTTTTTCCATTGGGTTATGACCCTGATACGGTGGTGCGACCCTGGTTCGCCGGGACACCAAAAATGTGCCCTGAGTGCACGGATCGTCAGGCCGAGTGGCTGACAGTTGTGATAGAATGTGTGCATGAAAGCACATTATATGAGATATATATATGCTTGTGCTATGCCTGCAAGGAAGGAATACCACCGCCCCGGGAAAAGGGGTGGGGTCGTTATAATTTGGTCAGTTGAATGCTGACCGTTGCCTTTGTTTTCCACCGTTGGGTGGGCTGTCCCTGTACAAGTGTTGGAGAGCCGAGCAGGACGCATAACTGCTGAAGTCCCTGATGCATTTGTTGTTGGTGCTACTAGCCCTCGAAGGCTAAACATTGAAATGCTGTATTTTATTTATACGTGGCCGGCCTGCACGCCAATGTTGAGGTCACTGTTGTGAAAGCCCTATAAGGCCATAAGGCAAACTGTTTGGCAACATTCCTATGTTATATATAAATGAGGAGCTTTTATATGTTGGACATTCAGGTGTGGAGTTCAAGTTTAGTGTTTAGTCTTCCGCTAGAATGCAATGTGTTAGAGTGTGCTGCGCTACTCTAGTGTCATACCGTAACATCACCGCCTGTTTTGTGGTATATGCTGTGGGGCCCCGGCCGAACCTTCTAGTATATGTTATGTGAAATGATGGGGTTGTTACAATGGGTACGTACACTTTCCCTCCCACCTTTCTAACGGCTTGTTACATAAGTCAATTCTCCAATCTCAGCTCATAAGAGCTTACAATGTGATCGTGTAGGACCATTCAGTCTCCTCCAAGTCTTACAGCGCAGGCACAAGACCCTATAACTCAGTGATCCAAAGATCACCTACCTCAGGAACAAAGACCATACCACTCAGGCTGGGAGGACAACCATACCTTAGAGAGAATTACTCTCCTACAGCTCAGGCATAATGACCTACCTCAGATCCAAATTTGGATGCTACACTCTACCCCAAAGGTCCTACACCCAGAGAGTATGACTCTCCAAACTCATGCTGGAAAGCCCTACCTTAGATCCAAACTGGATCCTACTCTTAGGACAAAGCCCTACCTCAGATCTGCAATAAGATCGTACACTCAGATCTGAATTGGATCCTACACTCAGGCCAAAGCCCTAACTCAGATCTGCAATCATATCCTACACTCAAATCCAAAATGTATCCTACTATTAGGCCAAAGCTCTACCTCAGATCTGCAACTAGATCCAACACACAGATCCACACAGGGATCCTACCTCAACCTTTATAAAATAGGCTTACAACTCAGATCCAAAAAGGATCCTTCACTTAGATCTAAAATGGATCCTACTCTCAGATCCAAGAATTCATCTTAGAGGGAGAAAGGTTGGTTGGTATGGTTGATATGACTCCAGAGAGATTTTTATGTGCCTGCCTCCTGAGCTAAGTTTACCTCAGCCCTAACTTCTTTTCAGCAACAGGAAAAATATTCTTCAATAAGCTGTTGCATGTGCTGGAAGTAACTCAGAAACTTGTTCCTGAACTTGCTAAAGAAGACTGATGATTTGATAGATCTTGTGTTCTTCAATCAGCTAACTTGATTGCAGAAACCAGGATGATCTGCTTCTTCTTCTTCTTTCTCAGAACTGCTTTCTAAAATTGTTGTAGCTGATGAAGCTTGCTGCAGCTAACTTACTTGAACCTCTGGATCAACAGATTTTTATCCTTCAAGCTTTAGCCTCAACAACAATGGCGAGGAAGAAGATGAAGTTCTTTCTATCTGAATAATCAAAGAATTATTTTCAGCATGCTGATCCTTGTTCTGTTATTCCTGAAGCTCAATGACTCTATTCAGCATTAGGACCAACATTAGTTAATGTCAGCAACTTGATTTAACAACAAATGTCATACAATAGGTATACAGTGTCGTTTGTTGTGTACTGTAGACTTCCCGTAATATTTGAAATCTTGTTATCGTCATCACCTGTGGACTTATTCAAAATTCAAGCAATAATAGTATAGGCGTTGAGTGAGCAACCTTCACTCAACTCCAAAACACTTGGATAGATTTTCTATCACTAGGCGTTGAGTGAGTAAGCTTTACCCAATGCCAAAATACTTAGACAGATATTCTGTCACTAGGCGTTGAGTGAGTAAGCTTAACTCAATGCCAAAACCCTTTAAACAGATTTTCTATCACTAGGCTTTGAGTGATTAAGCTTTACTCAACGTCAAAACACTTACACAGATATTATGTCTCTTGGAGTTGAGGGAGTAAGCTTTACTCAATGCTAAAACACTTCAGACAGATTTTCTGTAACTAGGCATTGAGTGCTTAAGCTTTACTTAACGCCAAAACACTTATACAAATATTCTGTCACTAGTCATTGAGTGAGTAAGCTTTACTCAATGCTAAAATACTTTAGATAGATTTTATCACTAAGCGTTGAGTGAACCTTCATCACTCAACACAATTGTACTTGGCTAATATTTCATTTACAAAATAGTTGAGTGTTACTTCCTCATTCAACGCTATCCCCTTAGTCAGATAAGCTGAAGAGGCATTGAGTGAATAGGCTTCACTCAACGCTTCTGTGCTTAGACATTTTCTTAGTTGATAAGGCATTGAGTGAATAGACTTCACTTAATGCTTTTGTCTTTGGACAAAATTTCGTGACTGAATGGGGATTGGTCAACGCTATTACCTCTTGAAGTTAAGTGAATAGGCTTCACACAATTCCTTTGGACTTAGCCAGATTTCTGAATAAAGTTTCTGTGGATTTGACTGAAGCAGCTTGATTCAAAGCTTCTAGTTGTATGGTGTTGAGTGAGTTGACATCACTCAATGCCTGTGGACTTAGCTAGTTTTCTTTACTGTCAAGGCCAAGGATTTGATTGACTAGTCATCTCTCAACGCTTTTTGGTATATGGCGTTGAGTGAGCTTGCTTCACTCAACGCCTGTGTACTTAGACAGATTTTTTGCCTCTCCACCTACCTGCCTTGTGACCACCTGTCACCATCAATTAGATATCATGTTTAATCATGTTTAAAGGAACATCATGAATAAATAAAGCTTGTAACAACTATTAGATCACACACGTGTATACCATTGTCTATTAGGATTTCTTCAAATCTTGGAATTTTGTATTAATGGACCCAACATAAGGTTTGTTTATTATAGACCCTATATGAACGAATCGTACTAGAATATCCTAACAGGATGTCATGGTCTGATTTTTCGTCAAGTTTTCCTAACTGATCCTCAGTGTTTTGAATAAAACACGGGCATCTGAAGACTCTAAAATAAGAGACTGACGGCTTCCTAGTGAAATATAGCTCATACGGAGTTGGTTTAAGAATATGGCAAAGCATGACTTGATTCATCACATAACATGTGTTCACCTCTTTAGCCCAAAAATATCGAGGCATGTCTAACTCAGCGAGCATTGTTCATGCTAACTCTTGAAGCTCGTAGTTCTTTCTTTCTACTACCATGTTATGTTGTGGAGTGCGTGAGGTTGAGAATTCATGGTTAATTCCTAAGTTATTACAATAGTTCATGAAATTTTCATTCTAAAATTCCCCCCATGATCTGACCTTATGCATTTTATTTTTAGTTCTTTATCATTCTGAAGTCTAGTGCATAAATTAGTGAACTCAAGAAACGTTACATATTTGTTCGTAAGGAAGATCATCCAACAAAAATGGGAATAATCATCAACAAGAACAAAGGTTTATCATTTTCCACCTAGACTACATGTACTAAGAGGATCAAACAGATCCATATGAATGAGTTCAAGCAGTTTAGTCATGGAAATATCATTTTTAGTTTTGGAAGAGGATTTAATGAATTTATCTTTTTGACAAGGAGCACATAACGAGTTTAAACAACCACATAGTTTTGGAAGTCCATGAATAAGTTTATTTTTCGATAGTTTGACGATAAGTATACTTCCTGAGTGTCCTAGTCTCCTATGGTAAAGACCTAATTCCACGTTCATGGTAACAAACCATTTCAAATCAGAAGCAAATATATCCTCAAAGCTAATAATATAAACATTACGGGTTTTTGAGCAATAAGTAAAACACTGTTAGTTTTAGCCTCTATTTTTTTGCATGTGATTGCAGAGTATTCAAATATAACTTTTAGACCCTTATCACAGAGTTGGATAATAGAAATTAGATTATGCTTAAGTCCACCTACAAACAGTACATTAGAAATTGAAAATGCTTTGTTACCTATGGTGTTGATTCCAAGTATGCGTCCTTTGCTATTGTCCCCAAATGTCACCATGCATCCCTTCTTCTTCTCCAATCTAAGGAACTTATCTTTATGTCCTATCATGTGCTTGGAACACCCAGAGTCCAAGTATCACATGTTTTCTTATCTTTGCATGCCAACACACCTCAGTGTCTCTTTGGACACTGGACTCATCGTCAGATTCAACTTGATTTCTCCCCATGAGGCATAGATTTGCCTCATATTCACTTTTTGAGTCTGAGGTGCTCGACTCATCAGATCGATCCTCTTCACAAGTTAGTCCCTCAACGCCTTCTTCTTTCCTTTGTGCCAGCTTTGCTTCTCATTTTCCCCCTTCTGAATTCTGGGACATTCCATCTTTATGTGTCCAGACTTGTGACAGTGATAACACTCAGGCTGGGACTTCTCATCATCGCTCTCATATCCTTTGATGGCTTGTTCCACCTCCTGGCTTCTTCAGCTCCTCTCTTCAGGAATTTCTTGAATTTTCCCTGCCTCTTGGGATTCTTCATGAATCTCTTGAATTCTTGGACATAGAGGCTTTCCCTGTCTTCTTCCTTAGATTCTTCAGAATCCTTTCTCTCCATTGGGCCTTTAGTGCCAGCCCCATCTTCTTTGTCTCCTTTGGATACTCCTCAGCTTGGATTTTCAATTCAAGTTCATGTGTCTTCAAGTTTCAAATAAGGCATTCTATCTCTAGGGTGTTGATATCATGTGATTCAGCAATCGCAGTCACCTTTGGGTTGAAGCGAGGAGGTAATGATTATAAGATCTTCCTCACCAGATCTCCATTGGAGTATCTCTTCCTGATGGATCTTAAGGCATTGACAATCTTGGTGAACCATGTATACATGCTATCCACTTCCTCATCGTTCTCCATCTAGAATTGTTCATATTCAGATTCGAGTCAGAACATCGTTGATTCCAACACATGCGAGGTACCTTCATGAGCAAGCTCAAGTAGATGCCATATATCATAAGCAGTTTCATAGTTACAGATTATTTTAAATTCAGTTTTGTCCTATGTGCAAAATAAAGAGTTCATTGCTTTGGCATTGTTCGTGCATCTAAGCTTATCAGCATCATCCCATTTATCATGTGGTTTGACCATGACAGTATCACCTACAGTAGTGGGTGTAGTGTATTTCATCTCATTCATGGCCCACACATCCATGCTTTGGGTCATCAGAAATATTTTCATTTATGTTCTCCAGTGAATATAGTCACTTCTCATGAACAGTGGGGGTCTACTCACACAATGTCCCTCAGGAAATGCATGAATGCATTGACCATCATACTTCATGTTGTTAAGCCCATTTTGAAGTAACCTCCCCCTAATGCCACTTGTTGGACCTAGTGGCGAAACTTAGATGGAGGGATGGGGGTGAATATGGTTCTAACAATGTTTATTAGAAATTTGAAATATTTCCAACCCTGAGAACTACTACAGGATGCTACCGAGGTGAAAGAATTAGTTTCAAGATACCTAAAACACCTAGAGGGGGTTTGAATAGGTACAATTCTTTTTACTTAGGCAGATAAAAATTATATCACAGTTATATAACTTATGCAATATTTATCACAGTACAGTTCACAACACAGATTTAAACAAAAACAGCAACACAGAAGTCACATATTTTTATAGTGGTTCCCCAAGTGATGGGTACATCCACTTTCCCCCTTTGCCTATCTAGCAGTGTACTAGATTTGGCCTAACTCCCTTCTTTCTTCTCAGACCCTCAGATCTTACAACTCAGAACACAGAATGGTTCCTACATCTCAGACTTCACCAAGTCTTATAGCTCAGATCCTCCCAGAGAATCTTACCTCAGATTGAGTCCACACTACTAAAACTAAGGCAATCAAGCCCTACCTCAGCCTCTTCAACGGGCCTACAACTCAGAGAAATTAATCCCCTACCTCAGGCACTCAGCCCTACCTCAGCCTTTATAGATTTAGGCTTACAGCTCAGAGAAATGATTCCCCTACCTTAGGAACTCAGCCCTACCTCAGCCTTTATAAATATAGGCTTACAACTCAGAGAGATAACTCTCCTACACTCAGATCTATAAAAGATCCTACAGAGAAATTGATTAAAAAAGCAAATATAACCTTCACCCCGGTAGAGAGAGAAAGGGTGGAAGTTTTTTGGTCACTTCTTGATAGATATGACTTCTTTAGATCCAACCTGTCTTAGCTTCTTCAAAGTTTCTTGAATTTGAACAAAGTAAGATTGATCTTCTTTGAGATGATATTCAATCAACTTCCTTCTTCTATTTAGACGTGGCTCTGAATTCTGCTTGCAGACTTGTTCAGGATCTGCCCTTAGAGACTCGTTGATTTCTGGATGAAGACTTTCCTTCTCCTTAGTTGTTGGTTGTCTCTTCTTCTTCACACACACTTTTTTTTGTTGATAGAATAGGTCTTTATATAGACCCCATCCGAGTTTACCGGCTGATATGGTTCATAACGGCCTTCTGACAGCTCTGATAGATGCAACAACATTGTCAGTTATGATAGCTATCAAGTCTTTAGTCGTGATACTTGATCCTTCATTGAACTTCAACTCAGCAGCAAAGTGTCGAGACAATACTTCAAATGTGTCGACACAAATATATCATGTGTCGAAACAATCCTTGGTGATGTCGACACAGCTCACAGAATGTCGACATAGCTCTTATTTTTCTTCTTAACACAGCTTCTGTGGAATGTGTCGACACAAGTCCTATGTGTCGACACAACAGCTTCTATTCTCGACAAAGTTGAAGTCGACAGAATTCTGGAGTGTGTCGACTCAATTCTTATATGTCGACACAATTGTTGTCGATAAAATTCTGGAATGTGACGACACAAGTCCTGTGTGTCGACACAGTTGTTGTCGACAGATTTTCTGTGTGTTAACATATGTGTCGACACAATCTGGCTCCTGGTGCCGACACAACCTTTCCCAAGTGTTGCCACAATTCTTCTCAGGTGTCTACACTTGTATTTTGAAACGTTTTCTGCATTTCCTTAACCTGCACATTGAAACTCAACACACCATCAAATACATCTTGATGAATATCATTGAGTTAGGTGAGGCTTCTCTAAATCTGGTACACATTTTCCAATGTACCCAACAATCTCCCCCTATTTGGAGAAGTCATAAACCTTAGTCAATGATATACATCACTTTATAATAAAACACAGATTATGATGTATAAAGGATTATTTAGTCAGGATAATATATCGATAAAACCAGCATATTCTATCATCACAAAACATAATAAAATATAGTGAACATGAATCAATGTTTTGTTGAAGTACAAGAAGTTTTTGAACAACAGATTACATCGATTTTAAAACACAAGATTACATAGTTCTAAAATCTAGTCAATCTTTTCTAGGACTGATTAGGCTCCTTGATGACAATGCCTTTGCCAGACTGAATCCTTGCTTGTACATTGGCTTCAATGTATTTAGCTGGCTTCTTTCCTTTAAGATCCTTTTTCTTGAGTTCTTCAGCCTTAACCTTTTGCCTTTAAAAAATAGTGATAAGGCTTTGAAAAGTACTTGCTAGGCTCCACAGAAGTAGCAGGTATCTTCCGAGCTTTGAGATCTCTCCTAAATTGATGTATGACATCTTGCCATTTCTGATACTTGCTCCATTCTTGTTCAGAGTACCACTTACCCCTATCATGCATGTTCTCTTTAACTGCTTGCCAGACAGTGAGAATAATGTTTCTGGAGGTGGGGCTCCATCTTTCAAAATCGGGCTTTAATTCAGCCTACTCTCTAAACCTTTTCTTAAAAGGCTGAGCTTCTTGCTCTCTTTTCAAAGCAGCTTCAGACATCTCAACCTTCTCAATAATCACATTCTGAACATTTTGTGGAGGACTGTACATTTGTTGTACTGCAGAGTGAATGCCTTCAAAATCAGCATGTGGATAAATAATTTGAGCTACTTCCTGCTGAACCCCTTCATTGTGAGCAGGTTGAATTCCTGATTCAGTAGTATTATCATCATCACACAGGGGAGGATAACAAAGAGTTGCTCTGATAGCATTAGTTAACCATTTAGAATGTTCAGAGCCTGCATTGACTGACAATCTCTCCCCCTTTATGACTTCTCGTTCAACATGGTATCTTAGATCATCCTTTTGAAACCTTATCTGATTAGCTAGATAATTTGTGCCTTCTTTGTAGAATGATCTGAACTTCAGTAGCTGATCAGCAATTACCTTTCGGGAAGCTTGGATATCAGTGCTAACGTTGTTAAAATTTGCTTTGAGTTGTTTACCAAACTCAGTCTTTTCTTTAGCAAAGTTTGCAGTGAAAGCAATTGTTGTATTCTTAAGTTCTTTTACAATAACATTGTGTGATTCTGTCAGATTGTCATTCATTCTGATTTGATTTTCCAAAACATAGCCTTGTTTCACTGCGCTGTCATCTATTTGAGTTTTGGCTTCCACTTGTTGCTTTGCTAAATATACTACAGCATTACCTCCCTTATGGAAGCAATCTGTCATTTCCTTTTTATGAAGATTGACCTCAAATCTGATGGATTTAATATCTCGTGCCAACTGAAGTTGTAATTCTTTATTGCTCTTATCAACATATTTTTCTAGGGCTTGTCTTTGTTCATCTAACTTTACTTGCAGTTGCACCAGTAGTGAACTGAAATCTACTATTGGAGCTGGAGTTTGTCGGATAGTCTGTAAGGTTTTCTTATAGCCAGAGCTTCTCTTCCTTAGCTCCATAAGCTTTCTCTTCTTTGCCCTAGAGGATTCTTCATCTTCTGAGTACTCAGATGAGCTTGCTATGTCCATTGTATCTTTTCGACTAGATGCTATAATGGGCATCTCCTGCTCAGTCCTTAGCAGCTCCCCCTTAGTTCTTGCACCTAATAAATCAGGAAAAAGTTCTTCTAAAGTAACTTCTTGTTGCATTTGTACTGGAGGTATAACTGTCTCTTTATCAGATGGTTCTCCTTCAAATTCCAAAGTTTCTTACCTAGTAATGACATCCTCATGGTCATTGTCTTGGTTAATCTTAAGTATAGATTGTGTAGCTACTTCACTGTACATTGCAGCTGTGTGGATAGGTGGTTGTTGCTCAAGAGCTCCCCCTGATGGTAATTCCTCTTGTTGGGTTGAAACTGGAGAAAGCTCATTCGCTCCCACTTAATTAAGCTCTTCCTGGACTTGTGTCATTTGGATGTTGCTTGCAGGAGTCTACTCCCCCTACATTTTTCCTTCAGTTAAAGTCTCTAGAGCTGGTGAATTTCTAGCCCTTTCTGCTCCTTGTTCATCTGAGATGAATACAACCATTTCTTCTGAATCACTGGAAGATTTAGTGGTCTAAGAGGGTGTTGAAATATAATAGTTGTCAACCTAAATCACCTAGAGGGGGGTGAATAGGTGAGTTGTGCGTCTTTTTGCGGAATAAAAACTTTCAGAACACAACACAGATCTATCTACTAAAATATCACAGACGAGCCAAGATTTATAGTGGTTCCCCGATCTTGGGTACATCCACTTTCCCTCACCGATCTAGCAATGAACTAGACTCGGCTACTCCACTATCTCGGATTGAAAATCAATCCTACCCTTGAAACAAAGTTCCTACAATCTCGATCCAATCCAACTGGATCTACACTTCGGAAGAAACACCTTCCTACAAACTCGGAGTGGAAAACTCCTACACTCGGAGAAAATTTCTCCTACAGAAATGAAGTACAAGTATTGAACAAATACAAACAGTGAAATTCTCTGGTTCAGATCTGAAATCAGGAACTGGAATCTTCTTCTTGGCGTGCGGCTTTATCAGAAAAGTTGAAGAATGATTCTCGGCAACAGTAGATCTGAACTCTTTCCTTCCACGATCGGACAGAAGATGGAAATGCGAAAAACGATCCCGATCTGGAGAGATTCTTCAGTCTATTTCCTCTGAAGATCGAAACCCTTGACGGAGAAGAACAGCGGAGACGGCGGCTTTCGTTCCGTGAAGAGAGGGAGGAAATAACGATTATTTTGGAAAGCGATGGCTGCAAAACTCAGAAGAATTTTCTTTTTGAAAGCTTATTTTCTTCTTTTTTTTTTCATTAGGGTTTGTCAATTAGACAAGACCTTTTATAGGAGTACTAATAACGGTCATAATTGGTTTTAATGACGTACACGTGGACCAATCGTGTCACGAGATTTGAAAATCTATTAACTCTAGACTTAGAAGAAATTTAAGGGAAAACGATGTCATATACACGAGTATATATAAAACTACTCGAGTAGGTCAAGGACTACTCGAGTAAGCAGAGAAATATTACTCGGGTATAAAAATCATGATTACTCGAGTATGTATAAGAAAACTACTCGAGTGAGTATAGTCAACTACTCGATTTGCGAAACCGGCCCTCGAAGGCCCAATTGGAAGTGTTTACTGTTTTATTCATGTATGACCGGCCTGCGTGCCGTGATTTGTAAATCATGTAATATCAAGTGAAACATTTTGTAAGGCCTTAAGGCTTGTGTTGGTATTTGTATAACATTCCTATTTTGGATTAGTGGGCATTCATGCTTTAGTGCTGGGTTCTTATTTGCAACTTTTATAAACTGCTTCCGCTAGAATGCTCTATGTAGGACGTTGATTGGTTGGATGGTTTCCATGAATAACCACCCGGTCTGTCTGTGGCATACGGCGTTGGGCCCCGGCCGGACCTACTGCTATATGCTATGCGACGGATAGGGGGTGTTACAATTTGGTATCAGACTACTGGTTTTGGTCGGGCTTAAAATGAATTCGTGGGCGAATTCTTTTTAAGGGGTGGTGAGCACATTGTGTGCGTCATCGTTATAACAGTAAAAGATCCCATGAATGTCCACTTAGGAATGAAAATACACGTGTTTGAGGAACCTGCGTGTTCCTATAATTGTTGTTTGCAATTTTATTTGGTCGCTTAACGGTGTTTTGTACCACTATAGGTGACCAGAAGTGGTGTTGGGCCATCGGAACGTCGAGTTTCTGAGGCTAGTAGTGCACCGGATGTTGCTCCTGCAACACCTCTATCGGCTGAGAACATACGATTGGTGGCTGAAGCGGTGTTGGCAGTGATAAATGCGCAGTCTGCAAGGCAAATGCAGCAGCCCGCTCCTGCGATGGAGCAGGAACCTCTTCAAGAGGCTGAGCCGAGGAGAGTGGAGCAAGTGGTTGTGGAACCGGTGGTGCCATGGAGGGCAATCGAGAAGCAGCTTAAGAATGTTATGAGCTTTAATCCTCCGGTATTCTCGGGGTTGGGAACCCCATCTCAGGCTGAAGACTGGCTCTCCAGGGTGAAGAGAATCATGACAGCAATGGAGACGGAGGAGTGGCAAATGACCACCATCTCTACGTTCCTTCTGGACGGTGAAGCGACAATGTGGTGGGAAGGTTTGGAGCTGCACTTGTTGAGAGGTAGGCAACTTATTGATGTCTCGATGGAGGAGTTCTCGAGATTGTTCTTGGCTAGATACCTTCCTTCGACGCAGAGGATAGCGTTGGAGAATGAGTTTCTGAAGTTCTTTCAGGGTGAGAAGAGCGTGGATGAATATCTCCACGAGTTTACTCGTCTGAGCCGTTATGCTAGCTCCACTATTGTGGATGGGGAGCACAAGACTAATCGCTTCTATGAAGGGTTGAGAGATGAGTTGATGTTACTACTCTCGGGGCCGATGATGTAGGGTTTATTAACCTTGGTCAACACTACCCGGTCCTTGGAGAAGGACATGAAGAATGTACAAGCAAAGAAAAGCTTGGGTGATAGGAAATCTGAATTCAAAGTGCCGACTACTTCAAAGTCCGGCTATCGGAGGACTTTCAAGAAGCATAGGACTTCGGGTCCAGCTCCTTCTGGTGCTTCTGGTGCTTCGTGTGTTTTACTTGTGGAAAGACGGGGCATTTTGCCCATGACTGTTGGAGCGGACGTCCTAAGTCCGAGAGAAGGCCGGGAGCTACTTATGAAGAGAAGGGCAATGCGGTGGAGTCGACCGCATCCCACTATGCTCCGGCCCAACCAAGGGTCTATAATCTTGGCCAACAGGAGGCCATCAAACAGGCTGATGTGGTGACAGGTATGGTTTATATATAGCAAGTCGATTTCTTTAAATACTTGCTATGTACATGTTACCTTACCACTGCTAGTTTAGGATTTGTATTGATTTGTGAAAATCCGGCACGAGCACTCTTTGATATGGGAGCTTCACATTCCTTCTTGTCCGAAGGATTTATATCACGCATCGGAGTCCCTTCTTCGATGACGAAGGATAAGTTGGATGTATTGTTCCCCAATGGGAGTTCGATGCGAGCGGATAGGATCTGCGATGTTAAGATTCTTATTGGGGATCAAGAGTTCGACCTGCGGGCATCTTTACTTCCGTTGGTGGAGTTCGACGTCATATTTGGCATGGCCTGGCTCTCGGAGTAGCATGCCCATATAGATTGCGGTAGCAAGGAAGTCAAGCTGGGAGCAAGTCGTGAAACGACTTTTACGGGCTTAAAGGGGTCGAGCAAGATGTTGATGTCTGCTCTTCAGGTGGTGAAGGCGGTTCGTGCCGGTGCAGAACTGTTCTTTACACTAGTGGAGGTTGTAAAGCCGAAGCCCGCGTTGGATTGTATTTTAGTGGTATCGGAATACCCTGATGTGTTCCCCGCAGATCTTCCTGGAGCCCCGCCTCAGCAGGAGATAGATTTCACGATTGAGCTAGTGCTAGGTGCAAAGCCTGTGTCGCGATCTCCTTATCGGCTAGCGCCTAAATAAATGGCGGAGCTGAAAGTTCTACTGCAAGAGTTGTTGGAGCAAGGGTATATGCGCCCGAGTTCTTCGCCTTGGAGCGCACCGGTCCTCTTTGTTAAGAAGAAGGATGGAAGCTTGAGGCTGTGTATTGATTATCGGGAGATCAACAAGCTGACTGAAAAGAACAAGTACCTGATCCCCCGGATTGATGATCTTTTTGATCAGTTAGTCGGGTCGACGGTGTACTCGAAGTTGGATCTCAAGGTTGGGTACTATCAGCTGCGAATAAGGGAGAGTGATATCCCGAAGACAGCGTTTAGTACGAGATACAGGCATTATGAGTTTACAGTCATGCCGTTTGGGCTGACTAATGCGCCGTCAGTGTTCATGGATTTGATGAACAGGACGTTCAGGGAGTACTTGGACCATTTCGTGATCGTCTTCATCGACGATATTTTGGTGTACTCGCAAAGTGAGGAAGATCACTTCAAGCATCTTCATTTGGTGTTGGAGACGCTAAGGAGAAATCAGTTGTATGCCAAGTTCTCGAAGTGCGAGTTTTGGCTATCATCAGTGGCGTTCCTCGGTCATATAGTGAGTGGAGAGGGTATTGCTGTGGATCCGGCGAAGATCGTTGCGATATGGGAGTTGCCTGAGCTTGTTATGGTAGCGGAAGTCCGGAGTTTTCTGGGGCTTGCCGGCAATTATAGGCGCTTCGTATAGAACTTCTCGCGGATAGGTTTGCCTCTCACTACTTTGACGAGGAAGGAGCATAAGTTCGTTTGGATGCCGGAGTGTGTGCGAGCTTTTGAGGAGTTGAAGTGTCGGTTGACCACGGCGCCTGTGCTGAGTTCGCCATATGGGACCGAAGGCTATGAGATTTATAGTGATGCTTCGGGCAGCGGTTTGGGTTGCGTGCTACTGCAACACGGAAGTGTAATAGTTTATGGCTCGAGACAGCTAAAAGTGCGTGAAAGGAACTATCCGGTCCATGATTTGGAGTTAGCGGCCGTGATTTTTGCCTTGAAGCTGTGGAGACACTATTTGTACGGTGTGAAGATTGATATATACACCGATCACAAGAACCTGAAGTATCTTATTGATCAGAAGGATCTGAATATGCGACAGCGTAGATGGATGGAGTTCCTGGTGGAATATACATTCAAGATCCACTACGTGCCTGGTAAAGGGAATGCTGTTGCGGACGCGTTGAGTCGCCGAGCCCCAGCTCAAGCCAATTGGCTATCAATGCATGATGAGCGGTTAGTGCGGGAGTTGGAGGCGTTGGAGATTGTTTGTGTGGATAGACAATCAAGTGCTGAAGCAGTTCATGGTAGAGGCTCTGGATGGGTCAAATTCCCAATTCGTCGTGGAGGACGGATTACTTTGGAAAGATGGTCGTCTGTGCGTCCCAAGTGTGGGCAATTTGCGTGTAGAGTTGTTGTACGAGGCACACCATACGAAGTACACGATTCACCCGGGGAGCACGAAGATGTACCGTGATGTGAAGAAACTGTTTTGGTGGCCGGGTTTGAAGAAGGACGTGGCGCTATACGTAGCAAAGTGCCAAACTTGCGCCTTGGTAAAGGCAGAGTGCCAAAAGCCGAGAGGATTTCTTAAGTCCTTGCCTATTCCGGAGTGGAAATTTGACGACATCTCTATGGACTTTGTGCACGGTTTGCCAAGGTCGCAAAAGGGGAACGACGCCATTTGGGTGGTTGTTGATCGGTTAACGAAGGTGTCGCATTTTATTCCGCATAGGAAGGATGATCTGGTGGAGAAGTTGGCAAAGCTTTATGTGGATAACATAGTACGGCTTCATGGTGTGCCCCGCAGCATCGTGAGTGACAGAGATGGGCGGTTCACGTCCAATGATTAGAGGCTAGTGCAGTAAATGTTGGGAACAAAGTTGAAATTCAGCATAACCTTCCATTCGCAAACGGATGGGCAGACCGAGAGGGTCAACAGAACCATGGAAGATATGCTCCGCATGTGTGTCTTGGATTTTGGAAAGCAATGGGAATACCACCTTTATTTGGTGGAGTTCGCATACAACAATAGCTACCAAGCAAGTATTCTGATGGCGCCTTTCGAGGCCCTATATGGTAGAAAATGTCGCACGCCGTTGTCTTGGTTAGAAACGGGTGAGTCAAAGTTATATAAGCGATCAGAAGTGGAGGATGCTACTTCTTTGGTGAGAACCATTCGGGAGAGGTTGCTTATCGCTCAGGACTGGCAAGCAAAATACTATAATGTCAAGCACAGGAACGTGGAGTTCGCTGTGGGCGATTATGTATACTTAAAGATCAAGCCGTTCAAGGGTGTCTCGTGGGTGAGGCGATTGAAAAAGCTAAGCCTGAGGTACCTTGGACCGTTTGAGGTTCTGGAGCGAGTTGGTGAAGCTTCCTATCGGCTGAAGCTTTTAGTGGAGCTTAGTGGTTTACATGATGTATTCCATATTTCGGTACTTAGGAAGGCGGTGCAAGAGCCTACGTAAGTGATCGCGGTTGATCAAGTGCCGGTGGATAGTGGGCTGACGACAAAGGTCAAGCCCGTGCGGATTGAGGATTCGGAGGTCAAGCGGCTACGCAATAAAGATATCAGGATGGCCAAGGTCCGGTGGGACAATTGCGGTCGTGAGGAGCTCTTTTGGGAGCGAGAGTAGACTATGCTTGACGAGTATCCGGAGTTGTTCCGCTCAGGTAGAAATTTTGGTTTTGTACATGTCTTTCCTTTATATAACTTCGTGGACGAAATTCTTTTAAGAGGGCGAGAGTTGTAACGCCCCGAAACTCAAAGGAGTGACGGGGGACGTTTTGGGCCAGTTTTGGGTTCTGGCTGTAGGCACACGGCCTGGGACACGGGCGTGTCCCAGGGCGTGTCGAGCTTATGTCGACACTCAGCCGGGAAGTCGACACTTTGGTCTCGACATTGTGTCGAGACTGGGCACACGGCCTGCGACACGGGCGTGTCGTAGGGCGTATGGACCCGTGTCGACACTTAGCCTGCGAAGTTGACACTCAGCGTTCGACGAAGTGTCGAGACATGGCATACGGCCTGCGTCACGGGCGTGTCGCAGGGCGTGTCAACCCGTGTCGACACTCATCCCGGGAAGTCGACACTTTGGTCTCGACATTGTGTCGATACAAGGCACACGGCCTAGGACACGGGCGTGTCCAAGGCGGTGTCATCAGGTCGACGATCTTCGCTCGACAAAGTGTCGAGTGTCTAGACCGTGTACATGGCCTGGAGCCCAGGCATGTTGAGGTGACACGGGCAAGGACACGGGCGTGTCCTAGAACCCGTGCAGTGCTCGGGTTGTTTTCGGGGAAACATTATGGGGGTACACGGCCGGCCACACGACCGTGTCAGGTGGAACACGGGCATGTCAGGTCCAACACGGGTGTGTTCGATACCCGTGTGTTGTTCCAGGCGATTCGATTTTGATGGCGAATGAGGCACACGGCCCTGGACACACGCGTGTGCCAGGCCGTGTTCGGTCCAGATTGGGCATTTCAGTCCCGAATCAAAGCTGTTCATTCCTTTAATAAATGATCCAATGGCTGGGGGATGTTCCTGAAGGCATATACCCGGGATTGGACTTAAAAACCCTCACTTTTCATAAGTTATTATCTTTCTAAAAGCTTAGAGAGAGAGGAGAGCCAAGGAAGGAAGAAGGAGATAGATCCGGCATGATGTGTGAAGCCTACCCGGACATGTTGGTCTGGATCGGTGATGTTGCGTTGCATAATGCTGAAGATGACTCCGTGCTATTGGTTGTTTTTTGGGTTTTCTACACGGTAGATTGCAGCAGGGAGCCTTGGGGATTAACCCTAAGGTGCAGCCGGAAAACTGGGCGGATGCATGATCTTTCCAACTTGGTGGCCTGAGAGCCAACTTGAACATAACCGGGTTATGTGAATTGTGATGGAAATGGGACTCAGTGGAAGTTTGACCCACGCAAATGGCTTAAATTGTCGTTGCGATGTGAGCACGGGTTAGATGGAACCGTACCCGTTCTATGTCGTTCGGTTAAAGAGACCTAAGGGTACGTGGCACTTGTCGTTGGCATAGATTAGGGTCTTCGGCAATCGATGGCTTAAATTGTCGTGACGCATGCCAAGAAGACAAATTGCTCATAGGTTTGGCCGTCAAAGTGGCGGTGGTGAGTCCGGAATGTCTATGGCTTTAATTGACGTGACATCGACCGGTTCACCGAGAATGTGCCCTAAGAGCACGGGGCGTGTGGCCGTGCGAGCCAACGTCTTTGATGAAATGGGTATATATATATTGCTCGCTTATGCTAATGAAATGAAGGGAAGGAGCATCGCCGCCCCGAGTTGGGGGCGGAATCGTTATAATTTGGTCAGCATTGCTGACCTTTGCCTTGTTTTGCCACCGTGCGGTGGTTTGTTGCTTGCAGGTGCTGCTGGACCAAGCGGTCAATAGCGGGCTAAAGCCCTTTTTGCGAAGTCGGCCCTCGAAGGCCCAATTGGAAGTGTTTACTGTTTTATTCATGTATGATCGGCATGCGTGCCGTGGTTTGTAAATCATGTAATATCAAGTGAAACATTTTGTAAGGCCTTAAAGCTTGTGTTGGTATTTGTATAACATTCCTATTTTGGATTAGTGGACATTCATGCTTTAGTGCTGGGTTCTGATTTGCAACTTTTATAAACTGCTTCAGCTAGAATGCTCTGTGTAGGACGTTAATTGTTTGGATGGTTTCCATGAGTAACCACCCGGTCTATCTGTGTCATACGGCATCGGGCCCCGGCCGGACCTACTGCTATATGCTATGCGACGGATAGGGGGTGTTACATGAACAAGGAACTATGAGATCAAAACAAAGGCTCAAACACACCGAATTAAATGAAACTCACGCCGTAGGTGAAAACTGCAGCTACAAACACAACGGTGAAGTCAAAACCAAAATCCTACGAATCATTCCCGAGACATTAACCGCCAAAACATGCGGCGAACAAAAATAAAACCCAAAACTTCGATCGCGCGCCGAGACTCCAAAAACGCTCGGGTTATGACGAAACTGGACGAGCAAGACAAAAATCAATCAATTAAGTTTTCCAATGTGAAATTTTCCGTTTCCGCCAAAGATTCATGAATTCAGCCGACTGAATCAAAAAGATGTGAAAACACACTATCGGCGAAGCACCATCAAATGTACGCTAAAGTAACGCCCTTACGTCATTATGACGTCAACAAGAGGAGTAAATAATGCTGAAAAAACAGGGGCGTTAGAGTCACCCCTCCAAAAAGGAAGTTTCGTCCTGAAACTTGGAACACGAACGAAATAAGAGGACAGAGAACGAGACAAGACAGAAGAATTCTTGAAACTAGAATACTAACCTGGGAGTCTAGGAGAACAGCTGAGGATGAGATTCTCTCATCGCGGATTCCAATTCCCAAGTTGCACCTCTTGCATCCTGATTTTGCCAGAGAACCTTCGCCATTGGAATTATTTTCTTTCTTAGCACACGGTCATGCATATCCAGAATACGGACAGGTTCTTCAACATACGAGAGATTAGGCTGCAACTACGGTACTGATTAAAGGACATATCGATCACTACGAACACACTTTCGCAACTAGCTCACGTGAAACACATCGCGAACACAAGGGAAAGAATCATGCAACTCCAGTCTATATGCAGAAACTCCAATGCGCTCCAAAATCTGAAAAAGCCCCACATACCTGGGATCTAGTTTATGGTTTCTTCCAAATCTTTTAACACCAGGCATCGGAGAGACCTTCAGAAACACCATGTCCCCAACTGCAAACTCCAGATCAAATCTGCGCTGGTTTGCATACTTCTCAAATCGCTCCTAATCTAACCTCAGCTTTTCACGAATATGCATTACCGAAGTACTCATATCCACCAGCACTTCTGGTCCGAGCAACGGCTTCTCGCCAACTTCTGCCCAAAATAGGGGAGTTCGACAATGCTTCCATATAAAGCTTCAAAGGGCGTCATCTGCAAACTTTCCTGATAACTATTATTGTATGCAAACTCCATCAATCTGAAGCATTTATCCCAAGCCCCACCATGGTCCAGAATATAGCATCTAATCATATCCTCCAAGATCTTGTTCACTCTCTCCGTTTGACCATTTGTCTGAGGATGATAGGCAGTAGAATACCTAAGGTCAGTACCTAGAGCTCCTTGCAAGCTTTTCCAAAAATATGACATGAATCAGGAGTCTCGGTCAAACACTATACTCGTAGGTACACCATGAAGTTTAATAACTTCGTTCAGATAAAGCTCAGCTATCTTTTCCATGGAATAACTAACCTTGAAAGGCACAAAGTGGGCACACTTGGTGAGTCTGTCTATGATAACCCACACTACATCATGCCCTCAGGGAGATCTAGGTAAACCAGTTATGAAATCCATGGATAAACTCTCCCATTTCCAACTCGGTATATCTAAGGGCGTTAACTTACCACCCGAACTTTTGTGATCAGCCTTGACACGCTGGCAAGTATAACATTCCGATACAAATATTGCAATGTCATTCTTCATGCCTGACCACCAAACAATCTGATTCAAATCTCTGTACATTTGGAGCCAGGATGATATGCAATACTGGAACCATGCGCTTCACTGCATATTTTTGATAGGATGTCGCCAACAACGGGAATATAGTATCTGCCACAGTACTTTAGGCTACCCACGTCGTCAATTGTAAAGTCAGGTAATTCCCTTTTCTCAGTTCTACTGCGGAGGTGCTGCAAGTCAGGATCGTCCTTCTGATGTAGCCTAGTGAGAGTAATCCACGAAGGCTCAACCACCTCTAGGCTACTCGGTGAAGCGCTATTCCCTACGGTTATGTCCATAAGCAAGAAATCTTCAACAATGGATTGGACCGAGAGGTTAAAGATGTGTGCGGGCTTCTGGCTCAACGCATCTGCTACAACATTAGCCTTTCTGGGATGATAAAGGATATCGACTTCGTAGTCCGCAACATACTCTAACCATCGACGTTGGCGCAAAATTCAGTTCCTTATGAGTGAAGACTTATTTCAAAGTTTTGTGGTCCGAATAAATTTTGCACGACACTCCTTACAGAAGATGTCTCCACAACTTCAAGACGTAAATGACGGCATCAAATTCCAGGTCGTGCGTAGGGTAATTCCTTTCATGCACCTTCAATTATCTTGATCCATACGCAATCACTTTGTCGTCCTGCATCAACACACATCTGAGTCCAACTCGTGAGGCATCCACATAAACAGTATACTCCACTCCTTTTACTGGCAATGCGAACACGGGAGCAGAACACAAACACCTCTTGAGCTCTTGAAAAGCTTCCTCACAGGCATCACTACAAACAACAGCTGCGCTCTTTTGCGTAAGCTTGGTCAACGGCGCAGAGAGAACAGAGAATCCTTCCACAAATCTTCTGTAGTAACCTGCCAACCCTAAGAAGCTCCTTATCTCCTTAGGTGATGTAGGTCTCTTCCAATCCAAGACCGCAGCTATCTTTGTAGGATCCACTAAGATACCATCCTTATTAACAATGTGTCCTAGGAATGTGTAGGACCCCACCCCCCACCCCCCCGGATCCCAAGATGCGGCACGAAGGGGGGGTCTTATGCCCGAAACAGCCGCCTTGCGGTAGCATTAGCACACGGGCTAACCTGTACCACAAGGCGCCTATTCTGCCGGCTACAACAATATCAATAGAACATGCCAACCCAACCAAATAGAATAAGGAAGAGAAGACAAAATCCACACTAAGTAATAATGTCCAGATACATCAATAAAGGAGAAGATAAAACATGCTTCTACAATGTTGAAGTTGGTAACCGGGCGGTCTGGCGGTCTGGCTTGGCGGGTTGATGACCGCGCAGTTTTAATGTTACCTTTCAGCGGTTTGGTTGATGTGCGTTGCTGTCTGAGGTCCAAGCGGTCTAGCACTTTGTCCCTGATGGCTTGGAGACCGGGCAGTCTAGCGGTCTCTCATGGCGATCTCTCTCTCTCAGGTAGTAGCAGAGCGGTTAGCTCTTCTGTCTAACCGCGCGGCTTGTGCGGTTTTTGTCTGTATAGTACGCTCGTGTCCTGTAAATTTTTAGTCCCACATTTCTTATTTGTATTCTCTCTTCTCTCTGCCATTCTATATAAGGTAGGTCATACCTTTGTAATAAATACCTTTTTGAGAAAATAAAGTTTCTATTAAACCACTTTCGGTTTGTTTTTTGTTCGTTTCTAACATGGTATCAGAGCACACGGTCTTTTCCTCCTGATTGTGTGCGCTCTCTGCTTCTCGCGGCTTGTTTTTGCTTTCCGCGACCTGTCTTCGTGACTTGCCTTCTCTTTTGACCTCTGCCCTGTTCGCGCGGCTTATTTCTCCCTGCTTCTCTTCTCTAGCTGCTCTTCTTTGCCGCAACCTGTCAATAGGTCGCCGCGACCTGTTTCCTTCTAGCCGCTCCTACTTCCTAGTCGTTACAGCCTCTCTTTTATCGTCCGCCGTATTTTCTCCTAGTCGTGCGGCTTGCTTTTGTTCGCCAGGCTTGCGAATTGTTCTTGTCGTCGCTGCTTCTTGTTCTCTCTTCGTCTCTCTTCAATGGCTTCCACCTCCGAGCTGTCCGCCTTGGTGGTCACCTCTTCTGGTAGTGCCCACACTGTTACTCGTGGAAACTAGTTGATCGACGTTGGTGCTACAGCTCATATGACAGGCAATCCTCACTGTTTCTCTTATCTCGACACATATGATCGGTCGCCCCCTGTCATATTTGCGGATGGTTCTTCCTCCCTGGTCAATGGGACGGGCGTGGTTCAAGTCACTCCATCTCTCTGCCTTGCTGATACCCTCTATGTGCCCCAGTTTCCTTGCAATTTATTATCAGTTACATCTTTATGCAAGCCACTACGGTGCTCCGTCACATTCACTCCTACCTCTTGTTCTTTTCAGGATCCGGCCTCCCAACGGACGATTGCTACTGGGACTGAGAGTGGCGGCCTCTACTTCCGCGATAATGTCTCTGCTCTATCTACCTTCTCCTCCTCTTGTACGGATCTTCTCCAATGACATCTTCGCCTTTGAAATGCCCCCCCCCCCCTCGCCTTCTTCGCCAACTTCTCCCCCACCTCCCTTCCCAACATCCTCCTCTTAATTGTGACGCATGTCAACTTGGCAAGCATCACTTATCTTCCTTTCCACCTAAGCAAGATCGTGGATCTACCTGTCTGTTTGATCTTGTTCACTCTGACATCTAGAGTCCTGCTCCTACCCTTACCGTTGGGCGTGGTAGTTCTTACTTTGTTACGTTCATTGATGATTTTTCTCGCTGTACTTGGGTCTATCTCTTACGAGACCGTTCTGAACTTTTTGATGTATGGACATCCTTTTATCATTCAATTCAAACTCAGTTTGGAGTTTCCATTAAAATCTTACGCTCGGATAATGCCAAAGAATATCTTAGTCAGGCCTTTTCCTCTTTCTGTACGCAACATGGGATTATTCATCAAACCACTTGCATTTACTCTTCCCAACAAAATGGAGTGGCGGAATGCAAAAACCGTCACCTCCTTGTTGTTGCTCGCACTCTGCTTACGCAAATGCATGTCCCTCGTTCCTACTGGGGCTATGCTGTTCTCATCTCTTGTTATCTCATCAATAGCATTCCCTCCACCGTTCTTCATGGTCAAACTCCTTTCTCCATTCTCTATCCGGGCAAAGAACCCTTTCCTATTCCTCTACGCATCTTTGGCTGCACAGCCTTTGTGCATGCTCCCTCTACCACCCACGACAAACTCTCCCCTCGGTCCACCAAATGTATCTTTCTGGGGTACTCTCCCACTCAGAAGGGTTATTGTTGATTTGACCCTGTCACCCACAAACAATTTGTATCTGTGGATGTTACCTTCTTTGAAAATGCATCTTACTTCTCTTCCGCTTCTTCCTCTTCTCCTGTTAATCCTCAACAAACCCCCGCTCCTTCTATCACCAACCCCCCTATTCCCTCCACTCCTGCTAATGTTCCACCACCTCCACTATCTCCACCATCTTCCACCGCTCCTTTTCCTACACCTTCCTCCTCTTCGCTGTCGTCGTTCTCTTCTCCCGGGCCAGCTTTCTCCACCACGGATGCTCCGGATCCAACGATACCTGCTGACCTGGACCTTCCCATTGCCCTTCATAAAGGGGTTCAGGCCTGTACCCATCATCCTCTTACTGCTGTTGTTTCCTATGATCGTATGATGCCTGCTCGCAGGGACTTTGCTCTGGCTATCTCTTCTACTTCCACCCCCCGTTCATATCAGGAAGCTCTTACCCTTCCACATTGGAAGGCTGCCATGGATGACGAGATTGCTACTCTCACTGAATGGGGTACCTGGACTCTTGTTCCTCCTCCGGTTGGCACGGATGTTGTGGGCTGTCGTTGGGTTTTTGTGGTGAAATTCCTCCCCGATGTCGTGTGGATCGCTACAAAGCCCGCCTGGTGGCTAAAGGATTCACTCGGACCTATGGTGTTGATTATTTTGATACCTTCTCTCCCGTTTCTCGTCTCAGCACCATACGGGTCCTTCTCTCTGTGGCTGTCAACCGAGATTGGCCGATTTCCTAGCTGGATGTAAAGAATGCCTTCTTTTATGGTGATCTTCAGGAGGCCGTCTACATGGAGCAACCTCCTGGGTATGTTGCTCAGGGGGAGACCCGAGTATGCCGGCTGAAGAAGGCAATCTATGGCCTCAAGCAGAGCCCTCGCGCTTGGTTTGACAAGTTCAGCGGCATCGTCGCTGCCGTTGGTTTTGCGCGCAGCTCTGCTGATCACTTGCTATTTATTTGCAAAACCTCCTCGGGACTTGTGGTTCTTGTTGTGTACGTCGATGATATTCTTCTCACTGGCGATGATCAGGAAGGGATAGCCTTGACAAAGCGGCATCTTCGTCAACATCTGGTCACGAAAGATATGGGCTCTCTGAAGTACTTTTTGGGGATCGAAATCTCTCGGAAGCCCAACTCCATAGTCCTCTCCCAGCGTAAGTATGCCCTTGATCTATTAAAAGAAGCAGGGTTGACTGGAGCAAAACCTGCCCGATGCCCCATGGCAATTGGAGAAGACAAAACCTGGACAGATGATTCGCCCCTTCTTTCAGATACTACGCGTTACAGGCGTCTAGTTGGTAAGCTCATATATCTCACAGTAACCAGGCCCGATATTTCCTATGGTGTAGGCAAGGTGAGTCAATTCATGCAAGCACCTAGGGAGTTCCATCTATAATCCGTCTTGCGGATCTTGGAATATGTCAAAACAATGCTTGGGAAAGGATTACTCTTTTAGAAGAATGGTCATCTAAGGGTTGAAGCCTACTCAGATGCAAGTTACGCTGATGACAAAGGGTATCGCAAGTCTACCTCCGGTTTCTGCACCTTTGTTAGGAGAAATCTGGTAAGCTGGAAGAGCAAGAAGCAGTCTGTTGTTTCTAGGTCCAGTGCTGAAGCAGAGTATCGGAGTATGGCATCGACTACTTGTGAGTTAAAATGGCTACGGGCTCTCATGCTGGATTTAGGAGAGGTCTACAACTATCCTCTACCTATGTTCTGTGATAACAAGGCTGCTATATACATCTCTAAAAATCCAGTCTTCCATGAAAGAACCAAGCACATTGAGGTCGACTATCATTTCATTCATGAAGAGATTTTGAAGGAACAAATTTGCACTCCCTTTGTCACTTCTGATAAAGAGATGGCTGACATCTTCACCAAGCCAGTATCCGCCTCGTTTCTTCATATTTGTGAAAAGCTGGGCATGATCGATATATATGCTCCAGCTTGAGGGGGAGTGTTGAAGTTGGTAACCTGGCGGTCTGGCGGTCTGGCTTGGAGGGTTGATGACCGCACGGTTTTAATGTTACCTTTCAGCGGTTTGCTTGATGTGCGTTGTTGTCTGAGGTCCAAGCGGTCTAGCGGTTTGTCCCTGGTGACTTGGAGACCGGGCGGTCTAGCGGTCTCACATGGCGATCTCTCTCTATCAGGTAGTAGCCGAGCGGTTAGCCCTTCTGTCTAACCGCGTGGCTTGTGCGGTTTGTGTCTGTATAGTCCGCTCGTGTCCTGTAAATTTTTAGACCCACATTTCTTATTTGTATTCTCTCTTCTCTCCTCCATTCTATATAAGGGAGTTCATACCTTTGTAATAGATACCTTTTTGAGATAATAAAGTTTCTATTAAACCACTTCCGGATTGCTTTTTTTCGTTTCTAACATACAATTTATCAGAGTACAGTTAAAGATTGCCCAAACAGGCTACATCAGAGTATCAAGTACTAACATCAGTAACTGACGGTATCGACGACACCGTCACTTCAGGCCCTATCTCCTGGCCTGGCTGTCTTGTTGCGTACTCTGCGGCTGCTCTACCTGCGGCGTGACCTCCTATAAAGGAATACGTAGCAACCGTTAGTCGAAACGACTAAGTGGTTTCACATCCGCTACCCCGGCAACTCCTCGGCACCGGGCGGGGAAAAGGAACAAGAGTACAATATATATAATAAGTAAAAGAGGTACAAGCAGATGACAAGGTACATGAGTATCAACATATAAACTAGCAGTTCTACATGTGCTATCAATGAATAAACTAACAATTCTACAAGAGCTAGTATAACATCAAGTGTAAGAAAAATACAACAGGCAAGTAACTTAACTTATAAGGATGCTCATACAAGCTTATAAGTTAAGGGTCGATTTGCATAAAGTAACTCATTGTATAAGAGTGCCCATACAAACTTATACGATGAGGATCTTGTTGTGCAATGTTATGAAATGCTATGTATGCTTTGCAATGACTCCCCCATGATCACACACATGCAATTGCTATGTCGACACAGACTATAGTTCCCACTTTTCAAGCAGGTAGCTAACATCTGAGGAATCAGCCGCTGTGGCAAGGCGGTGATAGTAGAACGGGAACTTCTACTACTAGGCGGGTATCCACACTACGTCACCTAGGCCTCCGTACGCCTCAACGCTAAGAACACAACAGTGGAGCCCATGCGTACTATGGCCCAGCGGGAGCCTCGGGTAGATGTGCACCGAGGACCAAAGCCCGAACTGACCTTGTGTGACCCGGAAGGAGCCTCGGAGTGAGAACGAGGACCAAGCCCAAACGTTCACCTGTCACGGAAGGAGCCCCGGGACGTGAACACCGAGGACCAAGCCCAACCGCCCAAAGTCTAACTGTCGACTCCCATCGGTGTGATGACTGGCGAGCCCGTAGACCTGCCAAACTATCCTTAACCCAGGATTACGACACCGCGTGTCGACTCACACCACATGCAAATTCCACATCATCGTGGCATGGAAGGAGCCTCGGATGAAGGCACGAGGACCAAGCCCAACCATCCACCTGGCACGGAAGGAGCCCCGGGACTTGAACACCGAGGACCAAGCCCGACTGTCCGTTTGTCTCATCTCAAGCTATCCAAGCTTCTGACGGTCAATACCACACTTACATCCCTCCACAATACTACCCATGGGAAGCCGACGCTCTAAGTATTGGACTACTAAATTTCATTCATCAATCGAACATACATATGGCCATAACTTATCATCCCATAAGACATCCCAAATGATCCCAACATAATACATATATGATGCACATGTAATAATCTACAAATTTCTATCAAGTCTTTCCATTCAAGCAATCTTGCATCGCAATTCGATTGTAGGAGATCTGCTTCCCACATGATATAACAAGATATGCATCTATAACAACTTACCAAATTCCATCAAGTCAATTCATTCAATAAGGCTTGCTTCACAATTAGTTGTATGAAATCTAATTAACAAGATTCATCATTCATAGCATTACAGTGGTTAATTATGAATTATTGCATCAAAAACCTCAAGCTAATTTGCAACATCGATTCCACCGAAACCAAATCCATATTATATAAAACCCAGAATTTTAAGTGCAGATTGAATATGGGCAGCAACTTCAATCGGAGATTCCTGAGGCTACAAGAATCCGGTGAAGACGTGTAATCCCTCGATGGAAAGTCCTTTTCATGGTTTACAGCTTTTATATTCAGCCCACAACCCAGATTTGAATCTATCCTAGTTGAATTTGGCTTCAAAGTCCGCTGCGCATAGAACACAATTCTGAATGCAGGATTTATCGGATGTCATATTCGTTCAGACTTTACCGTGGCTACATACTTTGCAGGACGTCGTGCAACCATTCGTTGGAAAGGGTTTTTCAAGGGCTTCAACTTTCGTGTTTAGCCAAAAGCCCAGATCTGGCCATATCACACCTAAAAATGGCCACGAACTTCGCTGCGCGCAGAATACAGGTTCTGCACGCATCTTAAGGCGGAATGAACGGCATCAGTTCATCTTCCTCCTCAAAGCGATCTCCCCAAATCATTTTAGAAAACCTCCTCCCTTATTCAACCTTAAGAGGCCAATACCCTTCACGAAACCATCCCCTATCATCCCATAGAAGGAGGGCGTGGTTGAAGAGATCTAAAACCTAGGACACAAGTCATAGCATGGCCTTTCCTAGAAAACTCCTCCTCTCCATCAAAACTCTCTTGAGTCGATGTCTCGCATATCAAAATAACTATTGATCTAGCACCAAGGGAGAGGGTAGTAAACTCACCTCATTTCCAGCGGTTCCATTTTCGGCCATAGACCTTGTGATTCTTCGCGGCGGCATCCTCTCTTTTACGGCGATGGCGGATCTCCTTCCCTAGATCTTCCTCCAGCAAACTCCCTTTCTTCAAAAGACTTCTCTCAGAAAAATACGGCTGGGAAGAAGAGTGAAACGGCTAGGGTTTTCCACTGTTCCTTATATATATATAATGTGACACGGGTAGGAACACGCCCGTGACCTTACCCGTGTCCCGCTCAAGTGAAGCGTTTCAGGCAGTTACAATGCCGATTCAATACTCGACATGACGGACATGCCCTGGTCATGCCCATGGTCACTCCCATGAGGGCGTGTCACCCCTTCAATCGAGAACCATCCACCTACTCAAGTACTTAAGCACCTACTCGAGTATCTTAAGTCACGCCCCTGGGTCACGCCCGTGAACCAGGGCGTGTCACCCCTTCACTCGAGACCATCCACCAACTCGAGTACTTAAGCACCTACTAGAGTATCTTAAGTCACGCCCCTGGGTCACGCCCGTGACCCAGGGCGTGTCACCCCTTCACTCGAGAACCATCCACCTACTCGAGTACTTAAGCACCTACTCGAGTATCTTAAGTCACGCCACTGGGTCACGCACGTGACCCAGGGTGTGTCACCCCTTCACTGGAGAACCATCCACCTACTCGAGTGCTTGAAAACTACTCGAGTAACCGTGTCAGTTACTCGAGTACCTTAGTCACGCCCCTGGGTCACTCCCGTGACCCAGGGCGTGTCACCCAATTTACTCGAGTACTTGAAAACTGCTCGAGTAACCATGTCAGTTACTCGAGTACCTTAGTCACGCCCCAGGGTCACGCCCGTGACCCGGGGCGTGTCACCCAATTTACTCAAGTACTTGAAAACTACTCGAGTAACCATGTCAGTTACTCGAGTACCTAAGTCACGCCCCTGGGTCATGCCCGTGACCCAGGGCGTGTAACTTGCTCTGGACTAACTTCTCCAGACCACAAGTGCCGCCCTTTTTCCTCCACTTTCCTGAACTAAAGCCTACCCTCCTGACCCAAAACTCACACGGGGCCTAGCACGAATCAGGACGTTAGAAATCCTATAAACAAAATAAAAGATTTCGTCCCCGAAATCAGGCTAGGGCTATGGGGAAGACAAGCATACAGAAAAGAAAATAAATATGCTTTTAAATAAAATTACCTTGAGAAAACAAATCCGGGTAGCGTTGTTGCATCAAATCCATTGGCTCCCATGTGTACTCCTCCTTCCCATGGTTAGACAATAGTACCTTCACCAAGGGAACACTTTTGCGGCGCAATGCCCTTTTTTCGTTGTCAACAATCCGCACCGGCTCTAGTCGCACAGACCTATCCGACTCCACCAAACCATCAGTAGTGGGAATATGTTGATCGGGACGCAACAGCGACTTTCGAAGCGACGACACATGGAACACGTCGTGGAGTTTCTCGAGATCTTGTGGTAACTCCAACCAATAGGCCAACGGGCCAATCCTTTCCAGTATAGTGTAAGGCCCAACATACCTTGGGATGAGCTTTTTCACTCCACGCACCCGCGACACTCCTTGCATCGGCCGAATCTTGCGGAACACTTTATCACCCACGTAGAACTCCACCAACCGGTGCTTTGCATTGTAATACTTCGCCTGCCAACTTTGAGCCTCCAACATGCGATCCCGTATCAATCTGACCGCCGCATCAGTATCGTCTATATATTCATTTCCCAATGTCTTCGGATCTTCATCCTTCACCCGAGACAAGGGGGTCTTGCACCTTCTTCCGTAAAGGGCTTCATGTGACGCCATGCCGATGCTCGCCTGATGGCTATTATTATAGGAGAATTCCACTAGTGGCAATAGCCTTTCCCACGGCTCACCCCTATCCAACACACATAATCTCAGCAGATCCTCCAATGTCCTGATGGTACTTTCAGACTGCCCGTCTGTCTGAGGATGAAATGCGGTGCTGAAGGTAAGGCGTGAGCCCAAATACGTCTGTACCGCCTTCCACTCCTTGGAAGTAAAGTGACTGTCATGGTCAGAAATGATCGTCTTAGGCACGTCGTGATATCGTACGAATTGCTCCATGAAAAGGCGTACCAAGACGTTCACATGAGCCTCTTTCTTCTTGGGAATGAACCGTGCTACTTTTGTCAGCCGGTCAACAATAACCCACACCGAATCATTCCCGGAGCGGGAGCGAGGTAGCCCATGGACAAAGTCCATGGAAATATCCTCGAACTTCCATTCAGGTATGGGCAACGGCTGCAACAAACCACCGGGGCTCCTGCATTCAGCCTTCACCCTTTGATAGGCTTCACAATGAGTAACATAATACCAGACGTCCTTCTTCATTCCCGGCCAACACATGGTCTTCCGCAACTCGGCGTACATCTTAGCAATTCCCGGGTACACTGAATATTGAGAGCTATGTGCCTCTCTCAAGATATCCTCCCAGATTTTTTTCCTCCCTTGGGAATGTAGAGCTGGCCTCGAAAGTAAACGAGGCCGTCTTTGAGTGTATACTCGTCGGTAGTCCCTTCTTCAATTGATTTAATTGTCGAAGCCAAAGCCGCATCCATTCCTCGCTCCACCCGAATCCAGTCCCGAATATCACAAATTATGCTCATGCTTGCCAAAAATTTTGTATACTCTGTCGAAGGAGCCTTGAATATCCAGGTAATATCCATCTCTGCGATCATCCGAGCCAACTCCATGCTCATTAACCGAGACTCTGGGCTAGAGTCTGGCACTTTTCTACTCAACGCATCAGCCATGAAGTTCGCCTTTCCGGGGTGGTAGTTCATGGTAAACTCATAGTCGCATAGATATTCAAACCACCGTCATTGCCTCAAGTTCAGCTCCTTCTGTGTATGAACATACTTCAAGTTTTTATGATCCAAAAAGATCTCGCAGTGGATGCCGTATAGATAGTGCCTCCAAACCTTCAAGGCGAACACCATTGCTCCCAACTCCAAATCGTGAACCGGGTAATTGATTTCATGCTTCTTCAGTTGCCTTAAAGCATAAGCAATCACGTGCCTGTGTTGCGTCAATACCGCTCCCATCGCTTGATATGACGCATCCGTGTAAACTTGAAATCCTTCCTTCCCAGATGGAAGTGCAAGGATGGCGGCGGAGGCAAGTCTATCCTTCAACTCTTGAAATGCTGCTTCACATTGAAGTGTCCACTCAAATGGCACACCCTTATTCGTCAAAGAAGTAAGAGGAAGGGCAATCTTGGAGAATCCTTTCACGAACTTGCGGTAGTACCCAGCAAGTCCAAGAAAGCTTCGTACATCGGCCGCCGACTTCAAGGGCAACCATTCCTTCACGGCACGCACCTTGGCCGGATCCACCGCTAGTCCAGCTCCACTGATTACATGGCCTCAGAAGGCAACCTCTTTGAGCAAAAATTCGCATTTGCTGAACTTGGCGAACAAAGCGTGTTCTTTTAATTTCCTCAGAACCAAGGCTAGGTGCTCGGTATGTTCCTCCTCCGTCTTTGAGTAGACCAGTATATCGTCGATGAAGACGATGACGAAGACGTCCAAATAGGGTTCGAATACCTTGTTCATCAGGGTCATGAAAGCCGAAGGGGCATTTGTGAGCCCAAATGGCATTACCGTGAACTCATACAACCCATATCTTGAACTGAAGGCCATCTTCTGGATGTCCTCCTCCTGTATCCTCAATTGATAGTATCCCGAGCGCAAGTCCATCTTAGAAAACCAATGTGCTCCTACTAGTTGATCGAACAACACGTCGATCCGAGGTAGCGGGTAAGTGTTCCGCACCGTCAACCGATTGAGTTCCCGATAGTCTATACACAAGCGCAGGGTTCCATCCTTCTTCTTCACAAACAATACAGGGGCTCCCCAGGGTGATGAACTGGGGCGAACGAACCCTGACTCCACCAATTCTTGCAATTGAACTCTAAACTCCGCGAGTTCCTTCAGGGCCATTCGGTAAGGGGCCTTGGATACAGGCTTGGCACCCGGTACTAGGTTAATCCGGAAATCGACTTCTCTATGAGGGGGTAACCCTGGTAGTTTCTCTGAAAACACCTCGGGGAAGTCCCGCACTACCCGAACATCTTTTACCTCCAATTCTACCTCCTTCAACTGAAACCAGATCATGAAGACCTCATCCCCTTTCATATGGGCCTTTACAGCCTGAACTGAAGATAAGAGCATACAAGGTGCGAAATTAATACCTTGGAAGATAGCCTCGGTGTCCCCATGTCTCAAATAAATCTTCTTCTCCGCGCAGTCGATCCTCGCGAAGTGTCAATTCAAACACGCCATGCCCAAAATGATGTCGAACTCCGGCATCTTCAGGACCGTGGCAGGCGTATCGAAAGCCCTTCCTTCAATAAATATCTCAAACTCGCACTTGGCGGTTGCGATCATATCTGAGCCGTCCGGGAGGTGCACTCGTCGGGCTATTTCAGTGAAATATTTCACACCCTCTATGTCTTTAATGAAATCCTCGGACACAAAGGAGTGTGAGGTACCGGTATCGAATCGAGTGTAGGCCGGTTTCTCACTAACCATTATGCATAAGCATCAAAATTGTGAAGGCTCAAGCCAGATTCCTAGAAAAACTAGGCAGACTAAGGACGAATGCTTAATTTCTTCCTCGTAGTACTCGTCTTTGAGCTGGGTCCTGCTTCAATTACTCCTTCAGCGAGTCTCTTAACGCTTGTCTGAACACCCAAAAGACCCGCTTCCAACCACTTTACCATATCCATTATCTCCACAAAGCTCAAGTCTCCTATAAACAAAAGTGGTTGCCCTAGGAAATCTTCCATGTCTATTATCTCCGTTAGATTCAAAATCTGCTATAAACAAAAGTGCTTGCCCTAGGGGATCTCACAAGACTTTATACCATAGTTTTACATACTTGGGGTCGTCAAAACTTGGAAGATAGATGTATAAAGGTATGAACCTAAGGTCAGGTTGGCTAATCGTAGGGTCAATGTTGGACATACCTAGTGTGAATTACATATGGGCACATCACTGCTTCTGCTAAGTCAGTTTGTCACCAAACTGACTAATCAAACGGGGGTGGCACCATTGTTCAATGACTTCTTTGTTGAGGATCGTGGCAATCTGATACCATTTGTAGGACCCCCCCCCCGGATTCTAAAAACACGGCACGAAGGGGGGTCTTATGCCCGAAATATCCTCCTTGCGGTAGCATTAGCACACGGGCTAACCTGTACCGCAAGACGCCTATTCCGCCAGCTACAACAATATCAATAGAACATTCCAACCCAACCAAATATAATAAGCAAGAGAAATCAAAATCCACACTAAGTAATAATATCCAGATACATCAATAAAGGAGAAGCTAAAACATGCTTCTACAATTTATCAGAGTACAGCTAAACATTGCCCAAACAGGCTACATCAGAGTATCAAGTACTAACATCAGTAACTGACGGTATCGACGACACCGTCACTTCAGGCCCTATCGTCCTGGCCTGGCTGTCCTGCTGCGTAGTCTGCGGCTGCTCTACCTGCGGCGTGACCTCCTAAAAAGGAAGACGTAGCAACCGTTAGTCAAAACGACTAAGTGGTTTCACATCCGCTCCCCCGACGACTCCTCGGCACCGGGCGGGGAAAAGGAACAAGAGTACAATATATACATAATAAGTAAAAGAGGTACAAGCAGGTGACAAGGTACATGAGTGTCAACGTATAAACTAGCAGTTCTACAAGAGCTATCAATGAATAAACTAAGAATTCTACAAGAGCTAGTATAACATCAAGTGTAAGAAAAGTACAGCAGGTAAGTAACGTAACATATAAGGATGCCCATACAAGCTTATAAGTTAAGGGTCGATTTGCATAAAGTAACTCATCGTATAGGAGTGCCCATACAAACTTATACGATGAGAATCTTGTTGTGCAATGTTATGAAATGCTATGTATGCTTTGCAATGACTCACCCATGATCACAAACATGTAATTGCTATGTCGACACAGACTATAGTTCCCACTTTTCGAACAGGTAGCTAACCTCTCAGGCATCAGCCGCTGTGGCCAGGCGGTAGAACGAGCACTTCTACTACTAGGCGGGTATCCACACTACTTCACCTAGGCCTCCGTACGCCTCAACGCTAAGAACACAACAGCGGAGCCCATGCGTACTATGGCCCAGCGGGAGCCTCGGGTAGATGTGCACCGAGGACCAAGCCCCGAACTGACCTTGTGTGACCCGGAAGGAGCCTCGGAGTGAGCACGAGGACCAAGCCCAACCATTCACCTGGCACGGAAGGAGCCCCGAGACGTGAACACCAAGGACCAAACCCAACTGCCCAAAGTCTAACTGTCGACCCCAGTCGGTGTGACGACTGGCGAGCCCGTAGACCTGCCACACTATCCTTAACCCAGGATTACGACACTGCGTGTTGATTCACACCACATGCAAATTCCACATCATTGTGGCATGGAAGGAGACTCGGATGAAGGCACGAGGACCAAGCCCAACCATCCACCTGGCACGGAAGGAGCCCCGGGACGTGAATACTGAGGACCAAGCCTGACCGTCTGTTTGTCTCATCTCAAGCTATCCAAGCTTGCGACAGTCAATACCGCATTTACATCCCTCCACAATACTACCCATGGGAAGCCGAAGCTCTAAGTATTGGACTACTAAATTTCATTCATCAATCGAACATACATATTGCCATAACTTATCATCCCATAAGATATCCCAAATGATCCCAACATAATACATATATGATGTGCATATAATAATCTACAAATTTCTATCAAGTCATTCCATTCAAGCAATCTTGCATCGTAATTCGATTGTAGGAGATCTGCTTCCAACATGATATAACAAGATATGCATCTATAACAACTTACCAAATTCTATCAAGTCAATTCATTCAATAAGGCTTGCTTCACAATTAGTTGTATGAAATGTAATTAACAAGATTCATCATTAATAGCATTACGGTGGTTAATTATAAATTATTTCATCAAAAACCTCAAGCTAATTTGCAACATCGATTTCACCGAAACAAAATCCATATTATATAAAACACAGAATTTTAAGTGCAGATTGAATCTGGGCAGCAACTTCAACCGGAGATTCCTAAGGCTACAAGAATCTGGTGAAGAAGTGTAACCCTCGATGGAAAGGTCTTTTCATGGGTTACAACGTTTATATTCAGCCCACAACCCAGATTTGAATCTATCCTATTTGAATTTGGCTTCAAAGTCCGCTGCGCACAGAACACAATTCTGAATGAAGGATTTATCGGACGTCATATTCGTTCAGACTTTCTTGTGGCTACAGACTTCGCAGGAAGTCATGTAACCATTCGTTGGAAAGGTATTTTCAAGGGCTTCAACTTTTGTGGTTAGTCGAAAGCCAAGATCTGGCCATATCATACCTAAAAATGGCCACGAAGTTCGCTGCGTGCAGAATACAGGTTCTGCACGCATCTTAAGGCGGAATGAACGACATCGGTTCATCTTCCTCCTCAAGGAGATCTCTCCAAATCATTTCATAAAACCTCCTCCCTTATTCAACCTCAAGAGGCCAATACCCTTCATGAAACCATCCCCTATCATCCCATAGAAGAAGGGCGTGTTTGAAGAGATCTAAAACCTAGGACACAAGTCCTAGCATGGCCTTTCCTAGAAAACTCCTCCTCTCCATCAAAACTCTCTTGAGTCGATGTCTCGCCTAGGAAAATAACTATAGATCTAGCACCAAGGGAGAGGGTAGGAAACTCACCTCATTTCCAGCGGTTCCATTTCCGGCCATAGACCTTGTGATTCTTCACGGTGGCATCTCCTCTTTTACGGCAATGGCAGATCTCCTTCCCTAGATATTCCTCCAGCAAACTCCCTTTCTTCACAAGACTTCTCTCAGAAAAATACGGCGGGGAAGAAGAGTTAAACGGCTAGGGTTTTCCATAGTTCCTTATATAAATAATGTGATACGGGTAGGGACACGCCCGTGTCCTTACCCGTGTCCCGCTCAAGCGAAGAGTTTCAGGCAGTTACAATGTCGATTAAATACTTGACACGACGGACACGCCCTGGTCACGCCCATGGTCATGTCCATGACCGAGGGCGTGTCACCCCTTCAATCGAGAACCATCCACCTACTCGAGTACTTAAGCACCTACTCGAGTATCTTAAGTCACGCCCCTGGGTCACGCCCGTGACCCAGGGCGTCTCACCCCTTCACTCGAGAACCATCCACCTACTCGAGTACTTAAGCACCTACTCGAGTATATTAAGTCACGCCCCAGGGTCACGACCGTGACCAAGGGCGTGTCACCCCTTCACTCGAGAACCATCCACCTACTTGAGTACTTAAGCACCTACTCGAGTATCTTAAGTCACGCCCCTGGGCCACGCCCGTGACCCAGGGCATGTCACCCCTTCACTCGAGAACCATCCACCTACTCGAGTGCTTGAAAACTACTCGAGTAACCGTGTCAGTTACTCTAGTACCTTAGTCACGCCCCTGGGTCACGCCCGTGACCCAGGGCATGTCACCCAATTTACTCTAGTACTTGAAAACTACTCGACTAACCGTGTGAGTTACTCGAGTACCTTAGTCACGCCCCTGGGTCACGCTCGTGACCCAGGGCATGTCACCTAATATACTCGAGTACTTAAAAACTACTCAAGTAACCGTGTTAGTTACTTGAGTACCTTAATCACGCCCCTGGGTCACGCCCGTGACCTAGGGCGTGTAACTTGCTCTGGACTAACTTCTCCAGACCACAAGTGCCGCCCTTTTTACTCCACTTTCCTGAACTCAAGCCTGCCCTCCTGACTCAAAACTTGCACGGGGCCTAGCGCGAATCGAGACGTTACAGAATGACACCTGAGATATCCAGAACTCACACTTGCTAAGCTTCGCATACAGCTTGTGCTCCCTCAGAGTAGACAAGACTAAGCGCAAGTGCAAGGCGTGCTCCTCTGCATTTCTGGAATATATTAGAACATCGTCAATGAATACCACCACGAACTTATCCAAAAAATTTTTGAACATCCTGTTCATCATGTCCATAAAAGCTGATGGTGCATTCGTTAATCCAAATGACATTACCAGAAATTCAAAGTGACCATAGCGAAAACGAAAAGCGGTACGTGGAATGTCTGACTCCCGAATTCTCAACTGATGGTAACCTGATCGGAGGTCAATCTTTGAGAATACGGAGCTACCCCGCAACTGATCGAACAAATCATCGATCCTAGGCAACGGATATTTGTTCTTAATTGTTACCTTGTTTAGCTCTCGATAATCAATGCATAGCCTCATCGTTCCATCCTTTTTCTTCACGAAGAGCACTGGTGCACCCCAGGGGGAAGAACTGGGTCTAATAAAACCGCACTGCAATAACTCATCTAGTTGAGTACGCAACTCCTCTAACTTACTCGGCGCCATGCGGTACGGTGCCTTCGTAATAGGGCGAGTTCCTGGCTTGAGATCTATAACAAACTCCACCTCTCTCTTAGGAGAAAGTCCAGGAATGCTAACTGGGAAAACATCCGGAAACTCACACACCACAGAAACGTCCTGTACCCGAGGCTCAACCGGTGCAGCTCCCCTAACAGAAATGGAGACAAGAAAAGAATCACAGCCAGACCCTAGAAATTTGCGAGCACGTACCGCAGAAATGATCGGAGATTCCTGACGCGGCAAACCATACACACTCATGGGCTGGCCATTGCTACCTTTGAAATCCAAGCGCTTGTGCTGGCACTGAATGACGGCATCATAGCTGGACAACCAGTCCATGCCCAAAATCACGTCAAAGTCTACCAGATCTAGCACCTTCAGATCCGCAAATGCTAGAAATCCGCCTAGGGATATGGGGCATTTTTGGATACCCTGGCTTGACCTCACCAACACTCCTGAAGGAAATTTGACATCTATGGAGGTGTCTAACTGGTCGAGAGCCCAGCGATGTCGGTCTACAAAACTCCTTGCCACAAAAGAGTGAGTAGCACCCGAATCGAACAAAACGCACGCCCACTTATTCTTCACCTTAAATTCACCCAAACACATAGCACACACAACTGATATGCGGAAACCATAAATTTACTAAAAGAAATTACTAGCCGAGTCAGAGACTAACCTGCGATCACTTGAGTCGAAGATTGGACTTCCTCCTTGGTCAGCACATTCAACTTTCCTTTTCCCTTGTCCACGAGAGGCGGGGACAGCAATAAAGTCTGTAATGGAACTGCATGCAGCGCAGGCTGGCTCTGCGGGCAATTATCCCTCATGTGCCCTTTTTGGCCACAGAGGTAACAGGCTCCAGCCTTCTTGCGACAGCGTGCCACATCATGCCCACTCCTTTGACAATATGAATAGACAGGACCCCCCTTGGGAGCATCCTGGATCGCATGTACCTGAGACAACTTCTGCGCATCCAATCTCTTAAAGCACTTATCGAAAGGGTGCCCCGACTTACCACAGAAGCTGCACGCCTCTCTTCTATCCTTCTTCGCTGGAGGGCTAGATGCCCTAGCACTTCCTCTATCGTCAGATTTCCTCTTGTCCTTCTTTGCAAGCGATCCCTGATTCTTCGCATTTTCTATCACCTCAACCTTTAAGGCAGATTCGACTACTTCTGCAAAGGTCTCAAACTTGTATGCGCTAACCAACTACTAGATGTCATACCTCAGACCACCCAGAATGTGCTTCACTCTACCTTCTTCAGATGCTATCAGATCTGGGACGAAATGACTGATATTGCCAAACTCGACCTTGTACTCACCAACAGTGAGTTGCCTATGCTTCAGGTGTAAGAAGTTATTCATTAGGCGGTCTCGCTCGACCGATGGTAGGAAATTCTTCAGTAACATACTCTTGAACGATTCCCACGAGCACCCATCAGAAAGGTGATGTAGCACCGTCCTAAGAGCCTACACTGATGACATAGGATTACGTTCGCCACGCTCACACGCTCTCTTTTCCGCACAACAACGAAACGCAGCAGCACAATATTATTTTTTTATTTATCTTTCGCGCTAATGTACGGATAGCCAACCTGCTTGGAGATCAAACCACCGCTAAAGGCCGAGATCCGATCAAGCTAAATAAAGGACGAATGTTCGCGTCCGTTCGAGCGATGTTGTACCAAAGAAAGATCTACCAAGAAAATCCCGATTCGCAAACGGTTGATCTTTCCCCAACAAGAAATAACGAGGATCGCCAATCCTCTCGATAATATTCAGAAAGTCAAACGAAAACTACTGATCTATCAAAGAAAACTCCGCGAAATTTTATTCGTTTCGAAAAATCACGCTAAAATCGTCCACCATAAAAACGATCTAAGAAAAGAAAAACTCTTGAGTAGAAGTTTCGTTACCCCTCTCGGAAAAATAGATCCGGGATGTTGGATCCACTAGAAATGATCGCTCTCCTTTGTACTCCACGGAAGGTGCTCCAATAAAATGAAGAAACTCGCTCGCCTTCTCTGCTTTGCGCCGTAGAAGATCACCCAAGCCTTTAGTTGTTTCAATCAGATCTTCTCCTCCAATGATGGCCGACTAGTAGAGAGCGGGTTGAGGGAAATCGTGGTGGTTGCAGGGTAACAAGAGGGAAGAAGAAGGTGGAATGAAGAGAGAAGGTGGGGGGCAAAAATTTGAGAGGGGGATGCCTCTTTTGGCTAGGAAGAGAGAAGGAAAGAGAGAAGAAGGAGGGAATTCCAATTTTGGGAGTTCAAATTTCAAATTTTCATTCAATGAATGATTATCCCATATAATGTCCTATTTATAGGCTTACAAAATGAAACGGCTACATGCAGCCCAATAACAAAGATTAAATATTATCCCAACAAAAGTGCAATTATACAAAACATGCAAATATTTAATTAATACTTAAAAGAGAATATTTATAAGTATTAATTAATTATTATGGTGCCGCGGCCGGAGATTGTAGCGGCGATGGCATTTATCAAATTGGTAGTCGCGGTGACGCGCGTCTTTGATCGAAGATGCACCATCATCCGTAAGCGTGCCAGTACCATCAGCATCATGTTGAGGGTCGTCGCCTCCATCGTCATGTTGAGGGCCGTCGCCTCCATCGTCATGTTGAGGGTCGTCGCCTCCATCAAAAGGTTCTCTTTTTCTTTGATCCACCAACTCTTCACAATACCCTTGAGCTGATATGCTGCAATCATCACCTTTTGATCGGGAGAAATGCCAGAGTAGGAAAACGTTTCTTCCATGGCAATAATCCAGTCATAAAATGACATGAAGTCTGCCCTACTGTCATACGAAGGAGGTCCTAAGCGCTGGAAGTGAGAAATGAAATTCATCTCAGGCGGAAGCATGACTGGGGGAACTAGAGCTGCAGGGGGAGTAGGAACAGCTTGGTCCACAGCAGGGCCCTGCTCTCTGGTCTGCTGCCCAGCGACGACAACCAACAACAATTGCATCTAGGGCTTCATGTCCACCATCTGCCTTGCCAGGGTCTTATTACTTTGCCTCAGCGCTTCGATCACCGCTTCGCTATGGACACCAGAAGACTCACCCTCTGACTGGGGATTCGACCTCGTCGCAACGCGCTTAGGCGGCATTCTACAAAACAAACAGATACCTAGTCAGACTTTGCCTAAGACATCACAAACTACGAAAATATTCCCTAAACACACTGTTTCGGGTTCATATTTAACCGATACGAACAAAAGACTTATCAGAGATCTAGCTTAAGACACTGAAGCTAGAAAACTTGAATACCCTAACACAGATCAGATCAGGAACAAACAAACTCAGATCAGATCGGAAAAGAACCGATACTTGCTCTTGCTATTACCTTGCTCTGGAAAATCATAAAATGATGTTATGCTTCTAACTTGTATGATGTGCCCGCGAACAGACTCTTACTGTGGTTGGTTCGTTGAGTCGATCGCCGCGGGCTTGCTCGGGTAGGCAAGTGCACCTATCGCAAGTAGTACTCGATATTCGGGGGAATACCGAGGTCGTATTGTTCTCGGTGTCGCGTTGACTATTCTTACTCCTCCGGGAGGACTATTATTTTACTGAAAATAAGGTGGATTTTTTTTACTTAATAAAAAGGCGGAAAAGCAAAGGAGCAAAAAAACGATTTATAAAATATTCGATGAAGGGTTAACGCTCGGCATCGAATCGGATTAAGACTAAAATAATTTTTAATAATAAAAAGACTTAGTTTTCAAATTAATAATAAGGCAACTTGGTCGTGGAGGTTCCATAAATGTGAGCGCACTTATCTCTAGGAATATTGCTCACCTGAACGTTAAGACTATTCGACCGAACGTTAGTCCGACGAAGGATTCCTCTTAACGCCCGCTTTACGCTAAGAACCCCGCTATTGGGTGGGGAACCCAATCCGGTAGAATTACGCTAGTCCTCTCTCGAGGGGGTGCACGCAACTCTATTTACCCAGGGGTGATCGGTCCATATGCACGGCCTCTCGGCTAGCTAGCATATGGACTACGGAAATAGGGCCCACACATCGATTATGTGGTCCTACGCGTCGTAAACCCGGGGTAAACCCTAAGTGCTTAAATTAAAATGAAAAAAAGAACTTTAATTATTATAAATCATTTCAAATGTCCCAATGCTCTTCGATGCCGAGGCTAATAGCGATTAGCCACACATCGGTATGGGGACGGCTTATAATTTAGTGAGGCGCGAGTTCGAAATTAAACACTAAACGATTATAAGAAAGAGACAAAAGAAAAATAACAATATTTAGAGAGCTAAAAAGTTAACTAAACGAGAACTCACGCACACTCCAAATTATAAATTAAACAAAAGCTAAGTTACACATGAATGAAATTTGCATAATTTAAATTTGCGAGTCCCACTCAAACGAGTGGGGGCGGTAAATAAAGGCTGAAAATTGCAAGTCCTACTCAAACGAGTAGGACTGAAATGAAAGCGAGTCCTACTCAAACGAGTAGGAGAAAATAAATGCGATTACAGGGCTAAAAAGTCCGGCCATTTAACTCAAGTGAGTAGGCGGAAAAAATAAAGAAAGTAAAATTGCAAGTCCTACTCAAACGAGTAGGACTGAAATAAAGTCCGGCCATTTAAACTCAAGTGAGTAGGCGGAAAAATAAAGAAAGAAAAATTACAAGTCCTACTCAAACGAGTAGGACTGAAAATGAAAACGATGCGCCATTTACCTCTTAACGAGTAGGCGGAAATAAATGCACACGAACACACACACTCCATATGAAATTCAGGAAAGCAATAAAATTATACACCTACACTCACACACTCTACATAATTTGAATCAAAGCATTAAAAGGAAAGCATTAAAACAAAGCATGAAAATTTAACACCTACACTCACACACTCTACACAATTTAAATCAAAGCATAAAAATTATACACCTACACTCACACACACTTCATGAAAAATCAAAGTTACCTAAAAATTAAAATTTTAACTATTTCAAGCATAGGTTTTGCCAAAAACAAATAAAAAGAAGAAATTTAAATTTTTAGAAGACAAACGTTTTTCAAAACAAATTAAAAACCAAAGTTTTTGGAAAACAAAAATTTCAACATTTTCATTCCTAGGATTTCATAAAAGAGCTAAAAAAGTTGAAATAAAAGTGAAAGAAGAAAAAAAGTTTTCATTCCAAAATGAAGCTAAGTAAAAAAAAAACAAAGGAAACTATAGCTCTTTTACACACTAATAAGAGTGAAGATGTTGAAGAAGATAAGAAAAAAAAGAGAAAAACCTAATTCATCATTTCATCATTTTCAAACAAAACCTAACTTGAAAAATCAAAGGCATGTAAAGAGGAAATCCTAACCTAAGCATGAAAACAAGTAAAAAAAAAGTAAAGTAAGCATGTTACACTCATACACACACACACACTTTTCATAAATGAAGAACAAGTGAAGAACAAGTGAAGAACAAGGATAAAAAGGGGAAAGAAAGTGGGCACAAGTTTCATTCCAAAGCTAAGTAAGAAGAGAAAATCTAACATTTTATTGAATTTTAGGAACTATTACAAGCTATTACAAGGGTTAAAGCTAAGACAAAACAAGAAATGAAATAAAAAAGGGAGAAATCTCCTTACATAGCCTTGAAAATCACGGATGCAGCCCACAAAAATACACTAAATTGGCCCAAAAATCTGAACCCTTGGACCTTACAGAACTGGGCTATTTATAGGAAAAAATTTCTAAGTACACGCCCTCGGTCACGGGCGTGACATGGGGGCGTGACAGTACTATTCATGAAGGCGGCTGGCGATTGGACAGCAAAGTTGACTTCGGGCTGAGTTCGCAGCAGTCACGCCCCAGGTCACGGGCGTGACCTAGGGCGTGTCGGGGAGGTAGAACCGGGCGCGGGTTGCGTCAAATGTCCTCGGCAGCGTCTTGTCGGGCCAGCTGGAAAGGTCACGCCCCATGTCACGGGCGTGACTATGGGCGTGACAGTTGGGTCGACACTCGACGAATGTCGAGCGGAAAGTGTCGAGTCGAAATCGTTGAGCTGAAATTGGGTCACGCCCCAGGTCACGGGCGTGACTATGGGCGTGACAGTCGGGGTCGACACTCGACGATCGTCGAGTGGAATTCGTCGAGAGGAGAGGACACGGGCTTGGGTCACGCCCCGTGTCGGGTGACACGGGCGTGTCGCCAGGCGTGTCAAGCCTTTTCTTCAGAAATTTTCCGATTTCACGGGAAATGCACAGTCACGGCTCGGTCACGGGCGTGACCCATGTGTCACGGGCGTGTACTTCCCAATTTTTGGCAGATTTTGGAATTTTTCTGAAAATCAAAATAAAACAAGTTAGGAGAAAATTTACAAGAATAGGAACATTTTATTGAACAAAAATAAGTAAAAACGACGAAAATAAATGAAAATGACTAAATTAATGTGCATAAAAATACGCATATTTACAGTTCATCAAATACCCCCATACTTAGGCTTTTGCTATTCCAGAGCAAAAGTTTGAGGTGAATCTATAAGGAATAAAAAAAACTCTAAGTTTTGGCTATCGCTTAATTAATTATAAGAGAGATCGAAATAAATATACGGGGTGTAAGAGTTAAGTCCTAAAATTATGTAGATGATTTAAATAGCGCAAAAGTTTTGGCCAAAAGACTTCTTGATGTAATCAAATAGAAGGCAACATTTGTAATGGTTAGGTTAACGAAAATAGTTTGGAATTATAAGAATTCTAGCTTATACGAGTGCTACCGGAAATAATACAATTTACTAATTATGCTCTCAAAAAGATTTTTGAATTAATTCTAGAATCGTGTAATTGGCTAAGGGGGTAGTGTGGTTTATGAAGAGGGTTTTAATATTTGAGGTGAGGTAAGTTTTTTCTCGAACCTCCATTTTTTTTTCTTTTGGATTATTAGGAAAACGAAATCTTATTTTCCTAATATGATTTTTGTTTTTCAACTTCATAATAATAAAAATTAACCCAATGTATATTTGCAGGAGTAATGAATTTTATCCTCTTACTCCCTATATAATCTTTTAAATTATTGGGTGCCTATGTTTACGGAACGAAATCTTGTTCCCATTGACATAAGATCTTTTAAGGATAAAATTTTTCATGCCAAGTAGGTCATGAAAAGTGAGGGGAGAAAGGAAAAACTAGATTGTAATCCTAAAAACTTTTGAGAGCAACCTTAATAATTTGTACGTTCCAATGTTTTCAGAAAGCTAAAAGTAAGTATAATTGAATTCTATAGTCGTTATTTCCTAACATAATATACGTGCTCCTATTAATGAAAAATTAGAAGTAGTGCCTAAAACGAGTCCGCTAGTTTTAACAAAGCATAAAGAATTCTTTAAAACTTAACCCCGGCTATTTAAATGTTTCAATCGATAATTAACAAACGGGTAGTAAACAGAGAATTAATAGTATTCACATATAAATAAACTCAAAACAGAATTTTTGGATAGCAGAAAAGTTAAGTATGGAATATTTAATTTATTTGTTGCAAAACATTTTTTTGTTTTTTTTATAGTTTTTTTGTGTTTTTCATTTATTATCTTTTTTTTTTGTATTTTTGTTTTTCTCGATTTTTTTGTTTGAAAATTTTTTGAACTATTATCTTTTTTTTTTGTATTTTTTAAGAGAATTTTCATAATATGTACAAAAATAAGGGAGAAAAAGAAAAATGTTTGTACAAGAATGAGGAAGGGGGAGAGAGAAAAAACAAAAAATATATACAAAGAGAAACAAAAAAAAAAAATTTTGTTTTTTTCATAAAATTTTTGTGTTTTTTTCATAAAATTTTTTTTTGTTTTTTTTCATTTAAAAAAATTTTTTTGTTTCATTTTAAGATGTTTTTTAATTTTTTTGTTTTTTTTTTTTGTTGTTATATGTATTTTTTTGTATTTTTCTTTTTTTGAGATGCAGAAAAATTGAAGTGCAGAAAATAAAGCACGAAAATACCCCCATACTTAAGTCCAACATTGTCCCCAATGTTGTATCGTAAGTATGCGGAACAGAAATGAAAGACAATATGTACAACGAAAAGAAAGGGAAGGGGGTAGAAGCTTCCCTGAAACGCGGAGGGGGAGGCCGATCAGAAACCCTGCGTTTATTAGAAAAAATAACAAAGATAATAAGGAAAGAGCGAAAAAGATAAGCGAGGGGTGCCTCCCAGGAGCGCTTTGTTTATAGTCGTGTAGCTTGACTTATTTTGGCGGATTTATAAATCTAGGAGGGTTATGGTTTCGTAATGCTCGATCACTGGGTCGCCCGCGATGTATAACTTAAGCCGATGACCGTTTACTTTGAACGAACCTCTTTCCGGGTGGGAGACGAGTACGGTCCCATATGGAAAGACTTCTTCAACTAAGAAGGGACCGGACCATCTAGATTTTAGTTTACCTGGAAAAAGCTTAAGGCGTGAATTGTAAAGAAGGACAAGATCGCCCGGAGAAAATATTTTTGGGGACTTTAAATGTTGATCGTGATATAACTTAGAGCGCTCCTTATAGAATTTATTGCTCTCGTAAGCGTTCGCACGCCATTCATCGAGCTCGTTTAGTTGCAGTTTTCTATTCTGAGCGGCTAAGTTGGAGTCGAGGTTTAAGAGTTTTAAAGCCCAAAGTGCGCGATGTTCTAATTCTACGGGTAAATGGCACGCTTTGCCGTAGACTAACCGGAACGGCGTACATCCGATAGCGGTTTTGTATGCCGTCCGATACGCCCACAACGCATCGTCGAGTTTAACGGACCAATCTTTCCTATTTAGCGAAACGGTTTTTTCTAAAATTCGCTTAATCTCTCGATTTACTACCTCGACTTGGCCACTTGTTTGCGGGTGGTAGGGGGTGGCAAGCTTGTGCGTGACTCCGTATTTAGCTAACGTCTTAGCCATAAGAGCGTTACAGAAATGCGTTCCCCTATCACTAACAATTGCGCGAGGCGTGCCGAAGCGAGAAAATAATTTTTTAAGAAATGTAACGACGACTCGCGCATCGTTGGTGGGGAGAGCTTGCGCTTCCGCCCACCTCGATACGTAGTCGACCGCCACTAAAATATACATATTTTTGAAAGACGGAGGTAGGGGGCCAACAAAATCTATGCCCCACAAATCGAAGACTTCGCACTCTAAAAACATGTTTTGGGGCATCTCGTCGCGACGAGAGATGTTACCCGACCGCTGACAGCTATCGCATGCGCGCACAAAATTATGCGCGTCTTTGAAGAGAGTGGGCCAAAAGTAGCCCGCCTCTAGCGCCTTCCGAGCGGTCCGGTTGGCTTGATAATGCCCACCGGCTGGACCCTCGTGGCAGTGCTTAAGAATTTGTAAGCACTCCACACCCGCAACGCATCTTCGGACCGCTTGGTCCGCGCAGATACGAAAAAGAAATGGGTCCTCCCAAAAGAAATTTTTCAAGTCAGAAAAGAATTTCTTCTTTTGATGACTGGAAAATTCTTTTGGAAGGACCCGCGCTACTAGAAAATTTGCGAAAATCTGCGAACCAAGGCGAAGATGACGAAGATTTATTAATGGCAAGAAGGCGTTCCTCGGGGAATCTGTCATTTATTTCAGATTCGACGAGCGCTTCCGCACCCGGATTTTCTAAACGGGAGAGGTGGTCCGCCGCTAGATTTTCCGCTCCCCGCTTATCTCGGATCTCCAAATCAAACTCTTGTAGGAGGAGAATCCATCGAAGAAGGCGGGGCTTCGCATCATTTTTAGCTAATAAATACTTAAGCGCGGAGTGATCGGTAAAAACGATAACTTTAGATAGCGTTATATACGAGCGAAACTTATCGAAAGCGAAAACGACGGCTAAGAGTTCCTTTTCCGTTGTCGTGTAATTTACTTGTGCGGAAGTGAGCGTCTTGCTAGCGTAATAAATAGGATGAAAATGTTTTTCTACGCGTTGGCCAAGAACGGCACCTAAGGCAATATCACTAGCGTCGCACATTATTTCGAACGGAAGGGACCAATTAGGGGCCACTAATATTGGTGAAGAGATAAGTTTTTGTTTTATTAAATTAAAGGCGGACTCGCATTCGCTACTAAAGATGAAGCGTGATTCCTTTTCCAAGAGGTGAGTTAGCGGCTTTGTTATTTTTGAAAAGTCTTGAATAAAGCGTCGATAAAAGCCCGCATGGCCTAAGAAACTCCTAATAGATTTTACGTTTGTTGGATGCGGAAGTTTTTCTATAATTTCTATCTTGGCCTTATCCACCTCTATCCCCTTAGACGAAATCATATGGCCGAGGACCAAACCTCCTCGAACCATAAAGTTGCATTTTTCCCAATTTAAAACAAGGCTTGTGTCCTCGCACCGTTGAAGGACACGATCTAAATTGTTAAGGCAATCGGGAAAAGAGCGTCCGAAAACAGAGAAGTCATCCATAAAGACTTCCATAATGTCTTCTACTAGCTCGCCAAAGATCGCTAGCATACATCTTTGGAATGTAGCTGGCGCGTTGCAGAGGCCAAATGGCATTCTTCGATATGCGAAGGTGCCGAACGGGCAAGTAAAAGTTGTTTTCTCTTGATCATCGGGGGAAATGGGGATTTGGAAAAACCCCGATAAACCATCAAGAAAACAATAATACGGATGACCGGATAAACGCTCTAAAATCTGGTCTAGAAATGGCAGAGGGAAATGGTCCTTGCGGGTGGCGTCGTTAAGTTTCCTATAGTCGATGCACACTCGCCAACCCGTAACAGTACGAGTTGGGACAAGCTCGTTATGCTCATTCGCCACTACGGTAAGACCGCCCTTCTTGGGCACGACATGCACGGGACTAACCCATGCACTGTCCGAAATAGGGTAGATAATCCCCGCATCTAACAACTTAATGATTTCGGCTTTAACGACGTCTTTCATGTTTGGGTTAAGACGACGCTGCGGCTGTATCGTTTTGCGGCAATTATCGTTTAGGAAAATCTTATGGGTGCAAAAGGAGGGGCTAATCCCCTTTAGGTCAGAGATTTGCCACGCAATTGCGTGGCGATGTTTAAATAAAACTTCCAATAAATCGGAAGTCTCCGAATCACTCAAGTCCGAAGAAATGATAACGGGGAGCGTATCACCTTTTCCCAAAAAAGCGTACTTGAGCGAGGCGGGTAAGGGTTTGAGGTCTAGGATGGGCGGTTCTTCTAGGGAGGTTTTAATTCCTATGTCTTTCTTACCAATTGGTTCGAAAGGCAAGTCTATAGACGTATCCTCATCGCAGTTAAAATTTTCGAGCGCATAAATATCGTCATTTAAAAATACGGACTCGAAAATGGGAGAAGAACGATCTCCGAAAAAGGTATCTAAAGAATAGCAGAAATCGTCGCTCGATGACAAATTGTCCATCGAGGGATTAATAGAGAAAGTAACTTGGTCATCGCCTACTCGGAGGAGAAGGCTACCATTACTAACATCTATTAGTGCGCGGGAGGTGGCGAGAAAAGGGCGACCGAGTATTATTGGTACCTCGGCGTCCTCCTCGATATCTAAGATGACGAAGTCTACCGGGAAGGTAAACTTGTCGACTCGGACAAGGACGTCCTCCACTACCCCGATAGGGAACTTAACCGAGCGATCCGCTAATTGGATGCGCATATTCGTAGGACTAGGAGTACCCAAACCTAAACGCGAAAAGAGCGAGAACGGCATCAGATTAATGCTAGCCCCTAAATCAGCTAAGGCGTACTTTACTAATATATCGCCAAAAAGGCACGGGATGGAAAACCGTCCCGGGTCGTTTTGTTTTGCGGGCAATTTATTAGTAAGGGCCGCCGAGCAGACAGCGTTGAGAGATACATGCGAAATATCCTCTAATTTGCGTTTATTAGAAAGTAGTTCTTTTAAAAATTTCGCATATTTGGGCATTTGCGAGATAGCCTCGCAAAAAGGAACATTAATGTGAATTTGTTTTAATAATAAAATAAATTTTTCATATTGCGCGTCCTTACGCTCGTTTTCTAACTTATGCGGATACGGAAGAGCCTTGTTTAAAATAATTTTTTCTTTTATAATAGGTAAAGGCGGCGTGAGCGAAGAAAGGGGAAGAGGGGTCGGAGGTGAAATATGTACCTGAGGGTCGGTCCGTTTTGGATCGACCACCTCCTTTCCGCTACGGAGGGTTATAGCGTTGGCGTTTTCCCGCGGATTGGGCTCCGTGTTTCCTGGCAGTGCCCCGAGCGCGCGCTCGGACATCATCCTCGCCAGCTGTCCAACCTGTTGTTCGAGTGTTTTTAGCGATCCGGTGATGTTCCGGATATTTGACTCGTTGGACGCAATATACTTCGAAAAATTTTCCTCCATCGGGGAGGGTTTCGGAAGAGGAGGGGGAGGAAGAAATCCGGGCGCATAAGAAATAGGGGGACGCTGAGCATTATTCGGGTTGCTCCACGAGAAGTTGGGGTGATTCCTCCAACCCGGATTATAGTTATTACTATAAGGGTTGTTGTTGGGGTTGAAGGGAGGACGACCCGAATTTCCCATGAAGTCCACGAACTCTTCAGCTACGCAGACGTTGGGGGGAATAAAACAAGGCGGAGTGGAGGAGGCAGCAGACATCTCCGCCACCTGCTTTGTTAACCTTTCAACTTGAAGGGTCAAGAGAGCAGTGGCATCCACTTCAAAAAGACCAGCCGCCGGCTTTGGCCGTCCCCGCGGGACGTTCCATTGATAGGCGTTCATAGCCATCTCTTCGAATAAAGCCTGGGCGGCCTCGGGGGTTTTGTTGTTAAGCGTTCCCCCGGCAGCCGCGTCAATCATTTGACGCGTCTGAAAATTCAGCCCATTATAAAAAATTTGAACTTGCAACCACGTTGGCAGCGCGTGGTGCGGGCAACGGCGGAGGAATTCCTTAAATCGTTCCCAAGTCTCGTATAGAGACTCAGGATCGTTCTGCACAAACGAAGAAATGTCCGCCCGCAACTTTGCAGTTTTGGCGGGCGGAAAGTACTTCGTTAGGAACCGTTCCGTCAACTCAGCCCACGTGGTGATACATCCTCGCGGGAGGGCATTCAACCACGCCTTGGCTTTGGACTTAAGGGAAAAAGGAAATAAGCGCAAACGAATGGCGTCATCAGTGACGCCATTGATCTTGAAGGTGTCGCATATCTCCAAGAAATTGGACAAGTGGACATTCGGGTCCTCATCCGGCAGTCCATCGAACTGCACGGCGTTTTGGACCATTTGAATGACACTTGACTTTATTTCAAAATTATTATTGGCCACCGCAGGGCGAACAATACTCGACCCTGAATCATCCAGGTTAGGCCGGGCGTAATAAGACATAGTACGCTCGGCCGCCGGGGGAAGGTTAGGGGCGGCCATAACTACAACAGTGGGTTCTCCGATAGATTCCTCGGGATCTAAAGAAGGATTTCGGCGATGAGATCGGATACGCGCAAGAGAGCGTTCGATCTCAGGGTCGAAGTCTAAATCTTCAGACTCTGAGGGTTGTCCTCGGGTCATACACCCAAACAAAAATAAAACAAAAATAAACCTTTTTTTTTGTTTTTAAAATAAAGTTTTTAGTTTTTTTTTTTTATAGAAAATAAGTAAAATTAATAGACTCCGGAATTCGAAATAGCAACTCGAAAAGAGAGTCCCCGGCAACGGCGCCAAAAACTTGATGTGCCCGCGAACAGACTCTTACTGTGGTTGGTTCGTTGAGTCGATCGCCGCGGGCTTGCTCGGGTAGGCAAGTGCACCTATCGCAAGTAGTACTCGATATTCGGGGGAATACCGAGGTCGTATTGTTCTCGGGGTCGCGTTGACTATTCTTACTCCTCCGGGAGGACTATTATTTTACTGAAAATAAGGTGGATTTTTTTTACTTAATAAAAAGGCGGAAAAGCAAAGGAGCGAAAAAACGATTTATAAAATATTCGATGAAGGGTTAACGCTCGGCATCGAATCGGATTAAGACTAAAATAATTTTTAATAATAAAAAGACTTAGTTTTCAAATTAATAATAAGGCAACTTGGCCGTGGAGGTTCCACAAATGTGAGCGCACTTATCTCTAGGAATATTGCTCACCTGAACGTTAAGACTATTCGACCGAACGTTAGTCCGACGAAGGATTCCTCTTAACGCCCGCTTTACGCTAAGAACCCCGCTATTGGGTGGGGAACCCAATCCGGTAGAATTACGCTAGTCCTCTCTCGAGGGGGTGCACGCAACTCTATTTACCCAGGGGTGATCGGTCCATATGCACGGCCTCTCGGCTAGCTAGCATATGGACTACGGAAATAGGGCCCACACATCGATTATGTGGTCCTACGCGTCGTAAACCCGGGGTAAACCCTAAGTGCTTAAATTAAAATGAAAAAAAGAACTTTAATTATTATAAATCATTTCAAATGTCCCAATGCTCTTCGATGCCGAGGCTAATAGCGATTAGCCACACATCGGTATGGGGACGGCTTATAATTTAGTGAGGCGCGAGTTCGAAATTAAACACTAAACGATTATAAGAAAGAGACAAAAGAAAAATAACAATATTTAGAGAGCTAAAAAGTTAACTAAACGAGAACTCACGCACACTCCAAATTATAAATTAAACAAAAGCTAAGTTACACATGAATGAAATTTGCATAATTTAAATTTGCGAGTCCCACTCAAACGAGTGGGGGCGGTAAATAAAGGCTGAAAATTGCAAGTCCTACTCAAACGAGTAGGACTGAAATGAAAGCGAGTCCTACTCAAACGAGTAGGAGAAAATAAATGCGATTACAGGGCTAAAAAGTCCGGCCATTTAACTCAAGTGAGTAGGCGGAAAAAATAAAGAAAGTAAAATTGCAAGTCCTACTCAAACGAGTAGGACTGAAATAAAGTCCGGCCATTTAAACTCAAGTGAGTAGGCGGAAAAATAAAGAAAGAAAAATTACAAGTCCTACTCGAACGAGTAGGACTGAAAATGAAAACGATGCGCCATTTAACTCTTAACGAGTAGGCGGAAATAAATGCACACGAACACACACACTCCATATGAAATTCAGGAAAGCAATAAAATTATACACCTACACTCACACACTCTACATAATTTGAATCAAAGCATTAAAAGGAAAGCATTAAAACAAAGCATGAAAATTTAACACCTACACTCACACACTCTACACAATTTAAATCAAAGCATAAAAATTATACACCTACACTCACACACACTTCATGAAAAATCAAAGTTACCTAAAAATTAAAATTTTAACTATTTCAAGCATAGGTTTTGCCAAAAACAAATAAAAAGAAGAAATTTAAATTTTTAGAAGACAAAAGTTTTTCAAAACAAATTAAAAACCAAAGTTTTTGGAAAACAAAAATTTCAACATTTTCATTCCTAGGATTTCATAAAAGAGCTAAAAAAGTTGAAATAAAAGTGAAAGAAGAAAAAAAGTTTTCATTCCAAAATGAAGCTAAGTAAAAAAAAACAAAGGAAACTATAGCTCTTTTACACACTCATAAGAGTGAAGATGTTGAAGAAGATAAGAAAAAAAAGAGAAAAACCTAATTCATCATTTCATCATTTTCAAACAAAACCTAACTTGAAAAATCAAAGGCATGTAAAGAGGAAATCCTAACCTAAGCATGAAAACAAGTAAAAAAAAAGTAAAGTAAGCATGTTACACTCATACACACACACACACTTTTCATAAATGAAGAACAAGTGAAGAACAAGTGAAGAACAAGGATAAAACCAAGGATAAAAAGGGGAAAGAAAGTGGGCACAAGTTTCATTCCAAAGCTAAGTAAGAAGAGAAAATCTAACATTTTATTGAATTTTAGGAACTATTACAAGCTATTACAAGGGTTAAAGCTAAGACAAAACAAGAAATGAAATAAAAAAGGGAGAAATCTCCTTACATAGCCTTGAAAATCACGGATGCAGCCCACAAAAATACACTAAATTGGCCCAAAAATCTGAACCCTTGGACCTTACAGAACTGGGCTATTTATAGGAAAAAATTTCTAAGTACACGCCCTCGGTCACGGGCGTGACATGGGGGCGTGACAGTACTATTCATGAAGGCGGCTGGCGATTGGACAGCAAAGTTGACTTCGGGCTGAGTTCGCAGCAGTCACGCCCCAGGTCACGGGCGTGACCTAGGGCGTGTCGGGGAGGTAGAACCGGGCGCGGGTTGCGTCAAATGTCCTCGGCAGCGTCTTGTCGGGCCAGCTGGAAAGGTCACGCCCCATGTCACGGGCGTGACTATGGGCGTGACAGTTGGGTCGACACTCGACGAATGTCGAGCGGAAAGTGTCGAGTCGAAATCGTTGAGCTGAAATTGGGTCACGCCCCAGGTCACGGGCGTGACTATGGGCGTGACAGTCGGGGTCGACACTCGACGATCGTCGAGTGGAATTCGTCGAGAGGAGAGGACACGGGCTTGGGTCACGCCCCGTGTCGGGTGACACGGGCGTGTCGCCAGGCGTGTCAAGCCTTTTCTTCAGAAATTTTCCGATTTCACGGGAAATGCACAGTCACGGCTCGGTCACGGGCGTGACCCATGTGTCACGGGCGTGTACTTCCCAATTTTTGGCAGATTTTGGAATTTTTCTGAAAATCAAAATAAAACAAGTTAGGAGAAAATTTACAAGAATAGGAACATTTTATTGAACAAAAATAAGTAAAAACGACGAAAATAAATGAAAATGACTAAATTAATGTGCATAAAAATACGCATATTTACAGTTCATCATTGTGCCTATAATATGAATGCATGAATGTATAATTTTCATCTCAAATCATGGGTGTACATATGTCATCATGCAGATATTTAACTTGGCACGTGTGCTTATGCAATGATATGTTATGTATGCAGTGTTATTCATACTAAAAAAAGCCTTAGTGCATGTTATGGGCGGCATACTCATACAATGTTATGCATCTCATACTACATAATATTTTATGTAACGAAGAAAAGAAAACACGCTAATGGGCATCCTGTTGGAGTTACCATTGTGATCTGGAAGTGATCAAACATGTAATCTCACTGCCAACGCGATATGAGCCTGCAGGGTCGCACATAAGAGATGTGGAGAAGTTGGATAATTGACTGTGTTGGTAAAGGTTGCCAATCACCGACCTGAATGGGGTTGTGGGCAAAGTGTTGCCTTAAAGGATCGTCGGGTTGGGCAAATGTTGCCTTGGAGGGCTGGTAAGGATTGTCGTCCGAGGGTCGATAACATTCGTCGAGAATCGTCTTCTGATTCCCGCCGATCGGCGAGAATCGTCTCTCTGATTCTCGCCGATCGACGAGAATCGTCGAGAATCAATATGCTGATTCTCGACGATCGACGACTTCGACATGTATCGTCGACCGCGGCTCGACGGTCGACGAAATTCGACGTGTATCATCCAGTGAGGCTCGACGATCGGCGAGAATCGTTGAGTATTGTACTCTGATTCTCGCCGATCCATGGTGATGCTCGCTGATTGATTCTCACCGATTCTCGCCGACTCTCGCCGATTGATACTCGCCGATTCTGAACCTTATTCTTGGGTGGTCTGCGGATAGCGATAAGCCTAGGTTTATTTATACCTTTGGTATAAATACAACACTTAGGGTTTTCGGATTCTCGCTCGATTTTCTCTGGTAGCTGATCGAAACCCGCGACGGAAGAGTTCCGTTCCACGATCGTTCCGCCGATCCCGAATCCCGCTGCCGACGGAAGGGTTCCGCCGCCGCCGTGTTCGCTCCGTCGACCTCTTCATTTCCGGCGATCGTCGCTGGTGTTGCTTTTCCTGGCGCGGACCCAGCAGTCCGTGGAAAGCAAGGTGCGGTCCTTTCATCCTTCCCGATTTTCCGTGTGACGGAAAGCCCGGTGTTCTCCCGCTCGTGTGGACTTCTGCAGAAACGTGGATATTATTCCACGTAGAACTCACCACTAGCAAGAAGACAAAGTTTGGAGCATCTTCATTGAGTTGTGGCTCAACGCCACCAAGGTAATTTTTGTCTACTTGTTTTGCTAACTTCTTGATTCAACGTTCATGGCCCGATCCACATCTCTTTGGTTTTTTCTTGATGTTTTTTTTCCTTCCGCTGCGTGCACAAGTGTTGTGCCATCCTCATAGAGAAACCCAACAGTGGTATCAGAGCCAGGTTTCGGCCATGATCGTTGTTTTGGAAGTTTGTTATTCCAGTGCGTGTAAACCTAGGGATTTAGAAGTGTTCTAAATGCCTAGATTTAGTCTTGGTTCCCCGCCAAGAACCTCTCGAATTGCGTGGAATTTCTAATTGTTAGAAATTGTGATCTCCTTAGCAGTAACCATCACTCGATTTTGTTTTGGATTTTGAATCCAACAAAGAGAGATGAGCTTGTCTACTACTTTAAGTTGAGTTGTCTTTGCCTTTGTCCAATGCATGTAAATCTGAGGATTTGGAAGTTTCCGGATGTTCAGATTTAGCCCTTCCTTCTATCAATTGTTGATGGTGTTAGGATGTGCACATAAGGGATGCATGTGGTTTAGAATTGTTTTTCTTTGGATGTGCACATTGATCAAATGTTGATCATGGTTAATTGTTAACCTATAATTGAAAATCCCTTCATCTAATATTAAGTGTTCGGATGCCTTCCGATGGATGACACTCTTCCTGCCTCGATCGATGAAGTGTGGGCTTGCCAAAGCAAGGTGCATTAATCTATCTTGGAAAGGGTGCGAGCGGATAATTGTGATATCCCACTGTCGACATCGGGTCCAGCTTAACTAGGTGACCTCAAAGGTTGAGTGCCTAGAGGCATAGGGTTGGCATGCACCATATGATGGATGCGAATAAGGAGTTATTCACCAACCATACAAGAATTGCATGAGGATGCAATTGGCAAGCGTTGCCTACCTAAATAACCGCATCGTGAGAGGAACGCCAAAGCGGACTCATAGTGTTGGTGAAATACGGATCTTGTCCACTAAGAGAGTAGCTCGCATGAACTCTCCGAATTGTTAGTAAGGGCTATCATTTCGAATAAAATAGTGGGAGTTTTTAATTGAAGTACAAATTAAAATAAATTGTATTTGAAATTTTGGTACTGCTTTTATTCTGCATAAATTCTTGTAGAATTCCATGGCAAGTGTTTCACACTCCACGTTGTCTCTGAGAGCCATCCTTGAGAAGGATAAGCTCAGCAGGACAAATTACATGGACTGGTATAGGAACCTGAGAATTGTTCTCAGGCAAGAGCGAAAGCTCTATGTCTTGGAAGAAGAAGCCCCCGAGGTGCCGATCGGGAACTCTTCCCGTGCTGAGAAGGATACTTATAAGAAGTATACTGACGATGCTTTAGATGTCGAATGTCTTATGCTTGCCACTATGAACTCTGAGCTTCAGAAGCAACATGAGAACATGGGGTGCAAGGAGATTGACGAGCATCTCAAGAAAATGTTTCAAGGGCAGGCTCGTCAAGAGAGGTTCGACATCACTAAAGCGTTGTTTTAGTGCAAGATGAGAGTTCGAGACTCAGTAGGGACTCACGTACTCAAGATGATTGGGTATATAGAGAACCTTGAAAGGCTGGGTTTTCCTCTTGGTCAAGAGTTGGCCACGGATCTGATCCTGCAATCGTTGCCGGACAGTTATGAGCAGTTCGTCTTGAACTACAACATGAATGAAATAGACAAGACACTGCCCGAACTCCTAGGCATGTTGAGAACTGCCGAAATCAATATGAAGAAGGCCAAGCCTGCCAGCCCCATACTGATGGTGCATAAGGGCAAGGGCAAGGGCAAGGGCTCTAAGAAGACGAAGGTGGGACCTAAGTCATACCTTGAGCCCAAGTCTTCAACACTGATGAAAAGAAAAGCACGGTGAAGGAAGGGAAATGCCACCACTGTGGCAAGGCTGGTCATTGGAGGAGGAACTGTCCTTCGTACATTGAGGGTCTGCAGAAATTGAGGGGAGGTATGACTTCCGCTTCAAATGTTTACGTTATAGAGATAAACCTTTCTGCTCCTTCATCTTGGGTATTGGATACCGGATGTGGTTCTCACATTTGTACAAATGTGCAGGAACTGGGAAGGAGAAGATTGCTGAGTAAAGGGGAGGTGGACCTCTGCGTCGGCAATAGAGCAAGAGTTGTTGCTGTAGCCGTAGGGGTTTATCGTCTTTCTTTGCCCAGTGGGCTTGTAATAGAACTTGATAATTATTATTTTGTTCCGGCCATAACTAGAAACATTATATCTATTTCATGTTTGGACATGATTGGATTTTCTTTTATAATTAAGAACAATTGTTGTTCTATATTTAAGAATGATGTTTGTTATGCTGTAGCCCAATTGTTTAATGGTCTTTATGTTTTGAACTTGGACCATCTGATCTGTAATGTAGAAAATAATAAAAGACTAAGAACAAATGACTCAAACCCTACGTATCTCTGACATTGTCGTTTGGGCCATATCAACGAGAAGCGCATATCTAAGCTCCATAGAGATGGACTTTTGGACTCATTTGATTATGAATCATTTGAGCGATGCGAGTCTTGTTTGTTAGGCAAGATGACTAAAGCTCCTTTCACTGGTTATACTGAGAGGGCTGAGGATCTCTTGGGTGTTGTACATAGTGATGTATGCGGACCCATGAGTTCCATGGCTAGAGGTGGGTATTTCTACTTTGTTACATTTACTGATGATTTCAGTAGATACGGATATGTGTATCTTATGAAGTGCAAATCCGAGACCTTTGAAAAGTTCAAAGAGTTCAAGAATGAAGTAGAAAACCAGTTGGGTAAAAGGGTTAAAGCCCTCCGATCTGATCGAGGTGGCGAATACCTGAGTCATGAGTTCCGTGATCATCTGAAAGAGTGTGGTATTGTATCACAGCTCACTCCACCTAGAATACCACAACATAATGGTGTGTCTGAGAAGAGAAATCGTACTCTGTTAGACATGGTACGTTCGATGATGAGTCATGCAGACTTGCCTGTTTCCTTTTGGGGTTTTGCTTTAGAGACTGCTGCAATGACATTGAATCGCGCTCCAACGAAAACGGTTCTGAAGACACCATATGAGATATGGACTGGGAAGCGTCCTAGTATGTCGTTCATTAAAATTTGGGGCTGTGAGGCATACGTGAGACGTCAAATGCCTGACAAGCTGGAACCCAAATCGGATAAATGTTATCTGGTGGGATATCCTAAGGAAACGAAAGGGTATTACTTTTACCTACCGTCTGAGGGCAAAGTGTTTGTCGCAAGGACTGGTGTCTTCTTGGAGAAAGAGTTCTTATCAAGAAAGACTGAAAAGGTAGAGCTTGAAGAAGTTCAAGAACCACATGTAGTGAATGAACCAGAATTGGATTCTGAGACAGGACTATAAGATGTTGTAGCTAGAGAACCTGCTCAGGGAACACAAGTCCTACGTAGATCTGGTAGACCGAGGTTTGAGCCTGAGAGATATGGATTTCTCGTGTCTCAAATAGGTAATGTGTTGCTTATGGATCATGATGATGAACCAGCAACCTACCAAGAGGCTATGAATAGACCGGACTCCGACAAATGGCTTGAGGCTATGAAATCCGAAATGGACTCCATATATGCAAACCAAGTTTGGAACTTGGTGGAACCACCTGAAGGGGTACGACCCATAGGGTGCAAGTGGGTCTTCAAGAAGAAGACCGACATGGATGGGAATGTACAGACATTCAAAGGGCGACTGGTGGCTAAGGGTTTCAAGCAAATTCATGGTATTGACTATGATGAGACCTTTTCCCCTGTTGCCATGGTTAAGTCCATAAGGATATTGCTTGCTATTGCTGCGTATTATGACTACGAGATCTGGCAGATGGATGTCAAAACGGCTTTCCTTAATGGAAACCTCCTTGAGGAAGTGTATATGACACAACCCGAGGGTTTTGTATCCCTAGATGAACCCACTAAAATATGCAAGCTGAATAAGTCCTTTTATGGACTGAAACAGGCCTCTTGAAGTTGGAATCTTCGTTTTGATGAGAAAATCAAAGAGTTTGGTTTCATCAATAATGAAGATGATCCTTGTGTTTACAAGCGAGTCAGTGGGAGCATTGTTGTCTTCCTGATATTGTATGTAGATGACATACTGTTGATTGGGAATGACATTCCTACCCTGAAAGTTGTCAAGAACAACCTAGGGAACTGCTTTTCAATGAAGGATTTGGGTGAAGTGACTTATATACTTGGTATTAAGATCTATAGAGATAGATCGAAGAAGTTGCTGGGTTTGACCCAGAGTACGTACATCGAAAAGGTGTTGAAGCGGTTTAACATGCTTGAGTCCAAGAAAGGATTTTTGCCCATGTCTCATGGTGTGAATCTCTCTAAGGACCAGTGTCCAAAGTCTTGTGAAGATAAGGACCGCATGAAGTTGATTCCATATGCTTCGACAATTGGATCAATCATGTACGCGATGTTATGTACTCGACCCGATGTCTCTTTTGCTTTGAGCATGACTAGCAGGTATCAGTCAGACCCCGGTGAGTGTCACTGTATTGCAGTCAAGAATATCCTGAAGTACTTGAGAAGGACTAAGGATGTGTTCTTGGTGTATGGTGGAGAGGAAGAGCTCGTTGTAAGTGGTTACACAGATGCTAGCTTCCAAACTTATAGAGACGACTCCAAGTCTCAGTCAGGTTTTGTGTTTTGCCTGAATGGAGGAGCTGTGAGCTGGAAGAGTTCCAAGCAAGAGACAGTTACTGATTCTACAACAGAGGCCGAGTATATCGCAGCAGCTAATGTGGCGAAGGAGGCTGTATGGATTAGGAAATTCATCGGCGAGCTTGATGTAGTTCCTAGCATTGTTGGTCCCGTAGTTCTCTACTGTGATAACAATGGTGCAATTGCACAATCTAAGGAACCTAGATCTCATCAGCGCTCCAAGCACATACTTCGGCGGTTTCATCTTATTCGTGAGATTGTCGAACGAGGAGATGTAAACATTTGCAGAGTGCCGACTGAGGAGAATATTACGGCTCTACTGACAAAGCCGCTCGCGTAGAGAAAGCATGATGGTCATACTAGATCGATGGGTATACGATACCTAAATGATCAACTCTAGCGAGAATCTTGTGGGTTGCATGTAATCTTGTATTTTGTTTGGCTGTTTGTTCATATGATGAACTGTGTACCTAATTTTTCTCTTATAATTAATGTCAAGTTCTTTTATTGTGTCTTTTTCTATATGATAGTTAAATGTTAACATAATAGATACCCTTACAATGTTCGCTTCCATGGGACATCAAGTACGTGACTTGAATGTGAGAGCCCATGATTTATTTGAAGATTCATTCTTAAAGGTCCTTAGTAGAGTATCATCATAGAAGCTAAGGGTGATGATGGTACATGGAGACTAGCACGTGTGTTGGCTGATGACCGGTTCTCACAGGTCATGATATTGTGATATCGAGTCATCACGTGGGTACTTGTTAGTGAACAAGTTGTACTGGACAGACCCAACCTGAGACTACTTTGTGGATTGTCATCCAATCATGTCACGAGTAGGTCTCAATTGACAATGGTGTTGTGCTCCTTTGACCTGAAGTCACAGCATTCATCAAGTGAGGAAGAGCGTGCTTTGATGCCCTCTAAAGTCTTCCTTGAGAAAGGTTGATGATAAGGGTGGTTGTTGGGCATGTTACGAATCATTTGGGTGTTTGTGTGTGAGCAGATATGGGATTTGTCCTCCTGTATGACAGGAGTTGCATCCATGGGCCCCTTGATGGAACTGGACTGTTAAATGTATGGCCATGCTTGGTTGAGTCAATATGTGATATTGGACTCACCATTCTCTGGAAGTCCGTCCTGGATCAAGAAACTTGGATTGAGCTATTACGAGGGTGACACGGTCCATGCCTCTAGTTATTTCCGGATGTAAGGGACAAAGGGACAAAGACAACGCTGATACATTGGTCATAAAGGCTTATGAGTTATGAACTCTTACTTCTTGGGGAGCAATGATGCATTGTTAGATGTCGCTCATTGTTTGTGAGGTTTTTGCTTTGATACTTTCGAGATCAAGTGGGAGTCTATTGGAGTTACCATTGTGATCTGTAAATGATCAAACATGTAATCTCACTGCCAACGCGATATGAGCCTGCAGGGTCGCACATAAGAGATGTGGAGAAGTTGGATAATTGACTGTGTTGGTAAAGGTTGCCAATCACCGACCTGAATGGGGTTGTGGGCAAAGTGTTGCCTTAAAGGATCGTCGGGTTGGGCAAATGTTGCCTTGGAGGGCTGGTAAGGATTGTCGTCCGAGGGTCGATAACATTCGTCGAGAATCATCTTCTGATTCCCGCCGATCGGCGAGAATCGTCTCTCTGATTCTCGCCGATCGACGAGAATCGTCGAGAATCAATATGCTGATTCTCGACAATCGACGACTTCGACATGTATCGTCGACCGCGGCTCGACGGTCGACGATATTCGACGTGTATCATCCAGTGAGGCTCGACGATCGGCGAGAATCGTCGAGTATTGTACTCTGATTCTCGCCGATCCATGGTGATGCTCGCTGATCGATTCTCGCCGATTCTCACCGACTCTCGCCGATTGATACTCGCCGATTCTGAACCTTATTCTTGGGTGGTCTGCGGATAGCGATAAGCCTAGGTTTATTTATACCTTTGGTATAAATACAACACTTAGGGTTTTCGGATTCTCGCTCGATTTTCTCTGGTAGCTGATCGAAACCCGCGACGGAAGAGTTCCGTTCCGCGATCGTTCCGCCGATCCCGAATCCCGCCGCCGACGGAAGGGTTCCGCCGCCGCCGTGTTCGCTCCATCGACCTCTTCATTTCCGGCGATCGTCACTGGTGTTGCTTTTCCTGGCGCGGACCTAGCAGTCCGTGGAAAGCAAGGTGCGGTCCTTTCATCCTTCCTGATTTTCCGTGTGACGGAAAGCCCGGTGTTCTCCCGCTCGTGTGGACTTCTGCAGAAACGTGGATATTATTCCACGTAGAACTCGCCACTAGCAAGAAGACAAAGTTTGGAGCATCTTCGTTGAGTTGTGACTCAATGCCACCAAGGTAATTTTTGCCTACTTGTTTTGCTAACTTCTTGATTCAACGTTCATGGCCCGATCCACATCTCTTTGGGTTTTTCTTGATGTTTTTTTTCCTTCCGCTGCATGCACAAGTGTTGTGCCATCCTCATAGAGAAACCCAACACATCCATGTGATGATGGTTATGCATCTTATACTACATAACCGTCACATGTTGCCACCTATGGTGGATCCATATACAAACACATATTATGCATCCCATACTACATAATATGCACTGTATACTTCTTATCATGCTGAGTATAGTGTTCGTGCTTCCATCAAAATCCACTGATGACATATTGGTGTGTGTATGCAATGTAATGATACGATTAGAGTTTTGCTTAAGGGAACGTTGTTCGACTGGCTTGTCAAACCAACCAACCCTCTTGCAAAACCTGGCTCTGATACCAACTGTCACGACCCGCATTTTCTCCATATTCAAAAATACGTCAGAGTAGAGAAACTACGCGTCGTGATGCCACGCCATGCAGGGGACAACTATAGACGCTCAGGCAACCTGTCCTCACATTTACTTTGAGTAAAAGATTTATAGCTTTTAGTTAAAAACAATGCATATAAATTAATAGAGTTAATGACCGTGTCCCTCGGTCGGGTGGACTACTGTCCATAAGTGAGAGAATATGCATCTTTTACATGGCAAAAAATACTAAGTTAGCTCATTTGTTATCCTACGTGGGAGTGAGGGTCCAGTGTCATAAAATGATGATGTGACATCTACATTTACTCTATATATATATAAATCTTTTGTACGCTTAAAAGTAGTAGATTTAGTAGTTGAAGTCATGCCATGCCAATATTCCGGAATGCAGTTTTGTATATTTAAAAATATCTAAATGCATCCTAACATAAATCCTTCCCAGAGAGCAAGAACAATCAGGTAAGAAGTAATAACAGTAACAGCAGCAAGTAGTCCATCACAGAAAAGTCAATGTCTTTGGGCATCAACAACTGACACGAACATATAGAAAATACAAATATGGCACGTCTAAACAAGACAACTACCTCAAGCTTAAAGATGGAATCAAACGGCCGCAGAAACCAGCAGCACCAAAAGCCCAACACTGTCAGCTAAACCTGCTACAGCTCTGATCCTGAGGCATTCAAAAGAAGAACACCTCAGAAGCAAGTCACAAGTAGTGTAAGAGTAAAAGCAGACTACACAAACCTCAAAGTGAAGGAGAATGAAAAGCGACTGCAACAAAACGGTCAACAGAGTAAAGTAAGTAACAATAAAACTAGCCGAGCAAAAAAGGCTAAACACATTATCAAGACAGATCAAGCACCATCAATAGAAGTTCAATCTTTCATTAATAATTACTATGCCGAAGGAGAGATCCTAACGCGCACAGTCTATCTGAGCATTAAGCACTATGCCGAGGGAGGACCCCAACGCGCACAGTTCATCTGAGTATCAAACACTATGCCGAGGGAGAACCCCAACGCGCACAGTTCATCTGAGTATCTTTAGTTACATAATTATACAAGCAGGGTTCATTTGTTTTTATTCATCATAAACTCAAGGGATAACCAACCAAGTGGACTGCATAAGAGCATTTCAAGGTACAACAAGTGAAGTTGAATAAGAAAAATGAACAAGATGACTCGATGGTTATAACAGCACGACAATAAATATGTTTACCAATTCAATGGACTAGAATTTTGGGGTTAAGGATTTAGGGACATCAAGTCACAATTCCAAGAATAGAGGGGGAGGGGGGAATGTTAGGATTTCAGGACAAGTATCTCAACAATCGAAACATAATAAACTCAAACGAGTGTAGAAAAAGGGGCAAAAATTTAGAATCAAGAACAAGAAGGAGAGCAAGAACACCACTTGCCTCGATTTATCAAAAAAACTCTCCAAATCTCCACACGTCGCGATAGGAGCTGAAATCTGGACGAAAATGTCCGAAATAACGGTTAGGGCCGAAAACCCTAACAAGAAAAACTCGAGAAACGGGGAAAAATTACCACGAGGGTGTAGCTCTCGACGACAGCTTTCCAGATCTATGATCGGTTGGAAATTCCGAGCACTGGAGCTCCGTCGGTGTTCACCGGAAGAAGCGCGGATGGACAACCTTCTCCTCACACGTCGCTCTGGTACGGAAGGCAGGAGAAATTATAGGTCGGCTTAAAGATTAAGAATAAGCAGAAAGTATAAATACTCAATAGCAGAAAAGACCGGGTTCAACAAAACCGGCCCAGCGGTGTCGACACAACTGTGTCGACACCCGACGGCAGTGTCGACAACCGACGGCAGTGTCGACACCCTACAACATAGCGGTGTCGACACAGCTGTGTCGACACCCGACGGCTCAGCGGTGTTGACACAACTGTGTCGACACCCGACGGTAGTGTCGACACCCGATGACAGTGTCGACACCCGACAGCACAGCGGTGTTGACACAGCTGTGTCGACACAGCTGTGTCGAAACAGCTGTGTCGAAACCCGACGGCTCAGCTCAATGGTGTCGACACAACCGTGTCGACACCAGACCGCTCAACTCGTCGATCGTCGAACAAAAGTAAAAACTCCATTCGATGAATTCTGTTCGAGAATATTCGAATGCAGAAAGCAGGGCCTGGTCGATGAACTCAACACCCAGAACCGCTAGACCTACAGCGAGCTCCGCTCGACGCTTTGTCGAGCTCAGCACGACAATCGTCAAGCTCCGCTCGACCATCGTCAACCTCCAAACAAAGCCTAGAGAAACTAACAATCGTCGAGCTCCGCTCGATGATCGTCGAACTCCAAGCAGCGCCCAGAAAACAAAACCAACAATCGTCGAGCTCCGCTCGACAATCGTCGAACTCCAAAAAATGACCAGAAAGGAAAAAACGATCGTGGAGCTCCGCTCGACGATCGTCGAACCCAGACAGCGACCATAAAGGAAAAGCGATCGTCGAGCTCTACTCTACGATCATCGAGCTCTGCTCAACGATCGTCGAACCCAGACAACGACCAGAAAGGAAAAGCGATCGTCGAGCTCCGCTCGACGATCATCGAACCCAGACAGCGACCAGAAAGGAAAAGGGATCGTCGAGCTCCGCTCGACGATCGTCAAACCCAGACAGCACCCAGAGAATAAAATGAAATAAAATAACACATAATAAGGTTGGTTCGATGAAATCCCAAGCCTTTAGAATCAAGAACTTCCCGAGAATCAAATCAAGCAGTCAATAATATAACAATTATCATGTTCAGATAGTTGAACAAGGAACTATGAGATCAAAACAAAGGCTCAAACGCGCCGAATTAAATGAAACTCACGCCGTAGGAGAAAACTGCAGCTATGGACACAACGATGAAGTCAAAACCAAAATCCTACGAATCATTCCCGAGACATTAACCACCAAAACATGCGGCGAACAAAAACAAAACCCGAAACTTCGATCGCGCGCCGAGACTCCAAAAACGCTCGGGTTGTGACGAAACTGGATGAGCAAAACAAAAATCAATCAATTAAGTTTTCCAATGTGAAATTTTCTGTTTTCGCCAAAGATTCATGAATTCAGCCGACTGAATCAAAAAGACGTGAAAACGCACTATCGGCGACGCGCCATCAACTGCACGCTAAAGTAACGCCCTTACGTCATTATGACATCAACGAGAGGAGTAAATAATGCCGAAAAAATGGGGGTGTTACAACTTTACTGGTTTATAGGTGGGCGAGGCCCAACCCACCGCTTCTGTTTGCCACTACGGAGGTATCCTGGGAGGTTCGGCTCCAAAAAGGGGGAACTAAAGGTCTGTGTGCATAGAGTCGGGTGGGTGAGTTGCACTTGTATGATCTTATCATAACCCAATTGCATGTCATAGCATAATCATATTATAAAACCCTTGTCACCTATTGTATAAGTGGTATGGGATGCTTATACAATAGGCCCTGCAAAACGACCCCTTGGTCTGTAAGCTTGTGTGGGCAAGTTTATAAATTATGGTTAAATTCTTTATATATATATTGCTGATAATAACCGACACCCCAACGTATAAATTGGTTTGAGACTTTTTATATGATGGGAGCCCTGTAAAAGATCCCTTGCTTATATGTTTTCGTATAAGTTAAGGTTACTATTCATACTTTACTTTACTGCCACATGTACTATAAAAATTGCTAGTATAGGTCTGCTGGCATCTGTTTCTTGATTACTCTCCACCTTCAAGTCCTCCCCTTTCTTCCTCTTCGCTCAGTGCCTAGGGGCCATGGGGGAAGGGGTGTGGGATGATAGGACTTAGTCTTATAGACTAATGGTTTTCGAACCACATCATTTAGGGGATCGTGGAGCCCACCATGGAGGAGCATCCCCGCAGGTCGGTACGGTTGGAGATGGGGCAGTCAAGCACCGGAGTTCAGATGACAGGGACCGTGAGCCCCTGACCTTAGTACTGTTTTATTTTGCTTCCGCTTGAGTGACTATGTAGTGAGTGTTTGATGTAGCGGGCTTAAGCCCTTATTTTCAGTATATTATATTCTGTGGACTCTCCCTTCGTGGAGATATATTTACTCTGATGTGATATTATTGTGGACATTTGATTAGAGTTTTTACCTCACTTGTGTTTACTCTAATTATGTTGCTTTTTTGTGATCGAATCGGCCGAAAGAATCGGCAATTTGCGGTGATGACCCTTCAGGGCGTGAAGGTGTCACCGCAAAGCGGCGGTTCTGAGCCTAAGACCCCGGTGTTTTAAAAAAAAAAGAGGGTCTTACAGATGGCGTGTTAGTTAGGCCAAACAGCATTACTGTGAACTCGTAATGACCATAGCGTGTTCCAAATGTTGTCTTGGGAATATCACATTCCCTTATCCTCAACTAGTAGTAGCTAGACTTTAAATCTACCTTTGAGTACATCGTTGACCCATCCGGCTGATCAAACAAGTCATCAATCTGCGGTATCAGATACTTGTTCTTCTCTGTCAGCTTGTTTAACTCTCTATAATCAATGCATAGACACAAGCTACAGTCCTTCTTTTTCACAAAGAAGACCGGCGCGCTCCAACATGACATACTTGGGCATATATAGCCTTGCTCTAACAACTCTTGCAATTGGACTTTGAGTTCCGCCATTTTCATTGGCGCTACACGGTACGGCGAACGGGCCACAAGTTTTGCACCTGACACTAGCTCAATAGCGAAGTCAATCTCCCACTGGGGTGGTAAACCAGGAAGACACTTAGGAAAGACATCAGCATACTCTGATACAATAGGAACATCACTCACACTGAACCTTGGCCCAGCAGCCTGTATAAGTGTGAAGAATAACTTGTGCCCTTCCGCACAGCATTGACGACTTGGAGAGCAGACATCAAGATCCTGCTTGCCCCTCACATCCCTGCGAATTTAGTCTCTAGCTCGGTATTCTGATATATTATGACTTCCTTTGAGTTGCAATCAATATAGGTATGCTGCTCCTAAAGCAAGTCCATACCAAAGATCACATCAAACTTAGATATCGGCAGCAAGGATGCATCCAACACAAAATCCCGACTTCATATCCATACCTCCACATAGCAAGCCCTATCTGCACGCATCACGCATCAGTTAAGCAATAACACCTTCACACTATCTGTCGTTATACGAATAGACACTCTGATCCATGACACGAAGTCCTCAGATAGAAACGAATGTGAAGCACCTGTATCGAACAGTGCTCTTGTCGGACAATCCCGAATAAGGACCAAGCCTAACAAACACAAGTCATGCACAAATAACGCAAAATATAAGTATGGAAAACAGTAAAATTGTATCTTAACTCATACCTGTGACGACATCACTTTGCTTTATAGCCTCCTGTTGGCCAAGGTTGTACGCCCTCGGCTGAGCTGGAGCATAGTGGGATGCAGTGGACTCCACCTCCTTTCCCTTTCCAGCATAAGTTGCTCCTAACTTCTTATCACCCTTTGGAGGACAAACTCGACATTCACGGGCAAAGTGTCTTGGCTCGCCGCAGGTATAACAAGTATGCAGGCCTTTCCCTGATGTTGCTCCTGAAGAAACATTAGAGGGAGCATGTCCAGAAGACTTCGACATCTTATCCCATTTCCTTCGGTTGTTCGATTTTCCCGGGTGTGGCACTTTGAACTTCGGATTTGTGATAGCCAAGTCCCTCTTGCGCTGTACCCTCTTCGTATCTTTCTCCATTGCACGAGCTGTATCCACCAATGCTTGAAACCCTTGGTTCACTGAACATGAAATCAGGAATCTCAACTCATCTCACAACCCTTCGTAGAACCTATTGGTTTTACGCTCTTCCTCGGTAAAGAAAGACCCCGCATAGCGTCCCAATCTTGTAAACTCATGTAAGTAGGTATCAATATTACCTTCACCCTGAGATAAACGCTGAAACTCATTTTCCATGGTGATGCGCTGTGCCGACGGCAAGTGCTTTGCCAAAAATAGTCTTTAAAATTCCCCTATCGAGACCTCTGTTAGTTGTCTGCCTGCTAAGTGGTGCAACTCCATTTCGTCCCACCAATGCCGAGCCTCTCCTTCCAACAGGAAAGTAGACAATGTGACTTTTTGTTCTTCCTCCGTCCTAATTGCCATCAATATTCTCTTGACGTGCGACAACCATTCCTCTACTTGCATTGGGGATCCCACACCTGTAAACATAGGAGGATTGAAGCTCATACACTGCTTCAGTTGCCGTTCAGCTGCTCGTGGGTCTACAATAGCTGTAAAAGTTTCTGGCCTCACACCAACCTGTTCTGGCACCAATGCAGGTTGCGCCTGCCTAGTAGGATATATATGAATCATTGCAAACAATGCCTTAGCAATTAAATGCACTATCTCCTCAGAAGGACGAGGCAGGATGCTGCAGGGTTTGTGTTGAGTTTGGGCGCAGAAAGAGAGCTTCTGTTGGCCCCGCCAAGCAATCATGATGAACACTGGCACTAACTCCCTTTTTGATTATGAAGCCAGTCCTTGGAGGACAGTGTGGCTATTGTGAGCTGCAAGCTCTTAAAGGGCATCGAGCCGACCGGACAATGGGAAGTCGACCCGAGTCTGTCTAGACATTGAACTAGCAATTTGAGCAATGGGCAAGGGCTGAACTCTATCCGTGTTATGGTTATCTAACTTGAGTGCCTAAGTTATTGGTGTTCATTAGGATCACATAATGAGTGTCTTTGATTGTACGCCATTAAGACAAAAGTCTCTGGTCGTGGGTCGTAGAGCATAATGCTCAAGTGTTGTCGTTCTGGAATTCAGAATGGTGGTGGGTCCTGAGACTCCGGCACACTGACAAATGTGCCCTGAGTGCACGAAATGTTTGGTCGTTGAGGCATTCATGTATGATTTATTAAACAGTGTGTGAGTGCATGTTCTTATGATATATCTACTGTGAAAATGCTTTGCCAGAAGGAAAGGAATACCATTGCCCCAAGAAAGGGTTAGGGTCATTATAAATTGGTTAGTTGAATGTTGACCGTTGCCTTCTTTAGCACCATCGCACCGGATTATCTTCTTTCAGGTGATAGAGAGCCGAGCGGGAAATAGTGTTCTAAAGCCCTTGCTGCTACTATGCTGGCCCTCAAAAGCCGAATGAAGAAATATTTTATTATTTTCATGTGCAGTTGGTCTGCGTGCCAATGTATGTAATCCATATCTGTGAAGGATAACTGTAAGGCCTTAAGGAAAAACACTTTTGTGCATTTTGGTATACATTCCTGTGATATACAAATGGGTGGTTGTTTATATATAGTAAACATTCCTAATTTTTGAGTTTAGTCTTAACCCCTAAAGCTTCCGCTAGAATGCTCTGAGTTAGGGTACGTGTAATCGTTTTGATATTAACCTATAATTCTGCTGCCTGTTTGTGGAATAACGTGTAGGGCCCCGGCCGGACCCTTTATTATATTTCATTTGATCGACAGGGGTGTTATAATAGCCGTTTAAGGCAGCATTAAATATGGATTTTGTTGGATCCCTAGTTGGATTTACGCTAGCTTCACTAAACTAGGATTATTGACCCACTTTGTATAGCCAGGGTCATGTCTGTGTCCTAGAGTCTAGGCCATGTACTTAGAGTCAACACTACATGAACCATCCAACAATACACTGGAGAAGACTCAAGACTTAGAGAAAAATCAGTTTCAGGAAAGTGAGTTCAACATTCGTGGAACTCAGCTCGACGAAAGTCATGCTCAGCTCGATGAACTCAGAGACAATTCTCTGAGTTGAGCTCGACGAACTTAGTTCTTAGGTCGATGATTTCTGGATGTTCTACCTCAACATTCCAAGTCCAGAATTATTTCTCTGAACTCCAGTCGATGAAGTTAGATTATCAGCTCGACGATCTTAGTGCACAGAATTGGCAAGAGTTTATCAGAAAGCAGTTAGCTGGTCTCAGGTCGACGATCTTGGATCTCAAATTGACGAATCACAATTATCTGGTCGACAAACATGACTTATCAACTCGACAAACTCTGGACCCAGGTCGACGAAATCTGTACTTTGCTCGACGATTTCTGTGCTGTTCCAGACTTGGATTTTTCCTTCCTTCTATCCTTATTTTATTGCAGTAATTCCTGAGTAATCAATGCTTAATATTCTCTGAATATTACTGTTAGAAGCAACATTGATTATGGGATTCATCAGGATTTTTACTTGCCATTTTTCTATGGGACAGTTGGGAAATCCAATTAATACAGAAATTCTCTCCAGCCGAATTTTATATTCTCCAGGTCGACAACGATCAATCCAAGAAGGCATTCAAAAATTCAAGGGAGAAATTCCATTAAAGATAGAAAAGTGATTCTCTTCCTTACGTCTAACACACAGAGAGTGTGATACACAAGAACAAGATACAACACACAGTGACAGAGAAAATACAACAACAACATTCAAATTCTTCTCTGTGCAGAAAGAATCTGGTCTTCACCTTGACACTGCTGAAGAATAATGAAAGTATACTTTGATACTGATTGAAAGTGAGCTATTAGATCAGGAATACTCTAGAGGGGGGTGGTGAATAGAGTATTTAAAGTTTTATAAAATTCTCTGCTGGATAATGCAGATTAGTCTAAGTGCAATCATGAACAAATCAAAATACAAAAGCACAGAAACTAACTACCACAGCCACAGCATGAAAATAAAAGAAAGAGGGCAACCAGACGACACAAGAAATCTATAGTGGTTCCCCAACCTGGGTATATCCACTCTTCTAACACCCTGGTAGGAATCCACTCGAGTTTTTGATCAGGTGCCTGACACCAATGAGCTTTTGATCAGGTGCTCAAAAACCAAATCCCCAAGTCTTTTGATCAGGTGACTTGTAACCAGGAATCACTTTTGATGGGAGATGACAACCCTTTACATAGTGGGGGTGAGAGAGTTGATTATGTCTTCTCTGTCAACAATCAGAGAGAAGACTTGTGGATTATCGATGGTAGCAAATGGCTCCCCCTGAGATATTGAATGGTTCAGGGAAATATGGAAGCCTTGCTGCAGGGTGATAGGCCTTCAAGCTTTTAGCCTTTATCTGCAGGATCTTCTTGACAGATTTGAAAGTTGTTGTCCTTGGAAGTCCTGGAGTGTTGAAGTAAGAAGACTCTTGATTTTGTATGATTGTTCTTCTTCTTCTGAGAGCAGATCTTCTTTTTATATTAGACCTTTTGTGAAAGTTGCAGAGAAACTACTTGCTTTCTTTCTTTCTTTTCTCTATATTACTACTTGTCAGGAAAGAGAGAAGAATCTCTTCTATATGTCCTAAGGGAATTTCCTTTCGAAATTTGAATCTTCTGTAATCAATGCTGACGGTCCTTGAAAATAAACTGCATTGATTCCTTTCCCCAACTGTCCCTTGGAAAAATGGAAAACAATAATTCTGATGAAGACCGTGATTAATGTACCGTCCAACGGTAATATTCAGAGAATATTTTATCATTAATCATTCAGAAATTATTACCATAGACTAAGGACAGAAGGAATAGATGCTAAGTCTGAAATCGTCGAACTGATAACAGAATTCATCGAGCTGAGTCCACAGTTCGTCGAGCTGAGTTGCTGTGTTCGTCGATCAATTAACTTCTATTCGTCGAGCTGAGTTCCAAGATCGTCGAGCTGATAATAGAACTGCATGCTTCAGAACTTTGCCTTTTCTGCGTCTGAAATTCGTCGAGCTGATAACTGTGTTGGTCGACTGGAGTTCAGTAACTATTTTGGACATAGAATATTCACAATTATATCTGAAATGAAAGTTAAAGTCTCCAGACTTCGTAGACCTAAGGTTTGATTTCATCGAGCTGAGTTTCTGGAGTGGTCAAATATTCTGTGTGTCGACACAATTACTCCTGGTATCGACACAGGTGGTGTAGGCTGATATCTTGTGTATCGACACAAGTCTTCTGTGTGGTGTCGATACAATTACTCTTGGTCTCGACAGAGGTGGTGTCCACTGATATCCTGTGTGTCGACACAAGCCTTCTGTGTCGTGTCTACATAACCTTTCCAAAGTGTCGACTGATATCCTGTGTGTCGACACAAGTCTTCTGTGTCGACTTAGTTGATGTCTACATATACTTTGAATGTCGACATAAGTCTTCTGTGTGATGTCGACACAACCTTTCCAAAGTCTCGACTGATGATCTGTGTGTCGACACAAGTGCTACTAGTGTTGACTTAGTTGGTGTCAACATATACTCTGAGTGTCGACATAAGTCTTGAAATCTTCTAAGTCTTGAGTCTCTGTCATTCTTGTTGATAGCTGGTCCATGTGATGTTGACTCTAAGGACTTGGCCTAGACTCTAGGACACAACCATTACCCTGGCTATACATGTTGCGTCACATGATCCTAGGTTAGTGACTTAGTGAACCAAGCCCAAATCGAACTAGGGTTCCAACAATCTCCCACTATTTGGGTGAGGTCACTTAATCACTGACTCAGTACAGACTCATACTAAAATGAAAAACTAACAAAGCAATAAAAACATATATCTGCAAATAAAACTAAACATATGTAGCAGATATATATATACACAAGTAAGCTTTGTTCTGAAATAAGAAAACAGTTATAAATTAAACAGATGTTAAGCCAGTGCAGAGTTTATCTTCTTTGTTTCTAGTCCTTTTGCTTTTCTTCTTTGCCTTTCTCACCTGGCTTTGTGAAGATGATTTCTCTGTTACGATTAGAAGCTTGCACTCTTGTCATAATCATATCAGCTGCCCCTATGATCTTCAAATATGTAGCCCTGGGGACAACTGCTTCTGGATGCAGCTTCATATAGTCATCCACATTGAAGAATTTATTGGCTTTCTCAAATCTCTTTAGTTCTTCCTTCCTGTACTTTGAAATTATAGAGTATTCAGAAGGATCCTTTCCTTCAGCTTTTTCCTTGTTGATCATAGAAAGGCCTACAAATTCCTAGAACCTGGCCATTCTAGCTGTGTCAGCTGTTTCAAGATCTTCAAAAGGAACAGGAGGAGAGGTTGATCTTTTAGACCTTTCAGCTTGTTGATGTTCAGTGAATTGTTGTTGTTGTTGATGCTGATGTTGTTGATGTTATTGTTGCTGCTGATGTTGCTTTCCTGAAGAGTATTGCTTGTGCTGGCTGCTTCCATGTGATCTCCCTTGGTGTCTTTGATATGTTTGAATTGGGGCAGATCTTTGAGAAGATGTGCTTGAAGCACCAGCAGATGGAGGAGGTGGAGGAGGTGGATCTCTTCTATACTTCTAAGCTGGAGGAGGAGAGTATCTTCTGTTTTTCTTCCTTTCCTTCTACTGGTTTTTATATAGCCACATCCAGGCTGGCATCCCTTTGTATGGGGTTATCTTTTGGAGAATATAATAAGGAGTGTCATTGTTCGGATTAGGCTTAGAAGCAGGAGGAGGAGGGGCTTTTCTTTTCTTTGATACTGACTTCCTCTTAGGTTTATCATCTGAATCATCTTCCTCATCCTCATCATCATCATTATCATTATTTGATCCTTGACGGTTATCATATAGGTCATTTAGTGCTTTCAATGCCTCAGCAGAAATGATTGGCTTTTCAGGACCTTTAGCAGAAACATCAACAGGACCAGAAGAAGAAGCCATATGAGAGACTGGAGAAATGGTTCTGACAGTGCTTTCAGCAGCTGCCTTACTTTCTTCATCTATATTAGTCAAAATCAAATCATCCAGAGTTAGCATGGGAGAGTCATCCATTACAAATGTTGGAATAGAAATAACTTCTTTTGAAGATGGCATGACTGCTGGCTTTGAAATAACAAAACTATCTCTAAGTTGTTTAGCAACCTCTAGAGAGATTGGGGAAGTATATTGTACGATAACCAAGGATGGCTTAGTGTATACTACTGGAATAACTTTCAAAAATACAGTATCAAAAACTTTCAGTAATTGAACTAAGTCTACTGTGGGATTTAACATGAAATCACCAACAGAAAGAATTTCTTCAGTAACTATTGCTTCAGTAACTGACTCATCAAATTCGATGTCAATCTCAATGAAATGAATCAAATCAATTAAATCTCTATCATCAGGAATAAAATCTACATCTCCTAGAATTAAATATGTACTGTTGTATATGCTGTTACTGATGCTGCTGGAGCTGAGATTGTTGCTTCTGCTAGAGGTGTTGCAGCTTCTTCATTAAGAATCTCCCCCTGCCTAGTTTCAATGTATACTGGAGCCAGGCCCCTGAATGAAGAGGGGGAAGCAGTGAAGGTAGAAAGTTGAGCAGATAGAGTAGATATAGAGGTAGCAAGAGGTATAATGGCCTCTGCTATAATTGACTTTATGAGGGGTGTGATGATAGCAATGATGGAAGATAAGGTGGAGGGGTCCAATGTAGGAGTAGTGGATGATTCAGATGTTGTGTGAGTAGAAACATGTGGAGGAATGAGAGATGGTGATGGAGATGGAAAAGTAGCATCTAGCATGATTGTTTCTGTTGGTAGATGGAAAGATGGTATGGTGGACAAATGTTGTGGAAGAGGGGATTGTTGTGGTGAGGGAATATTTGTGTCATGGGGGGAATCAGGTGGTGTTGGTGGTTGGTTTTCCTGAATGGTGGATATGGGATCTCTGTAAGATCAATTTTTGGAGATGTAGGTGGAGTAGGAACATGAGAAGATTGTTGTTGTTGTAGTAGAGGTTGTTGTTGTGGTTATGGAGTTGGAGAGATGGTTTGGACTATTGATGGAAGTGTAGGTGGAATAGCTGAAACAGATGATGAGGGTGGAATGATCTCTTCATCATGGTGGGGAGTGGCTCTTACAACCCTGATGCTTTCAGAAGCTGTGATGTAAGAGGGTGATGCCTTGGAGGGCTTGACTATTGTCCTCTCCTACCTCCCAAATAAGGCACAGGATAGCCTTTTACTGGCATTTATGAATATGGTCGGTGAGACCAGTGATTCATCAGCCTTTTTCTTTTAAGAAGTTACCTAGGATCCTTCCAAAACAAACTTCCTTCTTGTTGTTCTTTTTCTTTATCAAATCAAATATTATTTGAGCCCAATCCACTTCCTTCTTATTAATCACTGCACACATAACCAGAAACTGGTGTCTGGTAATGTAGTCATGGGAAGTATGCTTGCCCAGCAAAACCTTTCCTACAATATCTGTCAAGAACTATATTCGGCAGACATATGTTTCTTTAACAACTTATTGGGATTATCTCTAGTATATCCCATTAAATCAACATCATATCATATTCTTCTGAATCCATTTCTAACTATCCTTCACCATTAATCAATCCAAAAATCTCAGTAAGTACAGCGGGGTATAAAGATACAGGGTTACCCGCAATTGTTCCCATCATAGTGTTCTCCTCTGATGTAGATGTATAAACCCACTCTCTGATTTCAGTTGCAGACATTTTTATCCTTGTTGACATCAGAGTTTTCAATTTCTGTTCCTCCAGTAGTTCCAGTATATGCAGAAATATTGGATCTGAAAGTTGAAAGGATTCGAAGTCGACGTCAAAGTCCGTGTCAAACTTCATTCTGGTTAGGGCACCTGCTGGAATAGCCATTGAAATCACCTGCAAGTGTGACAAACGGCGATCAAGTGCAAGAGAACAGAAAGCGCGGGACGGAGGTCGAAGAAAAACCAAGATATAAGGTTTTCCGAAATTTGAATCGACAAACTCCGTTCCACGAAAATTAAGAAATTCTTCGACCCGAGATCGACAAAATAATTAATAGTCAAATAATTCATCGAGCTTTGTCTGAAGATTTAAAGACATTTCATCGAGCTCCGTTCGACGAAAGTTTTCTGAAGTGAAGTTTTCGATCTCCGTTCGATGAAAACAACTTCACTCACAGAGAGTTCGTCGTCCTGCGTTCGACGAATATCTCACAAACTTTCCAAAGTTCGTCGAGCTCCGTTCGACGAACCTTAGCAAATTCGTCGAGTGCAGACTTAAACTAAACTAAGTCTTCTCCATTGATCATTCCCAACTGATTTATAAAGAAAAGATGATTTCTCTCATCCAGAGGTTTGGTGAATATATCAGCCCTTTGTAAATCAGTGTAGATATAGACAAGCTTAATTTTATTTTTGTCTACACACACTCTTATGAAATGATGCCTAATCTCTATATGCTTTATCCTACTGTGATGGACTGGATTCTGTGCTATGGCTATAGCACTTGTGTTATCATAAAGTAGAGTTGAATTATTTAAGTTGATAGCATAGTCTAGTAATTGATTTTGTATCCACAGCATCTGGGAACAATAGCTACCTACTGCAATGTATTCTGCCTCAGCAGTTGAGGTAGATACAGATGACTATTTCTTACAAAACCAAGAAACTAATCTCATACCTAGAAACTGGCAAGTTCCTGAAGTACTTTTTCTATCCACCCTACATCCAGCAAAATCAGCATCTGAGTATCCAGTTAACACAAATTCTGATTCTGTGGGATACCATAGGCCTAGACTAGGACAACCCTTTATATATCTCAAAATTCTTTTTAGGAAAATAAGGTGAGATTCTTTTGGGTTCACCTGGAACGTAGCACAAAGGCATGTGTCAAACATGATGTTAGGTCTGCTTGTTGTAAGTTATAACAGGGATCCAACAATGGCCCTATATAGTTTCTGATCCATAGGTTTCCCATGTGCATCTGAATCAATTACAACATTTGTAGACAGAGGTGTCTTCTTTGCTGAGGCATCAGCCATCCCAAACTTTTTGATAAGATCTTTAGCATAATTAGCTTGAGAGATGAAGATGCCATGAGGCAACTGCTTCACTTGGAGACCAAAGAAGTAGGAAAGCTCACCCATGCTACTCATTTGAAATTTAGAATGCATGAGATCAGAGAATCTCTTGCACAATTTTGAATCAGTAGACCCAAATATTATGTCATCCACATATATTTGTACTAACAGTATTTGATCCTTATGATGTCTAGTGAAAAGTGTTCTATCTACAATGTCTCTAATGAATTTATGCTCTAACAAAAAGCTGGCAAGAGTCTCACACCAAGCTCTTGGAGCTTGCTTTAGACCATAGAGAGCTTTATGCCATTTGTAAACATAAGAGAGATGAGTTGGAGAAATAAAACCTGGAGGTTGTTCAACAAACACCTCTTCCTTGAGTACTCCATTCAAGAATACACTTTTCACATCGATTTGATAGACCTTGAATCTCTTGTAAGCTGCATAGGCAAGGAATATTCTGATTGCTTCCAACCTTGCAACAGGTGCAAAGGTCTGGTCATAATCTATTCCTTCTTCTTGCCTATATCCTTGTGCAACAAGCCTGGCTTTATTCGTTACTATTACTCCTTGTGCATCCAGCTTGTTTCTGTAGACCCATTTGGTTCCAATGAATGGGTAGTTTTGAGGCCTTGGAACCAAATCTCAAACTCTACATCTCTCAAACTGATTTAATTCCTCATGTATTACAATGATCCAGTGGGGATCTTACTCAGCATCATGGATGGATAGAGGTTCAATATGAGAGAGAAAACAGGCATGCATCAAATCTTGGTTGAGTTGATGCCATATTTATACACCTGCTGATATTTCTCCAATAACTTGAGATCTGGGGTGATCCCTAAGTGTGACAAGATCAGCTTATGGAGTTGGTTGTGCAACAACATCTTGGATTAATTTCTCTTGTGGAATTGTGTTTGATTTTGGAGGAATATCACTCCCTTCAATGCCTTCATCTTCACTATCTTCAATGACTTATGGAGAAGGATGAGTTGGAACCTCTTGGGTAAGGTTTAGTCCATCCAAACTCTCACACAAGTGAGGTACCTGCAAGTTGCTTCTGGTAGAAATTTCTTTCTCCTTGCAAGACATGTTAGCTTCATCAAAAGTAACATGGATAGACTCCTCAATTTTTAAGATTGATTTGTTATAAATCCTATAGGCTTTGCTTACTTGGAAATATCCTAGAAAAATTCCCTCTTCAGCTTTTGCCTCAAACTTTCTAATATATCTTTTATTATTTGTGTGAATATAACATATACAACCAAAGACTTTAAAATAGTTTATTTTTGGTTTCTTCCCTTTTAGTAATTCATAGGGAGTTTGTTGGGTACATTGGAAAATGTGTACCAGATTTGAAGAAGCCTCACCCTACTCAATGATATACATCAAGATGTATTTGATGTATTTTGAGTTGATATGTGCAGGTTAAGTAAGTGCAGGAAATGCAGAAAAGTTTCTAAGTCCATGTGTCGACACCTAGAGAAGAAGTGTCGACACTTGTGAAGGCTTATGTCGACACCTAGAGAAGCAGTGTCGACACTTGGAGTATTTGTGTCGACACCAGGAAAGGCAGAGTTGACACCAGAAGAAAAGTGTCGACACATACAGGCAGTGTCGACACACTGTGAAGAATAGTTGACATAAATAGTGTCGACACTTAAAGGCAGTGTCGACACCTAGAGAAGTTTAGTCGACATCAAATATGTCGACACCAGGATGCTGTGTCAACACACTGAAGGCATTGTCGACATTAACTGTGTCGACACACAGGACTTGTGTCGACACATAGCAAGTTTCAACACAGTGTTAAAGATGAAGTACTTATGTCGACACAAAGGAGATGTGTCAACACACAGCAGAATTCAACTAAGTTTTAAAGAAGAAGTACTTGTGTCGACACACTCAATCAGTGTCGACACATTCAACAGAAGCAGTGTCGAGAAGCTATTACAACAACAGAAAAAGTTGTGTCGACACCACCAAGGCATGTGTCGACACTTAGTCTACTTCTGTCGACACTTGGTCTATTTGTGTCGACACATAATGAAGATCAGTCTCGACACTTTCAGACAGAGACAATGATTTCAAGAAGTCACTGGATGACTTGACATCTGCCATTTCAACCGGTCAACTACAACTGTCAAAACTGACAGAAGGTTGTTAGAAACTGGATCAGCTGGTTACCATGGAGAAAGTTTATATAAAGGCTTTCTCCATCAACAGAAAAATTAGATTAAGTCAATTAAGAAGATCAACACAGATCCAGAGAAAACTGTGAATCAGTATTTTGAAGAAATTTCAAATTTACTTGGAGAGAGATAACTACAGTAATTGAAATCAAGAAAGAGACTTGTTCAATCAAATCTCTTAAGGAGCAGGTTCTGAACCAGACTGCAAAGAAGGATCCAGATTTAATTCTTCATCTTAAGAAGGAAGTTGCCAGCCGGTCTACTTCAAGAAGATCAACTTTTACTGAGTTTAGACTCAAGAAGCCTTGAAGAAAGCAAAGACAAAGTTGATATTAGAAATCAGTTCTATCAAGAACTGATCAAGAAGGTTGCCCTCTTCATTCTCTCAAACAGAGTGGTGATCTAAAACATTTTATTATCTTTTTGTAGGATCCTAAGGGATCTGAGTTGTAAGCCTAAATTTATAAAGGCTGAGGTAGGGCTTTTGAGCCTAAGTGTGGGAGAATCTATTCTTTGAGTGTAGGCCTTGTTGAAGGCTGAGGTAGGGCTAATTAGCCTGAGTGTAGGTCTTGTTGAAGATTGAGTGTTAGGGCTTTGTGCCTGAGTTGTAGGAGTGGGGACACTCTGAGTTATAGGACCCTGTTTGGGGTTCTGAGCTGTAAGATCTGAGGATCTGAGGAGAAGTGCAGAAGTTAGGTCGAATCTAGTACACTGCTAGATAGGCGAAGGGGGAAAGTAGATGTACCCAGACCTTGGGGAACCACTATAAACACTGTATGCACTCTGTGTATGATTGTTACTGTGATTGCAGTGCTGATAGCTGTAGAATTTGCATTTGCTGCTTAAATTAGTGAACAGTTTGTCTGCCTTTAAAGTAAAAGAAAAATTACACCTATTCACCCCCCCTCTAGGTGGTTAGACACATATTCTTTCAAGTGGTATCAGAGCCAGGTTACACAAAAAGTGACTTAATAGTCTGAGTAAGATCCTGTAGGCAGATTCAAAACAATCAAGAATCAAGAAAATGGGTTCTAGTGAGAATCACAAAGAGCTGGGGTCCATGAAATTGCCAATATATAGAAAAGACATATTTGGCATATGGAAAGAGAGGGTTAGACTCTTTATGGAAGCTTCTGACCCAAGGTTATATATTACAGTCAAAGAAGGCCCATATATGTCAATGAATATATCCATTCTCGATACAAATCAGAGAACTCCCATAGACTTTTCTGAAATGACTAAAGATGAAATCATCCTGGCCACTATGGACAAGAGAGCCCAAAATATAATTGTTAGTGTCATTGATGATTCAACATTTCAGAACTTAATTCATTATAAAACCTCTAAAGAAATGTGGGACACATTAATAGTCTATATGGAGGGATCCGAGGAAGTAAGACAAGATAGGAAGTCAATGTTAAATCAGGAATATGAAAGCTTCAGACAAGGAAAGATTGATAGCATTACAGAATGTTACAAGAAGTTCTATAGGATTGTTAATGAGTTGATGTCCTATGGAAGAGGCTTCAGCAACTATGAGTTAAATGACAAGTTCTTAAGATCCCTGACTAAGGACTGGGACACCAATATTTGTGCCATTAGGTAAGTGGCCAAACTTGCTGATATACCACCTCCAACTTTGTTTGGAAAACTGCTATCTTATGAGATGCAGTTAATGGCTAGAAAGGAGGAAGAGAAGAATACTAGAGTGGAGCACAAAGAAAAGTCTGTGGAATTCAAGACTGAAGCCACTAAGAAGTATAAAAGCAAGTCTCCATCTCCACCTAAAATAATTGTTGAGGCTATCACAGATAATTCAGATAACAAGATTTCAGCTAGCAGTGAAAGTGATGAAAACTTTGCTGCTTTTACTAGGCACTTTCAAAGATTTCTAAAGAAGAGGCAGTGGAGGTCTAAGTCTTCCACTTATCAGCCAAAAGATGACTACTATCAGAAGAGAAAGTCATCCAGGAATGACAGAAGCAGATCCAAGCCAAGCAAAGCTACATCTTCAAAGATTGTGTGCTATTACTGCAATAGACAGAGACATGTAGTGGCTGACTGTCCTGAAAAAAGGAAGGAGTCAGCTGACAAAAAGAAGACTCAGGTTAAGAGCAAAAAGGAAAAGTCCTTTGTTTCTAAGAAAGGCAAGAGTTTGACAAACCAGTCATCTTCAGAATCAGAATCAGAAGTTGAAGGGTACATTGGATTATTTGCTGAAGAGGAAGAAGATGAGTTCATACAGCTAATGAACTCAATTTATGAGCATGAGGACCATCAGTGCAAGGGACTGATGGCTATATCTGAAGGAGACAAGAGCCAGGATCAGCCTTGATCAAGTAAGGTACAAAGTTATTCTTCTAGTTCAATTTATAATACTGAGTCAGAGTCAGATACATATGCATCAAGTGATGTGGGTGGGTCTGAATCTGAAGGAGATATTCATCATTTAATAGATGAATATAGATTCTTGCTGCAGGCACTTAAGAAGAGCAAAAACTTGGCCAAATCTCAGGCTAAGGAGATAGCAGATCTTAGGTTGGTTGTAGTAGATCCCGAGAAGTTGCTAGATCAAAAATTGAATGAGATAGCCAGACTAAAAAAACATTACTGTTATTCAGATGGGTACTATAACATTCAAGAATGATCAGATTAGAAATCTGGAGGTTTGACTTTAGAAAGAGAGAGAGATAGTAGCTAGTTTTTCTAAACCTAAATTTGTTTTACCATTGATAGATGAGTTTGTACCTCAAAAGGGTAAGGCTGGATTGGGGTTTAAGAAAACTTCCTGGACTGCAAGGTCCAAATCTAAAGGCAAAGCCCCAGCACAAAACAAGAAGCCTGCTGTAAATAATTCAGCCAGGGTAGTACCTAAACAAAGATACAACAGGTTTGAGTGCTGGTGTTGTGGCAAAATAGGCCACTTTGCCATAGATTGTTGGCATAATTCTAGTGTCAAGGAGAGTAGCAAACTGCCTGCTAGAAGAGGTACATGTAGTTTTGTTAAAGGTCAGACTAACTTGCACCAAGGACCCAAGAGTTATTTGGGTTCTAAGGTTAAGTAATCTGTTTTGCAGGTGAGTCCAAGTGGCCATGCACCTATATGGTACTTGGATAGTGGATGTTCCAGGCACTTGACTGGAACAAGGGGGTTGCTGAAGGACTACACACCTATCATGGATGTCCCTAAAGTAACCTTTGGTGGTTCAGAAAAAGGAATCGTCAAGGGATTTGGTAACATTTCTAGTAATCAGATTACTATTACTCAAGTGGCCTATGTTAAGGGTTTGAAACACAACCTCATTAGTATAAGTCAGCTGAGTGATTTAGGATATGACATCTCATTTGTCAAGAATGGTTGTCATATCAAAAGGTCAAGTGATCAAAAGATCATTTTGACAGGTTATAGAAAAGGAATGTTTACTATCTTGACTTTGTGTGTGAGAACAATGTTTCTCATATTTGTCTTGTAGCTGATGAGAGAGTCTCTCATTGTGTCAAATGACACAAGAGGCTGGCCCATCTTAACTATAAGACTATTGGCCAACTCTTTAGCAAAGAGTTAGTGAGGAATAGTCCTCAAGTTAAGTGTATTAAGGATGGGATATGCTCAGCTTGTCAAAAAGTCAAGCAGACCAAATCCACCTTTCATAGCCTTGAAAACAAGGATTCTGCGAGGTGTCTATACCTCTTGCATATGATTCTATTTGGTCCTATGCTAGTTCACAGTCTAGGTAGGAAGGTCTACACATTTGTGGTAGTAGATGACTATTCTAGATATTCCTAGGTGTTTTTTCTAAGACAAAAATCTGAAACTCCAAGTGTCTTATATAGTTTTGTTAAACAAATTCAGAATGAGTTGGACGGTACAGTGGTCAAAATCAGAAGTGACCATGACACTGAATTTCAGTCTGAAAGTATGATAAGACTATATGAAGAATTTGGGATTTTTCAGGAATTTTCCTCACCTAGAACACCACAGTAAAATGGTATTGCTGAAAGGAAGAATAGAACATTGATAGAGGCTGATAGAACTCTATTGAGTGACACATCTCTCCCAGAGTATTACTGGGCTGAGGCAGTAAATACTGTATGTCATGTGATCAATAGGGCTACTATCACCAAGTGACACAAAAAGACTCCCTATGAGATTGTGAAAGGCAGAAAACCAAGTTTGTCCTCTTTCAGGATCTTTGGTTGCAAGTGTTATATACTTAACAATGGCAGGTCTTATCTAACTAAGTTTGCTGCCAAATCCCAATAGGGGATCTTTGTTGGGTACAGCAACAATAGTAAGTCTTATAGGGTCTACAACTTGGTTACTCAAGTTGTAGAAGAGTCTGTACATGTATTCTTTGATAAAACAAGGCTCATTAACAGTGAATTGCCAAGTAGTGTTTGCAGTTCTACAGGTATAACTGAGAGGATGGACAAGCTTACCATTGCAGAAGATACTACTGCAAGTCAGGAAGTAGAAAATGGTGGCTGCTGTTCAGGGAAAGTACAAGACTCTCTAGATGCTGAAGAAGACCAAGAGGTGCAGCTAAATGAAGAGGCTGGAGGTGTTCAACATGAAGATAGACTACCTCCAGCTAGTAGACACTTAAAGGATCATCCAGCAAATCAGATAATTGGTGATCCAAGACAAGGAGTGCAAACAAGAAGCAGGAATCTGAGTACAGTTCTTTACTCCAGCTTCCTATCATAAGTGGAACCAAAGAAATTTGAAGAAGCAGTTCTAGACCCTCATTGGATTGATGCCATGCAAGAGGAGCTGAATCAGTTCAGGAGGTGCAAGTTCTGGAAGCTTGTTGCTAAACCCAAAGACCACAATATCATTGGAACAAAGTGGATCTTTAGGAACAAATTGGATGAGAATGGAATCATCATAAAGAATAAAGCTAGACTTATTGCAAAGGGATATATGCAGGAAGAAGGTCTTGATTTTGATCAAACCTTTGCTCTAGTAGCAAGACTGGAGGCAATCAGGATGTTCCTTGCTTATGCAACATATCAAGGTTTCAACGTATTCCAAATGGATGTGAAGTCAGCAATCCTGAATGGAAATTTAAAGGAAGAAGTCTATGTAGAGCAGCCCTCAGGTTTTGTTGATCCTCTCAAACCTGATTATGTTTATAGACTTAGGAAAGCATTGTATGGGTTGAAATAAGCCCCAAGGGCTTGGTATGAAACCCTGTCTTGTTACCTCATTGAGAATAAATTCTCAAGGGGGAAAATAGATAAGACTCTATTCCTTAGGGAATCTAAAGGTAAGATTATACTAGTCCAAATATATATTGATGACATAATATTTGGGTCTACTGAAAGTTATCTCTGCAGGAAGTTTGCAAAACGTATGCAAGGAAAATTTGAAATGAGCAGTATGAGGGAACTTAAGTTTTTCTTGGGACTCCAAGTTAGACAGACTGATGATGGTTTGTCCATATGCCAGTCTAAGTTCACCCTAGAGTTAATAAAGAAGTTTGGTATGGAATCATCCACTACCATGAGAACTCCTATGGGGTCAAGTATATCTCTAAGCAAAGATGATACAGGGAAACCTGTAGATGAAACTTTGTATAGAGGGATAGTTGGCTCCTTATTATATCTGACTGCTAGTAGACCAGATATCATGTATGCAACATGTGTCTGTGCTAGGTACCAAGCATGCCCTAAAGAATCTCATCTGACTGCAGTCAAAAGGATTTTGAGATATCTTAAGGGCACACCTTATCTAGGCCTTTGGTACCCTAGGAATAGAGATTTTCTACTAACAGGATATTCAGATGCAGATTTTACAAGTTGTAAGGAAGATAGAAAAAGTACTACAGGAACCTGTCAATTTCTAGGAGGAAGGCTAGTGTCTTGAAGCAGTAAAAAGCAGACCAGTGTGGCAATCTCCACAGCTGAGTCAGAATATGTTGTTGTAGGAAGCTGCTGTGCACAACTATTATGGATGCAACATCAGCTGGTAGGCTATGGTATTCAAGTAAGTAGAACACCTTTGCTTTGTGATTCTACAAGTGCTATTTCTATTGCAAATAATCCTATCTCACATAGTAGGACTAAGCACATAGAAATTAGATACCATTTTCTTAGAGAACATGTAGAAAAAGAGGATATTTCCCTAGAATATGTTAAAACTGATTTTCAAATTGCTGATATGTTTACTAAGCCCCTAGATGAAACCAAATTCAATAAGTTTAAAATTGAATTAGGAATGTTAAACTTAGAATAGTTTCATAAACTTTGGCTAAGTAAAATAGTGTCAACAAAAGGAGTTGTCTGTGTCGACACATAGAAGTGGTGTCGACATTCCAGAGAAATGGTGTCGACACATCTAAGAAGTCTGTGTCGAAACTTCAGAGAAATTGTGTCGACACATCCAGAGTAGGTGTCGACACATCCAAAAGTGGTGTCGACACATAGGTTCAATACAAATTTCGTCGAGTAGAGTTTCGGCTAATCGTCGAGCTGAGATGTCTAAGTGTCGACACATATATTCTATCGACTATATTTGTGTCGACACATAGTTGTCGAGACATTAGAAGTAAGTGTCGACACTTTTCAACAGTGTCGACACATTTTGAGTATTATGCTGCGCCTTTTCATCTTCGATTTTAGAAAGGTATAAATAGGCTTTCAACCTTATTTGTCGACACGCTCTCCATAGTTTCGAGACCAAACTTGTGTGTCGACATCTCTCTCCTCTAAAATTCAAGATTTCTCAAAACCCTAATGGCGCCCAAGCTAGAAGAGAACATCAATGAAGGTTATGAGCTCGTACGACATGCCTTTGACGATGCAGAACCAGAAATTCAAGGTGTTGTAACCCTAGTTGCTGAGACTGGGTTGGATTATCTAGTTTCTGAGCCCATCAAGATTTGGAAGAAGGAAGTACTAGAATTCTTTAATGTAGCTCACCTTGCTGAATCTAGACTCAAGATTAAGTCCACTGTCCATTGGGCAAAAGTAAAAATCACCCAAAAGAGTTTGACGAAAGTTCTACATCTACCAAGAACTAAAGATGTGGAAGATGTACCTGCATCAAAGACTAGGGAGGCACTGAAATGGTGTGGATTAGATGCAAACATGAAGATTGGATCAGTTTTTAATCGGAAAGGCATGAACATGCAAGACAAGTTCTTGTCTGAGGTAGTAGGAAAGGTGATTCTGTGCAAGGCAGGTGGGCATGATAGAATATCAGCTTACATGTTCAGTTTAATGACAAGGATCATTTTTAAACTAAAAACTGATTGGTTAGTAGTGATGTTTGAGAAGATTAAAGAAAGTCCGAAGAAGCCTAATCTGGGTAGGATTATGAGCTTGTACTTAGCTGGAAGTATTCCAGAAATCATGAACCAAGCTGCTGGTTCTAAGATAAATCACATGAGGAGAATGTATGTTAGGATTATCTCAAGGTGGGATAGGGTATTAACCAAGAACATACCTACTCCAGAAAAGGAAGTTCCTCAACAGAAGAAGAAGAAGAAAGCCATAGTGGCTCCTCAATCCTCCAGTAGTTCAAAGGAACAAGTTGCTTTCAGTTCAAATGAGGAAGAAGTAGATAATACTGGAAGGTCACCAGTAAGGACTGAAGATGCATAGAGGCAGGGGGAGCTACCATCTGCTAGCCCCATTCACCTGGATCCACTCCAGGGGGAGCCTCAACATGTGGATGAGCCAACTCACTTAGACAGTGAAAGGGAAACACAAACAATTCTTGAGATAATCAATGAAGTTAATCAATCAATTTTTCATATTGAGGATGAAGTATTAACTGAGTCTTTAATTGATCTTGATCAGCAAACTAAGTTAAATAGTCAACCACAAGATGTTGTCATGGAAGACACATCAGTTACTGATACTGTTCCTGAGATAAGAGAGTCTCCTATCACTACTCAACAGGAGTTTACTGTAGAAGAGCTGTTCCCTGATTTATTACAGCCTGATTTTGAGGGAGAGAAAACAGCTTTTGAGGGGGAGTCAGCTAACCTTGAGGGGGAGCATGTAAGGTCAAAGGAGGAGACTGCTAGAAATGACACTGGGGACCAAAGGATTCAGGAGGAACTGCCAAGGACTGAGAAGGAATTGCCTCCTACTCCTAAAGATAGAGTAGACATTGCCAGTACTTCTACTTCTGAAGATGAAGAAGTTGCTAGAGCCAGGAAAAGGAAGCTACATGTCTTCAAAAGGAGAAGCTAGAGATACAAGAAGGCACTGCAAATAATTGCTCCACAGCCTGCCCCAACAGCTGATTACAGCTCTTTATTGGTGGATTTGTAGATCAAAATGGATGAGCAAAGGAAGGCTCTAGAAAAATATATGGATGAAGGACATAAATCACTTCAATTTGATCTGGCTCAAGACATAAAAATTATAAGATTTGAATTGAATCAAAATAAGTAGGAAATGACTGACTGTTTTCATAAAGGAGGTAATGCAGTGGTTTACCTAGCCACTCATCAAGAAAAGATAAAGACACAGGTGGATGATATGGCAGTCAAACAAGGATATGTCCTGGAAAATCAGATTAGAATGAATGATAATCTGACTGCTTCTCATAATGTAATTATTACTGAAATAAAGAAAATTGCAACTGCCCCAACTGCTGCTAATTCTAAAGCCAAACCAGAGTTTGATAAGGAAAAGTTTGATAAGGATTTCCAGGAAGGCATAACTGCTGTAAAAACTGCTATTACAGATTCTCAACAGGTTATTTCTGGCTTGCTGTTGAAGTTGAGGGGTTTTTATAAAGATGGAGTTAATTATCTGGATGAACAGATCAGGTTTCAGAAAGATGATCTCAGAGATCATATAGAAAGAGAAGTCATAAAGGGGGAGAGGGTGTTAGTCAAAGCAGGCTCTGACCATGATAAATGGATTTCCAACAGCATCAGAGCCACCCTTGGATATCCACCCTTGTGTGATGATGATAATGTTGCTGAATCTGGTATAAATCTTGCTGTTTTTGGAGGTGAGCAAGCAGAAGTGGCTAAAGTAATTTATCCTCCAGCAGATTTTGAAATGATACATCAGGAGGTACAATCTATGTATAGCCCTCCAGAGGGAAATAAAAATATTATCATTGAAAAAGTAAACCAGTCTGTGCTAGAGGTAGTATTAAAAGAGCAAGAAACCCTTTTGTCCAAAAAGAGGTTCAGAGAATAGGCTGAGTTAAGGACAGATTTTGAGCAGTGGAGCCCAACTTCTAGAAACATTATACTGACTGCTTGGAAGGCTGCAAAGGATAATATCCTAGAAATGAACAAATGGTATTCTGAGCAAGAGTGGAGAAAACATAAAGCTAGGCAAGAAGCCATAGTGTAGTATAGAAGGAAGGCTAAACTTGGGAAGCTACCTCCAAATGCACATGAGCCTAGCAATTATTTCCCTAAGCCTTATCATTATTTTGAGAGACAAAAGATAAGGGCTGAAGAACAGAAGAAGAAAGTTCTTAAGGGCAAGAAGCCTGCTGATGACACTGATGCTCCAGTTCAAGCCAAGATTCAATCTGTCAAGGGCATTGTCATCAAGGAGCCAGAGCAGCCATAAAATTGAATTTTCTTAAGTTTACATTTTGTAATATTTAGTATTAAAACATTTATGTAAACTTTTATTCATGAAACTATTGGAAGTTGTAACAAAATAATTTTTAATGATCAATCTGTTATATTATTATTATATGAAGATTGTTTATACATGTTTTGTTTAAGTATTTACCCGGACATATAATGTTGTTATACATCATATTGTGTATTTGTTATGTATGGTGTATATCATTGACTAAGGGTTATGACTTCTCCAAATAGGGAGAGATTTTTGGGTACATTGGAAAATGTGTACCAGATTTGAAGAAGCCACACCCTACTCAATGATATACATCAAGATGTATTTGACGTATTTTGAGTTGATATGTCCAGGTTAAGTAAGTGCAGGAAATGCAGAAAAGTTTCTAAGTCCATGTGTCGACACCTAGAGAAGCAGTGTCAGCACTTGTGATGGCTTGTGTCGACACCTAGAGAAGTAGTGTCGACACTTGGAGTATTTGTGTCGACACCAGGAAAGACAGAGTCGACACCAGAAGAAAAGTGTCGACACATACAGGCAGTGTCGACACACTGTGAAGACTAATTGACATAAATAGTGTCGACACTTAAAGGCAGTGTCGACACCTAGAGAAGTTTAGTCGACATCAAATGTGTCGACACCAGGATGCTGTGTCAACACACTGAAGGCATTGTCGACATCAATTGTGTCGACACACAGGACTTGTGTCGACACATAGCAAGTTTCAACACAGTGTTAAAGATGAAGTACTTATGTCGACACAAAGGAGATGTGTCGACACACAGCAGAATTCAACTAAGTTTTAAAGAAGTAGTACTTGTGTCGACACACTCAATCAGTGTCGACACATTCAACAGAAGCAGTGTCGAGAAGCTATTACAATAACAGAAGGAGTTGTGTCGACACCACCAAGGCATGTGTCGACACTTTGTCCACTTGTGTCGACACTTGGTCTATTTGTGTCGACACATAATGAAGATCAGTCTCGACACTTTCAGATAGAGACAGTGATTTCAAGAAGTGACTGGATGACTTGACAGCTGTCATTTCAACCGGTCAACTACAAATGTCAAAACTGACAGAAGGTTGTTAGAAACCGGATCAGCCGGTAACCATGGAAAAAGTTTATATAAAGGCTTTCTCCTTCAACAGAAAAATTGGATTAAGACAGTTAAGAAGATCAACACAGATCCAGAGAAAACTATAAATCAGTATTTTGAAGAAATTTCAGATTTACTTGGAGAGAGAGAACTCCAGTAATTGAAATCAAGAAAGAGACTTGTTCAATCAAATCTCTTAAGGAGCAGGTTCTGAACCAGACTGCAAAGAAGGATCCATATTTAATTCTTCATCTTAAGAAGGAAGTTGCCAGCCGGTCTACTTTTAGAAGATCATCTTTTACTGAGTTCAGACTCAAGAAGCCTTGAAGAAAGTAAAGACAAAGTTGATCTAAAAAATCAGTTCTATCAAGAACTGATCAAGAAGATTGCCCTCTTCATTCTCTCAAACAGAGTGGTGATCTAAAACATTTTATTATCTTTTTGTAGGATCCTAAGTGATCTGAGTTGTTAGCTTAAATTTATAAAGGCTGAGGTAGGGCTTTTGAGCCTGAGTGTAGGAGAATCTATTCTCTGAGTGTAGGCCTTGTTGAAGGCTGAGGTAGGGCTGATTAGCCTGAGTGTAGGTCTTGTTGAAGACTGAGTGGTAGGGCTTTGTGCCTGAGTTGTAGGAGTGGGGACACTCTGAGTTGTAGGAACCTGTTTGGGGTTCTGAGCTGTAAGATCTGAGGATCTGAGGAGAAGTGCAAAAGTTAGGTGGAATCTAGTACACTACTAGATAGGCGAAGGGGGAAAGTGGATGTACCCAGACCTTGGGGAACCACTATAAACACTGTGTGCACTCTGTGTATGATTGTTACTGTGATTGATGTGCTGATAGCTGTAGAATTTGCATTTACTGCTTAAATTAGTGAACAGTTTGTCTGCCTTTAAAGTAGAAGAAAAATTACACCTATTCACCCCCTCTAGGTGGTTAGACACATATTCTTTCAGAGTCCTATTCTTTAGCTTATGTATCGGGCTTCTGTTCAGGACATAGTTTGTAGTGTTCACAGCCACTGCCCAAAAGGATAGTGGCATGTAATCATCTGTAAGTAATGTACCTGCAACTTCAATGAGTGTCCTATTTTTCCTTTCAGCTACCACATTTTGTTGAGGAGTTCTAGGAGCTGAGAAGCAATGTCTGATACCTTCCTTCTCACAGAACTCATGCATAAGAAGAGACTCAAACTCTTTGCCATGATCACTTCTGATCAATGCAACATGACTACAGAACTCAATCTGTATGGTCCTGAGAAAATCTGTAAGAACCTTGAAGGTATCTGACTTAGATCTCAGAAAGGATACCCAAGTGAACTTGGAGAAGTCATCTACAATTACCAAAGTGTAGGATTTCCCTCCTAGGCTTTGTACAGCAATGGATCCAAATAGATCCATGTGTAGCAAATACAAAATCCTAGGTGAATCACTTTTATTAATGGATTTGAAACAAATTTAGTTTGTTTGCCTAATTGACAAGCCCTGCAAAGGCCTTCCTTCTTGTAGGGACCAGAAGGTAAGCCTCTAACAAGGTTGTCTTTTGATAGCCTAACAATATTTTTTAGATTTACATGACCTAGTCTTTTATGTCATAGATCATTCTGGTTACTAATTAAGGTAAGTAAACAGATATCAGAATTGGCAGATAAAAAATCAACTAAATATATATTGCCTTGTCTATTCCCAATTAAAAGTGTTTGATTTTCTTTATTAGAAATAATACATGAAGATGAACTAAAATGTACCTGATAACCTTCATCATATAATTGACTTATGAAGATGAGGTTATGCTTCAGTCCTCTCACATATGTCACCTTCTTGAATGTGACAGCTCCAATCTTTACTTCTCCAAAACCTTCTGACTGGCCACATTTGGTGTCACCAAAGATGACCTTTGGCTCCAACTTGGACTTATAGTTTGATAGAATGTCCTTACTGCCTGTCATATATTTGGAGCAACCACTATCCAAGTACCAGGTCTGATTCACACTTGGACAGCTCTTCAACTGTAAGGAAAACAGTTAAATGTTCTTGACCCAGGTTACCTTGGGTCCTTTGTTTTCCTGGTATGAAAAGCTAGAAATAACAGAATATTCTGGTTGGGATTTATATCCTAGAGGGTGATATCTCCTAGGTGGTATGACCCAATCAGCTAGTGGATTAAAGGCTTTCCTGGAATTATTTAAGTTTCTGTTATAATTAAAGTTTTGGTAAAGTCTTTCTGGGTTCGACAAATTTCTGTGAGTTCGTCGACCAGAGTTCGACAAATAGGGTTGTAATCGTCAATCTCTGCACAGCGAATGAATATATTTATTTTCTATGCCCCTTGTTCGTCGACCTCTGCCCGACAAACCATACAGAGTTCGTCGATCACAGTTAGACGAATAACTATAACTATAGTTTGCGTTCAGAGTTCGTCGATCTGGGTTCGACGAACTGGCTAGATTTTATCGATCTAAGTTTGACGAATTCTACTGAACATTGTTACCTATGGTTTTCTTGTTGTTGGTTTTCTGAACTATTGATTTAGAACCATTTTCTCTTGTTTGTTTATTGATTACTTTTTCTTTTCCCTTAGTAGTGAGAAATTGTATGGGGGTTGTTAAGATGTTCTTCCTGAGAATGGGGGGCAAACCTGATGAATCACCCAAGTATAGCTTGCATTAAGTCTTGCATTCACAGTGCTTGTGAAGCCCATCAGCATGAGGCTTCTTCCATTAAGAGTTTCCTCAAGTTGTTTAGCCTCACAAAGCTCAGTTTTTAACATTATGATTTGTTCATTTTCTAAACGCAGTTCATCTTTTAACCTATTATTTTCAGAGTTTACATTTTCTAAAATTCCTAGTTTATCCCTAAGAGATTTAATCTCCTTTTTTGAATTAATCAAGTCTATACACATTGATTTAAATTCAATTTTAAAATAATCTGAAGTGTAATCAAAAGAGGATAGTACCTTATCAGCTTCTGAATCTGAAGCTTCTTCATTATCTGATTCCTCTTCTTCTCAATTGCTCCTGGACGCATCAATTGCCATAAGGCAAACCTCCTTAGCCCTGGCTTCTTCCTCATCCTCACTGGAGAAAGAAGATATTGATTCTTCTTCAGTCTCACTCCACGTTTCAGCGACAAAACCCTTCTTCTTCTTCTTGTGTTTGCTGGAAAAGGGCCTGCTGTTGTGCTGTCTCCTGGTATCTTTCTCTCTTCTATTGTCTTTCTTCTGATTCTCTGGACACTCAGAGATGAAGTGCCCAGGCTTCCTGCATCCAAAACACACAACTTCTTTGGTTGGTGTCTTATTATATCTAGGCTTGTCATCCTGCCTTGATTACTTCCTCCTGAAATATTTTCTTGCCATGTTGTAGAATCTTTTGGCAACTAGACTCATGAGCTCTTCATTTGATGTTGATGTCTATCTTCTCAGCAGCCTTGAAAGCTATACTTTGCTCTTTTCTGGCTGGTGGAGGTGTGTAACACCGCCTATCTGTCGCATAGCATATAGCAGTAGGTCCGGTCGGGGCCCTACGCCATATACCACAAACAGACCGGGTGGTTACTCAATGGAAACCATCCAACCAATCACAACGTCCTACACAGAGCATTCTAGCGGAAGCAGTTTTATAAGTTGCACTTAAAATAACCCAGCACAAAAGCATGAATGTCCACTAACAAGCCCAAAAGGAATGAAGTACATACACCAGTACTGGCCTTAATGCCTTACAAATAGTTTACTCATATTACATGTTTTCCATACCACGGCATGCAGGCCGGTCATACATGAACAAAAGCAAGTAAAACACTCCAGTTAGGCCTTCGAGGGCCGGCTTCGCAATTTGGGCTTTATCCCGCTATTGACCGCTTGGTCCAGCAGCACCTTCAAGCAATAGACCACTGCATGGTGGCAAACAAAAGCAACGGTCAGCAATGCTGACCAAATTATAACGATCCCGCCTCCAACTCAGGGTGGCGACGCTCCTTCCTTGTAATTTATTAGCACAACCAAGCAGTATATAAATACATTGCATCACAGGCGTTGGCACGCACGGCCATACGCCCCGTGCTCTCAGGGCACATTCTCGGTGATCACGGTCTAAGCCCGCCGACTCACCACCATCCCCAGGACGACAATCTCTCGTGAGCATTTGAGTCTTTTAGGCAGAAGTTATGACACTTAAAATCATCAACAGCCTAAGACCCGACCTCTATGCCCTCGGTAGGCCTCAAAAACCGAATTGCATAGAGCAGGAACGGTTTCACTCAACCCGTTGCTCACTTGCCACGACACTTTAAAATCATCGGCACGAGTTAAGTTTCCCGGAAGCCCGTGAATTGAACGCATAATATTACATAACCCAGTTATGTACAAGTTGGCTCCCAGGCCCACAAGTTTGGCAGAATCACGCATCTGCCCAGTTTTTCGGCTGCACCTTTGGGTTAATCCCTAAGGCTCCCTGTTGCAATCTACCACGTAGAAAACCCGAAAACAAACATTCACACGGAGTCTTTTCCGGCCATTTATGCAATGCAACATCAACGATCCAGACCAACTTGTCCGGGTATGCTTCACACAACATGGCTATGTCCGTTCTCAATTACGGACTCTACACAATTAGGACTTTACATATCTACCCGAAGGAATGCCTCCAACTCACCGCAAAACTCGCGAGAGCGGGCTTCCTATGCAAAGAAGGAGAGCTTCACATGCTCAAGAAGAGAATCGTTACCATAGCGTTCTTCCTTGGCGCCATGGAAATGTAAGTGGATGAAAAGCACCGCAGTCTCCTTACCTTCGTAGATCCGAAGTCATCTCGTGATTTGGAGCTCTAAAACTCCTCCAAAGACTGGATCTAGACTTCTTCTTCCTCTTTGCTCTCCCCTCTCTCTCTAGGATTTAGACAGAGAACACGGCAGGAAAAATAACCACAGCCGTCGGATCCCAGTAAAAGGGATGCACGGACACGATCCAGGTCTGTCCTGGACGAATGGTGCTAAACACTGCATGGTTCACCAATAAGAGCAGGACACGTCCGTGTCAATTAAATTGTGTCGGGACATTTTAGTAAACTCCTACCAAAACCCCAGTGTCAACACTCCGCGTCGACCGAGTCAGACATGCCAGAATCAGCCCCGCGCTCGACGATCGTCGAACCAAGATCGTCGACCGCTGCAAAATCGTCGAACGGAAAACTCTGGCCAAATCGTTGAACGCGCGGCCCGATCGTCGAACCCAGAAAACTGCTTGATCGATGACCACGCGGCCTGATCTTCGAACCCACGGCCCGATCGTCGAACCCAGAAAACGGCCCGATCATCGAACACGCGGCCCGATCGTCGAACCCAGATTTCTGGCAGATACGCCCTGGGACACGCCCGTGTCCAGGGCCGTGTTTGCTGCTCGATGGAAGTCGAGCCCAAAATCGTCGAACACTCGACCACATCGTCTAACCAGCTCGACACGCCCTGGGACACGCCCGTGTCCCAGGCCGTGTGCCTCCTACCAAATTCCAAATTTGGCCTGGAACGCCTCCCGTCGCTCTTTTGCGTTTTGGGGCGTTACAACTCTCCCCTCTTAAAAGAATTTCGTCCACAAAATTTCATAAAGGAAAGATAAGTACAAAATTAAATTGTACCTGAGCGGAACAACTCCAGATACTCGTCAAGTATACTCTGCTCTCATTCCCAAGAGAGCTCCTCACGACCTCAATTGTCCCAACGGAACTTGACCATCCTGATCTCTTTATTGCGTAGCTACTTGACCTCTGAGTCTTCAATACGCACGGGCTTGACCTATGTCGTCAACCCACTATCAATCGGCACTTGATCGATCGCGATCACATTCGTAGGCCCTTGCACCGCCTTCCGTAGCACCAATATATGGAATACATCACGTAGACCACTAAGCTCCACTGATAGCTTCAACAGATAGGCTGTTTCACCAACCCGCTCCAGAACCTCAAACGGCCCAAGGTACCTCGGGCTTAGCTTTTCAATCGCCGCACCCGCGAGACACCCTTGAACGGCTTGATCTTTAAGTACACCCAGTCGCCCACAGCGAACTCCATGTTCCTGTGCTTGGTATTATAGTACTTCGCTTGCCGGTCCTGAGCGATAAGCAACCTCTCCTGAATGGTTTGCACCAATGAAGTAGCATCCTCCACCTCTTGATGCTTGTACAACTTTGACTCACCCGTTTCCAACCAGGACAACGACGTGCGACATCTTCTACCATAAAAGGCCTCGAAGGGCGCCATTTGAATACTCGTCTGGGAGCTATTGTTGTATGCAAATTCCACCAAATAAATATGGTCTTCCAATTGCTTTCCAAAGTCCAAGACACACATGCAGAGCATGTCTTCCATAGTCCCTCTCGGTGTGCACATCCATCTGCGGATGGAAGGCTGTGCTAAAATTCAGCTTTGTTCCCAACATTTGCTGCACAAGCCTCCAATCATTGGACGTGAACCGACCATCTCGGTCACTCACGATGCTGCGGGCACACCGTGGAGCAGCACTATGTTATCCACATATAACTTTGCCAACTTCTCCACCGGATCATCCTTCCTATGCGGAATGAAATGCGACACCTTCATTAGCCGATCCACGACCACCCAGATAGCGTTGTTCCCCTTTTTGCGACCTTGGCAAATCATGCACAAAGTCCATAGTGATGTCGTCGAATTTCCACTCCGGAATTAGCAAGGACTTCAGAAATCCTCCCGGCTTTTGGCACTCCGCCTTCACCAAGGCGCAAGTTTGGCACTTTGCCACGTAGAGCGCCATAACCTTCTTCAAACCCGGCCACCAAAAGAGTATCTTAATGTCACGGTACATCTTTGTGCTCCCCGGGTGAATCGAGTACTTGGTATGGTGCGCCTCGTACAGTAAATCCACCCGCAAACTGCCCACGCTTGGGACGCAAAGACGACCGTCTTTCCAAAGTAATCCATCCACAACTTCATATTGGGAATTTGGCCCATCCAGAGCCTCTATCATGAGTTGCTTCATATGGCCATCCAAATCTAAAGCCTGCCGAATCCGATCAGCCAGGTCATAATGAACCTCAGTCCAATTCAAGAGTGCTTCAGCACCTGACTGCTTGTCTACGTAAGAAATTTCCAACGCCTCCAACTCCCGAACCAACCGCTCGTCATGGATCAACAACCAATTGGCTTGAGCTGGGGCCTGGCGACTCAACGCGTCTGCAACCGCATTTCCCTTACCAGGCACGTAGTGGATCATGAATGTATAGTCCCCCAGGAACTCCATCCATCTACGCTGCCGCAAATTCAGATCTTTCTGATCAATCAAATACTTCGGGCTCTTGTGATTGGTGTAGAAATCAATCTTCACACCGTACAAATAATGCCTCCACAGCTTCCAGGCAAAAATCATAGCCGCTAACTCCAAGTCATGGACCGGATAGTTCCCCTCGTTCATCTTCAACTGTCTCGATCCATATGCTATAACGCTTCCGTGTTGCAGTAGCACGGAACCCAAACCGCTCCCAAAGTATCGCTATAAATCTCACAAACTCGGTCCCACTTAGCGAACTCCGCACAGGCGTCGTGGTCAACCGACATTTCAACTCCTCAAAAGCTCCCGCGCACTCCGGCGTCCAAACGAACTTCTGCTCCTTTGTCGTCAAAGTAGTGAGAGGTAACGCTATCCGTGAGAAGTTCTCTACGAAGCGCCTATAATAGCCGGCAAGCCCCAGAAAGCTCCGGACTTCCGCTATCGTAGAAAGCTCAGACAACTCCCGTATCGCAACAATCTTCGCCGGATCCACTTTAATACATTCCCCACTCGCACTTCCAGAACTCGCACTTCCAGAACTTGGCGTACAATTGATTCCTCCTTAGCGTCTCCAAAATCAAATGAATATGCCTGAAATGATCTTCCTCACTCTGCGAGTACACCAAAATATCGTCGATGAAGACGATCATAAAATGATCCAAGTACTCCCTGAAGGTCCTGTTCATCAAATGCATGAACACTGACGGCGCATTAGTTAGCCCAAATGGCATGACCGTAAACTCATAATGCCCGTACCTCGTACTAAACGTTGTCTTCGGGGTATCACTCTCCCTTATTCGCCGCTGATAGTACCCGGACTTGAGATCCAACTTTGAGTACACCGTCGACCCGACCAACTGATCAAAAAGATCATCGATCCGGGGGATCGGGTCCTTGTTCTTCTCCGTCAACTTGTTGAGCTCCCGATAATCAATACATAGCCTCAATCTTTCGTCCTTTTCTTAGCAAAGAGGACCGGCGCGCTCCAAGGCGAAGAACTTGGACGAACATACCCTTGCTCCAATAACTCTTGAAGTTGCACTTTCAGCTCCATCATTTCCTTAGGCGCTAGCCAATACGGAGATCGTGAAACAGGCTTTGCACCTGGCACTAGCCCAATCATGAAATCTATCTCCCGTTGAGGCGGGGCTCCAGGAAGATCGCTAGGGAACACATCAGGGTACTCTGATACCACTGAAATACAGTCCAACGCGGGCTTTAGCTTTGCAACCTCCACTAGTGTAAAGAATAGTTCTGCACCGGCACGAACCTCCTTCACCACCTGAAGAGCAGACATCAACGTCTTGCTCCACCCCTTCAAGCCCGTGAAAGTCGTCTCACGACCTGCTCCCAGCTTGACTTCCTTGCTACCGCAATCAATATAGGCTTGCTGCTCCGAGATTCAGTCCATGCCAAATATCACATCGAGCTCCCCTAGCGTAGTAACGACACTTGTAAGTCAAAGTCTTGGCTCCCTGACAACACCTAACGCAAAAGATTCTACCCCGCGCGCAATTGAGCGCCATTGACCATATCGCGTCCAATTTGTCTCTTACCATCGAAGGGGTACTCTGACGCGTAAATAATTCCTAAATAATGGAATGCGAAGCTTCATTTGCATGAAATGGTGCCTCTCAGCCGGATAAACGAACCTCGAACAAAGCTGAGCACAAGTAGTTCTAAAACCTAACATACACAAGGGAATAAGTATTCCAAGGCTAAACTTGCTATAACTTTAAAACCATAACCTGTCATCACGACAGCATGCTTCTTCTCGGACTTGGACTCCGTTTCCAGCATCTCGTGAAAAGTGCCCCGTTTTTCCTCAAGTGAAACATGCACCCGGGGTTCGACCCGTAGATGCCCCTGAAGCACCGAAAGGAGGGACTAGAACCATATCCTAGCCTTCTTATACCACTTACGATAACCCGACTTTGAGGTGTTCGACATTTTGAACGCCGTTTTTTTTGCACTAAAGTCCTCAACCGCTCCTAAGATAGCTTCCTTAGTCTTTTGAGCACCATTCCAACAGTCTCGGGCAAAGTGCCCTTTCTTTCCACAAGTATGACAAGTGTAAGTAGCTTTGCTAGTCGATGTCGTATCCCCTTCCTCCAGCATTTTGCTGGATGCAGCTCTTATGGAGCTTGCATAGTTCGATACCATGGTCGCTAACATCGGGTGAGTCTTCCTCAAATCTACCTCCAAAGATCTAGCTGATTCCACCAAGGCTTGGAATCCCAATAACTTTGGTCCTAGCAGTAGAACTCGTAACTCGGCCCGCAGGCCATTATAAAATCTATCGACTGTAGCTTGCTCATTATCCAACTCGAAGCATGGTTAGCAGCTTATCATAAGAAATGCTTGCAAATACTCATCAACTGTGTGCGCTCCCTACACTAAATGCATATTCAGTTGCAGCCCCGATGGTCTACCAAAAGTCATCTGCTCCATCACGCCACCCGGCGTTGAAGCCACAATAGGGGAATAGGGTTGTACATTTCTTCCATGTTGTGCACTCATCACAGCGAACACCGCTTCAACGATCCTTCTTACGGTTTCATACGAAGGAGGGGTTTCAAACACCTCAACGGGTGCACTATACTCCTCTGAAACCGGACATTCTTGCGGTCCAGCACCTCCTCTGGTCACCTATAGTTGTACAAAACAGCATTAAGTAACCAAATAAAATTGTAAAAAGCAATTATAGGAACACGCAGGTTCCTCAAACACGTGTATTGTCATTTCTAAGTGGACATTCATGGGTTCTTTTACTGTTATAACGATGACGCACACACATGTGCTCACCACCCCGTAAAAAGAATTCGCCCACGAATTCAGTTTAAGCCCGACCAAAACCAGTAGTCTGATACCAAATTGTAACACCCCCTATCCGTCGCATAGCATATAGCAGTAGGTCCGGCTGGGGCCCGATGCCATATACCACATACAGACCGGCTGGTTACTCAATGGAAACCATCCAACCAATCACAATGTCCTACACAGAGCATTCTAGCGGAAGCAGTTTTATAAGTTGCAATTAAAATAACCCAGCAGAAAATCATGAATCTCCACTAACAAGCCAAAAAGGAATGAAGTACATACACAAGTACTGGCCTTAAGGCCTTTCAAATGGTTTACTCATATTATATGTTTCCCATACCACGGCACGCAGGCCTGTCATACATGAACAAAAGCAAGTAAAACACTCCAGTTAGGCCTTCGAGGGTCGGCTTCGCAATTTGGGCTTTAGCCCGCTATTGACCGCTTGGTCCAGCAGCACCTGCAAGCAACAAACCACCACACGGTGGCAAACAAAAGCAACGGTCAACAATGCTGACCAAATTATAACGATCCCACCTCCAACTCGGGGCGGCGACACTCCTTCCCTACAATTTATTAGCACAACCAAGCAGTATATAAATACATTGCATCACAGGCCTTGGCAAGCACGGCCACACCGCCCGTGCTCTCAGGGCACATTCTCGGTGATCACGGTCTAAGCCCGCCGACTCACCACCATCCCCAGGACGACAATCTCTCGTCAGCATTTCAGTCTTTTAGGCAGAAGTTATGACACTTAAATCATCAACAGCCTAAGACCCAAACTATATGCCCTTGGTAGGCCTCAAAAACGGAACTGCATAGAGCAGGAATGGTTCCACACAACCCGTTGCTCACTTGCCACGACACTTTAAAATCATCGGCATGAGTTAAGTTTCCCCGAAGCCCGTGAATCGAACGCACAATATTACATAACCTAATTATGTACAAGTTGGCTCCCATGCCCACAAGTTTGGCAGAATCACGCATCTGCCCAGTTTTCTGGGTGCACCTTTGGGTTAATCCCTAAGGCTCCCTGTTACAATCTACCACATAGAAAACCCAAAAACAAACATTCGCATGGAGTCTTCTCCGGCCATTTATGCAATGCAACATCACTGATCTAGACCAACTTGTCTGGTTAGGCTTCACACAACATGCCTATATCCGTTCTCGATACGGACTCTACACAACGGGGACTTTACATATCTACCCGAAGGAACGCCTCCAACTCACCGCAAACTCGCGAGAGCGGGCTTCCTATGTAAAGAAGGAGAGCTTCACATGCTCAAGAAGAGAAGCGTTACCCTAGCGTTCTTCCGTGGCGCCATGGAAATGTAAGCAGATGAAAAGCACCGCAATCTCCTTGCCTTCGTAGATCCGAAGTCGGCTCGCGATTTGGAGCTCTAAAACTCCTCCAAAGACTGGATCTAGACTTCTTCTTCCTCCTTTTCTCTCCCCTCTCTCTAGGATTTAGATAGAGAACACGACAGGAAAAATAATGGTTCTGAAACCCTTCTATCGGGTATAACCCTTTCGGGAATAACCACAGCCGTCGGATCCCACTAAAAGGGATGTACGGACACGATCCAGGTCTGACTTGGACGAATGGGGCTAAACACCGCATGGTTAACCAATAAGAGCAGGACACGTCCGCATCAATTAAATCGTGTCGGGACATTTTAGTCAACTCCCGCCAAAACCCCAGCGTCAGCACTCCGCGTCTACCGAGTAAGACCCGCCAGAATCAGCCCCGCGCTCGACGATCGTCGAACCAAGATCGTCGACCGCTGCAAAATTGTCGAACGAAAAACTCTGTCCAAATCATCGAACGCGCAACCCGATCGTCGAGCCCACGGCCCGATCGTCGAACCCAGAAAATTGCCTGATCGTCGACCACGCGGCCCGATCGTAGAACCCAAAAAATGGCCCGATCGTCGAACACGCGGCCCGATCGTCGAACACAGAAAGCTGGCCCGATCGTCGACCGCAGCTCGACGATCGTCGAACCCAAATTTCTGCCATTTCGTCGAACCCAGATTTCTGCCAGACACGCCCTGGGACATGCCCGTTTCCAGGGCCGTGTTTGCTTCTCGACGAATGTCGAGCCCAAAATCGTCGAACAATCGACCACATCGTCGAGCCAGCTCGACACGCACTGGGACACGCCTGTGTCCAAGGCCGTGTGCATCCTACCAAATTCCAAATTTGGCCCGAAACGCCTCCCGTCGCTCTTTTGAGTTTCGGGGCGTTACATGGTGTCCTTTGCTCTGCTGCCTCCCTGGACTTGATCAGGTATTCATAAGACTTTAACTTGCCTAATAGTGATTTTGTAGATATCTCATTTAGGCTTCTGGCCTCCTTGATGGGCCAGATCCTTGAATCTCATGAGCTAGGGAAGCACATCAGGATCATGTCATTCACCTCTGTGAGGTTTATGTCCTAGTCCAAGGTTTTTAGGTCATTGATGATTGAGCTTAACCTGTTGTACATATCAGATACTGATTCAGCTTCTTCTTTCTTGAAGTTCTCATATAAGGATATGAGGTTGGATCTCCTATCCTTTCTCTCATCTGCTGAACCAACCACCATCTGATTTAGTGAATCCCAGATGGCTTTGGCTGAGGTGCATTCAGCCACCTTCTGAAAAATATCATCTGACATAGTCTATGCCATTATGTTCATAGCCTTGGCATCAGCTATCTTTGCTTTCTTCTGGGCCTCAGTCCACTCAGGTGGTGGAATTGCAGTAGTGCTTGTTGAAGTTGCAGAAGTTGAAGCTTGAGGGGGACCTGTCAAAATAGAATTATATATATCCTCATCAATAGAATTCATATACAATTTAATTCTTGCCTTCCAGATGGCAAACTTGTTAAGGTTGCAGACTGGAGGTCTGGTGCTTGCATAATATTTGTTTTGTGCCATAGCTGTGTATATATAAATCTAATATGAAAATAAAAATAAACTTTATATCTAACAAAGGATTTTTGGTTCAAGGGTTAGCTTGTACACCAAAGGAACCTGCTCTGATACCAATTGAAAGTATCTTTGATACTGATTGAAAGTGAGCTGTTAGATCAGGAATACTCTAGAGGGGGGAGGGGGAATAGAGTATTTAAAGTTTTATAAAATTATCTGCTGGATAATGCATATCTGTCTAAGTGCAATAGTGAATAAATCAAAATACAAAAGCACAGAAACTAACTACCACACCACAGCAAGAAAACAAAAGAAAGAGGGCAACCAGACGACACAAGAAATTATATTAGGGGTTCCCCAACCTGGGTACATCCACTCTTCTACCACCCTGTAGGAATCCACTCAGGTTTGATCAGTGACTAACACAAATGAGCTTTTAATCCAGTGCTCAAAACCAAATCCCCAAGTCTTTTAATCAGGTGACATGTAACTAGGAATCACTTTTGAAGGAGATGACA